>CM076582.1:171214975-171579075 GCA_034641835.2 Pinus albicaulis | reverse complement strand
TAGTTGATGTTAGTGAATGTAGTCTCTGTTATCTTTTGATTAGTCTGCTCTGTAGTGATTACGCTGCACTTGTGCCGTAACATTACCATTCTGTAATGAACTGCTTTTTAATAAGAGAAGACTCTGTTTTTCAACTTAATTCGTGTTTGAGGACCGTTGCCAAGGCTGTGTAGAGGGCCCCTGCTCAGCTAAGGTTTTGTGTATTAGTGTATATTTCTCATTTCGTTTCTTTAGAAATCATTGTATCATAATCCATTCATATGTTCATACTTTGCAATTGTTTCATTTCTGTTTATACACTTCCATAATTTTCATTTCATTTCTGTCTTTCATGCTTTATGATTGTTAATCACTGATCAGTGTTTATGTTTTTCAGGTTTTAGATGGGCAGCCCAGGCATTTTTATAGCTTTTTGACTAATGACATGAAACTAACATTGTTCTGCTGCTAGTTTGCTTTCCATAGCTTTTGTTTAATTTTAGTCTTGCTTTGTTCATTTCAGTTTTGTTTTTCTGCTTCAGTAGTTAAAATTTAGACATACTAATCTGCTCATAGCATCTTCAGTTGCCTCCGAAAGCCACAGCTGGACTGATGGTGAGGGATTGCATTATGAAATGTGTAGTTTAGTATTAGTTTCTTTTCTGCAAATTTAGATATATTAAGCTGCTCATAGCATCTTTAGTTGCCTCCGAAAGCCACAGCTGGACTGATGGTGAGGGACTGCATTATGAAATGTGTAGTTTAGTATTAGTTTCTTTTTTGCAAATTTAGATATATTAAATCATGTATGACATCTTCAGTTGCCTTCGAAAGCCACAGCTGGACTGATGGCGAGGGATTGAATCATGAGTGTATGGTTTAGTATTAGTTTACTTTCTGCAAATTAAATATCAGTTACACAAGTTGTTTATGATTACTTCCGAAAGTCATAGCTGGTCTAATGATGAAGGGTCAGAAAATGAATTGATGTAATCTGATTTAGATTTATTTTGTTGCAATTTCAAATTTCCTTAAGCATAGTTTTTTTTTTTGTGTTTAGTTGGCAGCAAGAATAGTTTGGTTTTCATGTTCACTAGTTTATTGTTTTGATTCATTAGATTAGTAGCACCTTTTCATTTCAGCAGTACACTTTTACTTTCTTTCAAGTCTTGTCATTGTAATTTCAATTTGCTTTTAAAGTTTCAAGATTGGTAAATCATTATAGGGGAAATCACTTCCTTTAACAAATATAACCAAGCTTGCTTTTCACTTTAGAATTTCCATTTCACCTTAGAAAGACCAAAAACGACAAAAAGTTAAGAAAGAGGTTATCTTGCACATATAGTGCGCCGCACTTCATCAGCTTACGATTCCCGGATTGACAATTAAATGCAGTAATTTAGGACACACTAAATTGACCAAACATTTTGGCGCCGTTGCCGGGGAAGTGTAACTAGGTAGCCAATTTCTTAAAAAAAAACATAAAATCATAAAATCATAAAAGAAGGGAAAACTTGATAACTTCTTGAAGTATGCTCTCCTCTTGCACCTAGTGTGATCTGGAGGATCAGAAAAGAGAGTTATTGGTTTAGTAATTTCTTAAGTATGCTCTCTTCTTGCACCTAGTGTGATTTGGAAGACCAGAAAGAGAATTATTAGCCCAACTTTTTTTTAATTGTTCTGCTGCTAGTTTGCTTTTCATAGCTTTTGTTTAACTTCAGTCTTGCTTTGTACATTTCAGTTTTGCTTATCTGATTCGGTAGTTAAATTTAGATATATTAAGCTGCTCATAGCGTCTTCAGTTGCCTCCGAAAGCCACAGCTGGACTGATGGAGAGGGACTGCATTATGAAATGTGTAGTTTAGTATTAGTTTCTTTTATGCAAATTTAGATATATTAAGCTGCTCATAGCATCTTCAGTTGCCTCCGAAAGCCACAGCTGGACTGATGGTGAGGGACTGCATTATGAAATGTGTAGTTTAGTATTAGTTTCTTTTCTACAAATTTAGATATATTAAATCATGTATGACATCTTCAGTTGCCTCCGAAAGCCACAGCTGGACTGATGGCGAGGGATTGAATCATGTGTGTATGGTTTAGTATTAGTTTACTTTCTGCAAAATTAAATATCAGTTACACAAGTTGTTTATGATTACTTCCGCAAGTCATAGTTGGTCTAATGATGAAGGGTCAGAAAATGAATTGATGTAATCTGATTTAGATTTATTTTATTGCAATTTTGAATTTCCATAAGCGTAGTTTCTTTTGTGTTCAGTTGGCAGCAAGAATAGTTTGGTTTTCATGTTCACTAGTTTCCTGTTTTGATTCATTAGATTAGCGGCACCTTTTCATTTCAGCAGTACACTTTTACTTTCTTTCAAGTCTTGTCATTGTAATTTCAATTTGCTTTTAAAGTTTCAAGATTGGTAAATCATTATAGGGGATATCACTTCCTTGAAAAAATATAACCAAACTTGTTTTTCATTTTAGAATTTCCATTTCACTTTAGAAAGATCAAAAACGACAAAAGTTAAGAAATAGGTTATCTTGCACATATAGTGCGCCGCACTTCATCAGCTTACGATTCCCGGATTGACAAATTAAATGCAGCAATTTAGGACACACTAAATTGACCAAACACTACGTTAAAAGGGACTGACGTATATTATTCTCTAATTCATGTGTCATGCACTAGTCCAAGACTAACATCCATAAGTCTTAGTGAAGGCTATGAGGAGATAATGGATGGACACATCATTATGGTCTTCACCTAGAAGACATAATGGAGGATTGGGTAATCATCTGGCATTCGATACTCTTTGAGAATGAGATAGGGCATTCAAGATAAGAGTAGTCGGGGACTGATAATCTTTGAGGGCTAGCTACCCAAGAGAAGAAAATTCCAAGAAGGTCATACTCTAGGAACACCTGGGTGGAGTATGTACCTTGGAGAGACAATGACTATGGTGTCTATAAGTCATGTGTCTCGTGAACATTGTAGCCCATTGTTTCGTTGAGAGATGGGGCTGTTAGTCAAGGCCTTGCACTAGGACAATGTTGGTTGATATGATGCTATACAAATGCAATTACCAATCCAATTCTTCTTATGAGATTCTTCAGATTGAAAGTGACCATGTACCGTTATGAATAGCTCCCTAGTTAAGAGGGAGTGTTGGAAAGTGTAACTAGGATCAGTCTTCATATTGACTATGTAATTATGTATTTATGTAATGAAGGAGACAAAGATAATAAAATATATTTTTGGCATGCTTGCTTCACGGGTTTCATGAGAAAGGTTTTATTATAGGTCAAAAGACTTCTTATTGATGTCTTTTAGGGATTTGTCTTCTTGTCATAAATGTACAAATTAAAGAGTAATGTTTATGAAGAGTCAAAGTCTCAATTATATGCCTCAATACCTTGTCACATAAGCCTTGAAGTCATGGCTCATAATGATGCTCCAGATCAACATTGAAATACTCTTCTAGATATCCTCCTTTTCGGCCTATAAAACAATGGCCAAGTCAGCCCTATAACAATATGACAGGTCGACTTATTAACATACATGGGAAACTATATATACCCCTATATATATTGCGCAAAAAGGATATAAAAAGGTCACAATGAAGTCTGATATTTGCGGACAAGGGTGCAGGAAGAACTTCGGTGATATATGACTATATCAAGTGTGAGTTAGGATTGCATTAAAATGAGATAGAAAATCAGAGAAGAGACTACGTACAAGTGCGAAATAGGGACCGCATTACAACAATTCGTTAACTGTGGTGATAGAGTGTGAGGAAAAGCTTGTGGTGACAACATTGCGTTGACTGTGTTAAGTGCGAACAGAGTGCAAGGACAAAGTCTGTGGTGAACAACATTGCGTTGACAATGTCAAGTGCAAGGATAAGCCTATGGTGACATATTGTGTTAAAATTATGAAGTGCATCAAGTATGCTCAGAAAAGAGAGGGTATCAATATAGTATGAAAAGGACAACTCATCAAAATAAGACCTGGTTGTAATCTGAAGATCAACCAAAAAGATTGAATGTGCAAGGTGTGCACAGGCGACTTCACAACAAGGTGCCAATATCTCTCTAGCTTGGTGTAGTAAGGTGTAGGACGGTGTAAGATCGTGCAAAAAATAAGGATTAGCTCAAGGAGTTAATGAAGAAGCAGTGACAAGGTCTTGGAGGCATACAAGGGTCAAGGGTCTGTGTCATGGTCATGGTACTTGTCATCTAAAAGTCTATAAGAAGAATTTCTTGTGGGTTTTCCTCTCCAAGAGGGAGAGGTTTTGACCCTGGCTTGAAAATCCTAAATCTGTGTCCCTTGTGTTTTTGGTAATTAACTTGATGAAAGAATTAATAAGCTAAGAAGAGAAGACATAAGTAAAAGAAGTAAGCTCACAAGTAATTATCAAGAAGAGAATTTGAATTAATCTCTTCCCTACCAAATTATCAACAACCCGAACCCAAACATTTGAATAATGCAAATATGAAAGGAAATCCATAGAGCACATAGATTCACAATGGGAAGGAATATGAAGGGGAGGTGAAATATTACCCGGCGATGAAGAAGCGGCCAAAGATCCAGAGCAAGAGTCTTTGAAGGTATATCCACCACCACACTCCATTTGGATTTCTTTAGAGTTTTTTGAGTTGTATCCCCACCTAGATGAGCCATCTCCTGTTAAGGGGGGGAATTTTAACCGCTCGCAACTGTAAATCCTCTCAGGGCATGTGATCCATCTCCCACAACCTCTTTTCCCTTCTTCCCATTATGTATTAGGGGGGAATATTTATAAATGCATCCAACCTCATGGAATCACTGACATCAAAATATAACCCCCTCGTAATCCAATTTTTGGAGGTGGACATAACCTTTATAATGTAAGTTTAGGTTCACCACAAGCCCCTCTCTTGTATCCAAATAAACTAGAATTCTTGCAAAAGCCATCTTCCCAATCTTCAAGTATGATCTATCATAATCGAAAAAATTTGCAAGGTGATCCCCAATCCTTCGAAAGATGTCCTTTGACCAAAACTATATCTAAAGTCCAGGTAGTCTAACCCATATCAGGCCAACTCCCAATTGTTCTCTATCTAGATAAAAAGCAGAGACCACCTTTTTAGCAAAATGAGAGACATATCAATGTTCCAATATCTAGTGAGAGCCCAACTAGAATGCTCTTCCTTATTGAATGTAAGAGTGAACAAACCCCTCAATAAAGTACATATCGCTAGAAGTTTGTCCATAATGACCCTAAACCACCCGAGCCCACTTTTTCAATAGAGGAGCATAATAATTTCTGCCTCGAAACCTTCCAACCATAATTTTCCTAGTTGTTCCATAATATCATCGAATTTGAGACTGTCCCCTAAAACAAAATTCCTCCCATTTTCTTTTATTGTTGCACATTTAACCTTCTTGCCATGTTTCTAGAACCCATTTCCTTCGATGCTCCTATCTTTTGTTGTATCACGATGATTTTTTTTCGAGGGTGGGGGAATAATCACTTAACCCGTGATAGATAATGGACCTGAAACAAAAGTAGCACCTACAGAGCCTATTCCCTCTAATATCCTTGATGTTGAGGTGGATCCATTGTTCCAACTAGGGAATGTGCCCTTGCTCATATATCTCACCTCCTGTTGCAAGCCTGACTCGCCTAAAACCACCACGCCAAAACCTTGAGATAATTCCTCCACAGACCATTGTGTAGAAGACTTAATTGACACAAATTGATCATTAGAGTTAATCCAATTGTCTGCGAAATGTAGGGATTCCAGCGAAAACCCAACAATATTGATTTGCATATCCTGTATCGCTCGCCCCCCTCCCACCCTATCCTTGCGAATCTACCCTCACAGACTTCGAAAAACCCATAATAGAGTTACTTGTCTCTGCGTAAAGACCGACCACCCTTGAGTGCGAATTTTGCGAGAAAAGAAAACCCTCTTCCAAATTTGGTAATGATGTAAAAGGCCCCAAATCTAGAGAGCTAGGTGTCGATACCTGCTCCATTTCGAAACGATGATGTGGAGACTCCTTCCATATAGGTACAAATTCACTTGGGTCTGATTTATAGTCAACAAGCTCCTCGTCCATATCAACAAATATCCACCTTGTCAGTTGGTTCCACCATAAGAAAACTCAACAAAAACTCCAGACACCCAAAAAAAAAAAATTAACAAATTTTTATATACTTATTAATTAAATTTCAATATAATTACACAAACATTATTTTAATTTATATAATAAAATAAATTATAATTTATAATTATGAAAATACCTACTTTAAAATTAAATTTAGTATAAAAGAAAAATACGTCAATTAAAAACTATGTCAAACCTACTAATATGAAGGATTATAAATGGGTATGTCAAGCCTACTAATATAAATTATTATAAATGTAAAAACTCCCATATTTTAGAGAGAATTACCAAAATTGAATAATGAAGAAAAAAAACCATATAAAAAACCAAAAACATGGCTGTAAATCTTTGAAAGATACATTTTAGTCTCACTCTAAGCAATTATTCAATTACTTAAGCGGTGGAATATCTAATTCCAAAGCCCCAGTTCAATCGTAAGGCATCTAGTTAACCTATATATTTTTAATATAATAAAAATGCAAAAATGCGTGCTATATTGCTATTATGGAAAAATTAATTGCTTAAAATGATTATTAATTTGAAGGACTGATACTGATCTCTAATTTTAATTTGATTGATTCGTATTGCTCTTTATCACATAAATTGAAAATGACATATTCTGATTGAGCAGAGTGGTATCCTTATTTGAAGAAATGGTAGAGACCGACATCATTTATAAGTGTTCAGAAGTGTACAGTAGCAACTTACCACAGTACAGAATGGAGAGATATCAGTGGAGCACAATAAACAAATCAGATAAAGCAAATATAATAATATCGGGAAAGTGGTTGCTAACATGCCTCTCATTTTGAAATAAACACATCATTCAAAAGCCATAGTCTTTCGCGGCAATGTTTTGGACTAGAATCCGGCAAAGATTTTGAAAAAATCTGGCAAAGATTTTATTGAAATCATGTTTACAGTTGTTAAACTCTAGTATTTTGAGTGTCCTAAGGGTTTTTGATAGCGCTGAATCCATTTCCACTATCAAAAATGGATTCCAAACACTCCAACTACCTGATTTCTTGAATTTTAATTGCCCAGATTACGACAAAAAACTACCGTCCAAGCTATTAAACGGTTATAAGTTAGCAATCAAACTTCTCTTTTCAATAAATTCCTGCCGGAATTTAGAGAAATTACACTGTAAAAAATCACCATAAAAGCCTTCAAAAAGTCGCACTAAAGACTACTCGATTCATGAATGCTAACCTTAAAATGAGAGAAATATTCAATATCGTTTTTCTATATACTATATACATTTTAGGAAAAAACATACAAATATATTTTAGAGAATAAAATTAAAAATAATAAAAATATATTTAGATATAAATATATTTATTTTACTTTTATATTTTAACATCAATAATTCTCCATTAAATAATATTTTATGTTTAATATAAATTTATATTTTTATGATCAATTATTCTCCATATGTTTAATATAATATTTTTTTTGTTGCCTAGGTTTCTTTAACACAATTTTAACTTAAAAAGGAAATTATAATTTATCTAACTTTACATATTTATATTTATAAATTTATAGTTAGTTAAAATGATAAGGCGTTTTTAAATTTTAATATCATTTAATTTAAGAAATTTATTATATTTCTAAACCATTAAAAATATTTTATGATATATTAAATATTTTTAGTTTTTCAAAAATTTATTTTATTTTAAAATTAATAATTATAAATTTTACCCGGTCTAGAATAGACAATGAGTGTTATATTAAAGAATTTCTTGATGTGAAGTTACTAGTTCAATTCACTGCCTGGGGATGATATTGGACAAGATGAAGATGTAGTCCCACCGAACTTACAAAAAAAAAAAAATTATAAAAATTAAAATATTCATTATCAACATTTAATTAGAATTAGGAATTATGGAGAAAAATATTAATCGAAATATTTCTTATCAACATTTTAGTTAGTAGATTAGAATAAAATATTATTATTTATTTTCATGAAAAAAATTATTATTAGTTTTTATTTTTAAAATTTAGGGGAGAGTTTAAGGGTGGGAATTAATTATGGAGGATACAAATTGTTTAATTAGACATCAAAACTCTACCCAAACTTGCAAAATCCTAATAAAAGTATGCCACACTTAAATAAATTATTCTTCCATCCAATATTGAAGTTGAAAAATAATTAACATCCACTAAGACCTATATGCTCTACCATATCTTAAGAATGAAACCAATTAATTGGAATTATTTGATCCAAGTGGATATTGGTGGCTACCCGCCTATTCCACTTGGACCCCCACCGTTGTTTCTTTCAGCATTTTAGCTTCCTTAATTGTAGAAAAAATTACTATTTTGGCAGTTTTTCGGGTCCTGAACTTCTGGATCCGTTTTGAGTTGTAGTCCTCGGATAGATATTTCTAACGAGGTATTGGGTGCGTCAAACAGAGATCGTCTGCCAAAGTTACGTCCCCGGGAAGTTGATGTACCAATTTACCCAAATAGGGCCCATAGTTTTGGTGCTTCATCTCCTAGGGTTAGGTTTCTGGATGTTTAGGGTTTTTCATTGTTTATCAATAATAAATAGGCCTTCGAGTCTCATTGTAACAAAGTTCAGAGGCATGTAGCTGCCACATCTCTTCTCAGAGATACACTACCATCACCTGAGCTAGATTATTTTCCATTCTATTTGTAAGCATTTTTGAGTATTTGATATTAATGAAATGAAGTGTTATTTCTGTTGCATCTCTGCGTTTATGTTTATTGTTGTATTTTATTGCGTTCCTTCATAAGTCCAGATCAATGGTATCAGAGAGGTATGCTCTTTCTCGATATTTCTTTGCATGTCCCCAACGAGGTCAGGGTATAAGGAGTTAGGGCTCGATCTGGTTGAACCTTTGGAAGATCATCCTCGCAAACCCCAACGACCTCCCATGGTAGAAGAAAATAAAGATGAGGGAGCAGGAGATCCTATCAAAATATTGCTTGAGGAGGCCCTAAAGAAACAAAGGAATGCAATTATGGATAACTTTGCCCAAATCCTTCAACGACTACCCATCGGCGACACATCTTCATCCAAAACCACTCTGGAGGCGCCACTCCTTTTAAGGTACAAGTAAACTCTGACATTCTTCCCATATTTGAGGGCCAAATAGATGCAAACATTGTAGATAGATGGTTGAATCTATTAGAAGGATATTTCTCAGTTCATGACTTTTCCAATCGAGAAAAGATTACATTTGCACTCCTCAAAGCCACCCCCACGTCGAGGACTGGTGGGAAACCTACTGTGAGAAAAAGGACGAGAGGGAACCCTCCCTGTTCTAGGCCGCACCCACTTAGAATTCTTTCGGAGACACCATCACGAAACAATATTATCTCGTGGGGAACTATGAGGACAAGTACATACAATGGACTATGCTGTGACATCAAAGGGATCAAGGTGTGCATGAGTTGATGAATATTTTCCATAACATGCACACAAAGTTTGGTATCAAAGATTCAAATAAAAATTTGGTGCTAAAGTACCGAAGTTGTCTGCACAAATACATTAAGGAGGAAATGGAGTTCCTCGACATCTCCTCGCTTGGTGCAACATATTGGTATGCTGCCAATATTGAGAAGAAATTCAAACAAAATAAGCGGGAACTTGGATCTGTGAATCAGAAGCAAGGGAAAGGCTCCCCTAAAACATAGAATAAAGGACAAAGCTAAGGCGGGGTGGCCCAGGACAACCCACCAAAGGTGCAAGCAAAGAACAACACTGCAAAGCCAAAGAAGGACACGAGAAAGTGGTGTGGGTTCCATAAGAGCTCCACTCACAACACAATTGAGTGTCGGGCCAAGCAGTCATTAGTGGCCGAACTGAAGGCTTCTAAATCATATGCATGTTTTGAGTTTGAGTCAGAACCTGACAAGGATAGTGACAAAGGGAATCATATTATCGATACGGAGCCCAATGCCACTATTGCCTCCACCAAGATCCAGAAGGAGGAACCAGAAGATCTAAAGGAGGGGGAGCGCTTCTTCCATTCCCAAATGTGCATGAAGGGTTCCCCGCTGCAATTAATTGTCGATAGTAGGAGCCAAAAGAATCTCATTTCAGCAGAGTTCGTGAAGCGGCTGGTCCTACCGACCATAGCACACCCACATCTGTACACCATCAAGTGGCTTCACCAAGGACGAGATCTCTGTGTCATCCAACAGTGTCACCTTTCCTACAACATCAAGCCCTTCACGAATGAGGTATTATCTGATATTGATCCTCTTGATGTTTGTGATGTATTATTAGGCCAACCATACTTGTGGAAGCGACATGTTGTGTATGAGTCTAGGCCTTGTGCTGTTATTGTTATTTTGGACAATAAATTGTACAAGATACCAGAGGTAGCACCACCTACCACCATCTCTTTTATCACTACAAAAAAATACAGTAAGCTCATTTCCAAAACCGGGAAATTTGTTTTCCTGATGATTCACCCTTAGGGAAACAAGAATAATGTGGCCACGACCTCCAGATAGGGCTCCTTTACATGACAACAACAAATGGGCAAGTTCGTGGAGGAGTATGGGGACATCTTCATCTCACCCACAGAGGTACCTCTACATTGTCAGGTCAAGCACTCCATCGATCTGACCCCAGGCACGCCGCTACCCAATGGACTGACATATCAACGCTATGTTCTGGAGAACGAAGAAATAAAGAGGTAGATTCAAGAGTTGCTACATAAAGGTCACATTTAGCCAAGTTCATCACCTCATGGGAGCCCGATCGTGTTGGTGTAGAAGAAGGATGGGACTTGGAGACTCTGTATTGACTATCAAGCACTGAACAAGATCATTGTCCATAATAGGTATTCGATCCCACGGATTGATGAACTTCTAGACCAACTCAAGGGGGCTAAATATTTTGACAAGATCAAATTGAATTATGGGTATCACAAGGTACCAATTGAACCCTCCAATGTGTGGAAGACTGCCTTCAAAGATAATGAGGGCCTTTTTGAATTACCAGTGTTGACGAATGCTCCCAAAACCTTCATGAGGCTAATGGACCACCCCCAAATTGATGGCCAAACAGAGGTTGTCAATAGGATGATCATACACATTCAGTGCATATACAACTCGAAGCATCCACACACATGGGTTGAAAGCCTCCTCTATGTCCAACACAACTATAATCGGGCTCTCCACAACTTAACTAGCCATAGCCCAGGTGGGCTTGGTATTCCAGCTATTTTGTCCCATTGATGTGGCCATACCATTTACAACTACTCAGGCAAATTGGGCTCATGTCCAGTCCGAAGCTAACAAGGCAAACAACTTCCTTGAGCACATTCAACACATCTACCAATACGTCCATGACATATTGGAAAAATCCAATGCTAAGTACAAGCAGCGACATGATCAACATTGAGTGCCACACAAGTTCCATGTGGGCAACAAATTTTCGCTACATTTGCAAAAGGAGTGCCTCGCTGGGCCCCACTGCAAGCTTCACCCGCTCTAATATGGGTCATACACCATCATGAAGGTGGTAGGGGACAATGACTTTGAGCTCAGTATTCCACCATTCCTTGTTTTGCACCCAGTGTTCAATGTAAACAACCTTCGACCCTACTTTCCACCATCGTTGGACAAATCCGACATTGTAGAACAACTCACACCAACAAGGTTAAACCCAGACTGTATGGAACAAGCCAAAACTGATTGGATCATGGAAACACATATCAAGAACACCTGACAACAAAAAATCTAGTTGTATTGGGTTGTCAAAGCTGGTCAACTCCTACACCAAGGCAAGTGGCTCACCAGGGACCAAGTTCGGCAGAAGTTTCCTCATCTCATGGAGGAACTCAACGCAATGGGGAAAATTGATTCCCAAGGGGGGAGGAATGATCCAGGTGGATACTAGTGGCCACCCACCTATTCCACTTGAACCCCCACCATTGTTTCTTTCATCTTTTCAATTTCCTTAATTGTAGCACAATTTACTATTTTTGGTAGTTTTTTGGGTCTTGAACTTTCGGAGCCGTTTTGAGGCCCTAAATGATGATTTTTGGGAAAACTAGGTCTGACGTTGTTGATTGACCGATGTTGGTCACTCAACTTGTATTCCTCAGATAGATATTTCTAACGAGGTATTGGGCGCCTCAAACGAAGATCGTATGCCAAATTTACGTCACTCGCAAGTTGATGTAGTAATTTACCCAAATGGGGTCCATAGTTTTGGTGCTTCATCTCCTAGGGTTAGGTTTTTGGATGTTTAAGGTTTTCCATTGTTTCTCAATAATAAATAGGCCTTCGAGCCTCATTGTAACATATTTCAAAGGAATGTAGCTGCCACATCTCTTCTCAGAGATAAGCTACCATTGCCCGAGTTACTTTATTTTCCATTCTATCTGTAAGCATTTTTCAGTATTTGATATTAATGAAACGAAGTGTTATTTCTACCTCATCTCTGCGTTTATGTTTATTGTTGTATTCCTACATAAGTACGAATCATTCTTTAACATTTTATCTCTATGCTTGGAAAAAAATGAGAGAAGTGTTTCAAGATCACCAGAGTTTTGTCGACTTAAAAGGCCAGGAAGGTTGGTAGTATGACAAATATTTTTAAATTAGATTGAATATGAGAAAAAGATGTAAAATCTAAGATATTTTTTTTTCATCTTCCACCCACTTAGTATCACAAAGGTGATGGACTCTTTTTTTTTTTTTGTAAGTAAAGGGCCTTTGTATTATAATAATACTACAAAAAGTAAAGTCTTTGGAGCCTTAGATCTTAGCATAAATTGGCCATGAATATGGGCCTAAGAGCAAGGGGACATAAAATGATAACATATGTGGGGATGTTTTTTCTCCCAGAGGAGAAACCAAAAATCCTTCCAGTGGTAAAATCCAACAAAATATGCAAAATAATGACAAACACGACGATGCCACCTTAAGAGAATTGCAATAGAAAACAATAAGCACGGGAAGTAGGCATACTAACGTGAAATAATAGTAACGAAAACATAAATAAAAAAATGAATGCACACTATCTTGAGAGACCACGTGTTCCAAATAATGCTTAGGGGCGTCCCCATGGACCACGAGGCATGACTTGTAGTAGTTCAAGTTGTCTAGTAGAGGGAACCCTGAGGAGGGTGGCTGGATGGAAGAGGTAGGAAATTTAGTGTGTCGTTGGATGGAATTGCTGACTTGGCCACCCTTTCCACTAACTTGGATAGTGAGTCTGAAAATGATGTGGAGAGGGGCTATGAGGCCTGATATGGGGAGAATTTGCATGCACTAGAGAAAGTGAGGAGTCATCCAGTACCGTATCATTCAAGGGTGAAATGGTCCCTTGAATTTCCATGCCCAGAAGACGAAAAAATCGACAGTATGTATCCTTTTCATCATGTGATTGGAATTCCAGATTTAGTACATTTCCTTCAAGAAACACATTTGTGTCTTCTTGGTCCTAATTGTGTCATCCTAGGACATTACGTAGGAAAAAGAGATGGTCGCCTAAGACTCATAGCTTGCATGCTTCAACATTAGCCACCATTCTTCTGAAGAGGTGGTGAATACCGCAATCAAAATGTCCATCACCATGCCCATGCCAGGGAGGGTGAGGAGGTTGACCTCGCCCACACCCTCCTCTGTCGGGCCTTCCTCACTCTTAAGCCATGGTTGTAGAGAAGTATAATACAAAGATATGAAGCAAAGAAAATATACCACCTTCACTTGAATGACAAAATTGAGGTGCAGGTTGTGATTGTGATCGTTTTAATGAGGGATGAAGAGGGACATATGGAAAGTGGTAAATCCATGCTCTTAATGCACTTTAATTTATGGAGGGGGTGGACTTGACACCACCCCCTCACTCCCTTATCGAGAAATGGTGGGAAGTGAGCCTGTTGCACTGTCAAAATACCACCCAAGGCTTATGTACTCCCTTCATTAAGTTACATGGAGACCTTGATTGATCGAAATGCCACCCAGATCCACGAGAGGTCATGGATTGTTTCATCCCATGGTGTTTTGGGAATTTACCAACACCCAGTATCTCTTGAATCTAATGAGAATTAGTTATTATCTTAGAAAATTTCATTTTCTTCTTAACACTAGTTGAGACACACAAATATTTTTATTTTCGAGATTGAAGTTGATCACCTCCTTATAATATATTTCTTTCCTTTTCTCCAAATAACTCTTTATTTCCCCATAATTTCTCTTGAAATTTTGAAGTAATAATATTTTTTTAATTATTCTTATTCCACAAAATGATCTCCACTTTTATCCAAATTCAGTTGGTGCTCTGCTAGCTTTAGCCAAGGGGCCCAGTAAACCAAAAAATTTACTGGCCATAAAATTCACATATGATGTCAGATTGAGGTGTTGTTTATGTTATTGGAAATCTTGTGACAACTCTTCGATTTGACCCCAGTTTCATGGAAATCCAATAAATTTGACGTTTGTGCCTTTCGTGAGCCCTCTTTGATCACTGAGTGTTTTTGGAGCTACATGGATTATTCCTCCCCATAGAGGAGCTTTTGGTCCTCCAAAAACATGAACACAATCTGTAATCTGTTATACTCCATTGTTTGCAAAAAAAGTGCCCTGAAATGCCACACTTCCTCCTGCTTCTCTTTTGTTCTTTAGAGCCATATTTGATGAAATGACATCTTTATCCTATGCAAACCTGTGGTATAATATTTTAAAAATACATGTTCTTCTACAAGACCAAATATGACCCAAGAAAAACCCCATACTTGCCAAGAGTTTATAACACACTCTTTGTTCAATTTTACATCAAAATAATAACAAAAATCAATACCCCAACTATTAACAAAAAGAGGCCATAAGACATCATCGCATTTCTTTCATAAGTGATGGAAAACACATCATCACTTTTAAAATCATTTCCAAACATATGATTTACAAAATGTGGCCATGAAAAGCTAATATCTCTATTGAAACAATCTCTCACTCATCAAAGTGAATGGGTCATCATTTTGGAGGTAATTCACTTGTCGAAAAGCTTCATTGATTAGTTCCTGCACATGTGCCTTCTTATTCTTGAGACGCTGGTCTAGATGGAGCTACAAAAATGTGGCTTTCTGATGTCCACCTCAGTTTAAATGACTGCAAAAAATATTCTTGCTCTAGACCTTCTTAACCTTCTTCCTTCCCTGATGTGGAGAAGGTCTTTCACGTCTCATCCTCTTTCTTGCTGCCATCCTCTTCCAACACTTGGAAACCACATGGTTATACAAGCCAAAAAAACTAAATGGTTTTCTATGCCATTATTTTTTCTCATCATTAACAATATGCTTGTAATCAAAATGAAATTTCGAATACTGGGACTTTTTGTACCTTGCTTTATCCCTCTCTACGGAATGCTCACTTTGATCTAGAAATGACCAATAATCATTATCACTGGAGGCTTGTGAGCTACTATCAAAATCCTTCATTGTCTCAGATTTGTCACATGAAGATTCTCATGTCTCTTCCTTTCTGACATAGCCCAATCTTGCATGTGGTGGTAATTCCACCACTTGTATGAGATTCAAAATGCCTTGCCCATTAGATCCTATGACATTGCCTTAATACCACATATTCTTCATTAATCTTGAACCAGTGCCTGTAGTGTGTTTTTCAAAAGCACCCAAATCATCATCATTATGTGAAAATGAAACTGAAGAACTACCAACACTGTTTACCTCAACTGTCTCTTTTGAAGCAAGTGATGATGGCTTCGTTAAGCCTTCATTGCACTTAAAAATTTTCGAAGCCTCTTTTGTGGCTCATAATTGAAGCTAGAATCTCTGTTTCTCCTCCTCTGCTTTTTGTAGAAGTCTCCTCAATTCAAAATTATCTACTTGAAGGCTTTCATTGATATCTTAATTTGAATGATATGAAGAAGATTAAAAAGAAGTACATTCACTAAAATATGGAGATGAAGCATTGTCCTTTGCTCTCTCTTTCCCTTGTTCCTCTTTTTCCATTTTCTCCTCATAATATACATACATTATATCTACCATGTGTGCCATCCTTTAGAAGGCCTCATAGATATATCTTCCATCCTCCATTTTCTTTCTTGTTGGATGTTAAATCTATGGTTATAATTCACACTCGTAATTCACATCATCGAGAAGACCACTCTTATACAAAAACTTGATTCAGATTCTCTCAGCTACCATAATTAACCAAGATATTTTATTTCTGTGATGTTAGCAGAATTGCTTGTGAAAGAGTATAAAAAAACCACATGTACATAATTTAAAGAAGAGGAAACATAAATGAAATCATCAAATTAAATAACACACACAACTTGATAACGAAGTTCGCCCAGTGTGGGTTACGTCTTTCGGCCCTGCTCAAAGTGGGGAGGCCTCTTTCATTAATCTTCAACAAAATCAAATTACATGCATGTACAAAAGGAAACTTATACCTCCACTTCTGGAGATGGTCTGAAAATGTACACCTCTACTGAAGAAATGGACTACACCATTGAATTCTTGGTGCAAAATCGTGTCAAATGACTGTAAACTCGACTCCTTTCTACTTCGGTCAAAATATAGACCCTCGAGATTCCCCAAAGATTCTTCCTCGGCGGTTAACTAGAATTTTGCTTCTCATATTAAAAATCTGACTTCACCACTATGCTCCTTGCGAAAAATGAGTATAAAGTTGGTCTGGTTTTGAATTTGTGAATATGTGGCCCCAAGAGAATGTCCAAGATTCCTCAAGATTCCATAAATATTTTGTGCTGCAATTTGACTGAAATTACGCTGCTCAGATGAGGAAACAAATTGCACCATCACGTTCCCTGCAAAAAACTGAGAAGAATGAGTATAAACTCGACATAATTTCGACACTGTGAAAATTTGACCCTAAGGGAATCTTTTAGATTCCTCATGATTCCACAAAGATTCCTCTCTGCAATTAAACTGAAGATTTGATGCTCAAATGAAGAAACTGGTTACACCATTATGTTCCCTGTGGAATTATGATTGATTTGAGTATAAACTCGACATAATTATGACATTGTGAAAATTTGGCTCCAAGGAAATCTTTTAACTTCGTGGCATATTCCCTTGCATTAAGGTTCCACTCATCGGTTTCTGTGCCCGCTTAGGGTTCCACCTCTACCTTGTGTTTCGTGCCTCTGTTTCCTTGTATTTGAATGGAAATATGAGTTTAAATTAAAAAACTTGGCGATACTTTTTAAGCTCATTTTCCGGGCAGAATCGATGACAATATTAATTTGTTGGGTCGTCAGCCAAATTTTTTTTTTTTGTTATATATATATATATATGGAAAAATTTCGTTGGCCAAATTTTTGTGGTCACCAGATAAATTAAGTAGGCGACAATTTCGCCAATTCTAGTTGCTAAAAATTTTCACCGCAAAGTGCCAAATTGTTGCGTTGTTAATTTTCACAAAATTTAGCAGCTTCGCCAGATTTAGACGGGCTTCCAAATTTAGTTGGTGCTTTGCCAACTTTAGCTAAGGGGCCCAGTTGACCAAAATTTTTACTGGCCATAACTTTTGCATACAATGTTAGATTGAGGTGTCGTTTTTTCTGTTGGAAATATTGTGACAAGGTCTTCGATCTGACCCTAGTTTCACGGAAATACAAGAAATTATATTTTTGAGCCTTTCCTGAGCCCTCTTTGATCACTAAGTGTTTCTGGAGCCACTTAGAATAGACTACAAGAGAAGAAATTTGATATAGGAATAAATTCCCCACAAGATATGGAGGAAATAGTGGAGCAATAGAAGGATACACAAACTATCCCATTAGAACCATCTCCTATTGATGCTTCAACTGTGTCCAAAAATGTTGGAGTTTGTAAAGTTGATGTTTTATATCACATCAAATTGTATGTATGTTGTGGTGCAACATAGTGAAACTCTCTATCTCTCGCTTCCACCATGGCACAATCTCACACAGTGAAATGCCCTTAATGCGTCACATCAGATCCTATGAATACAAAGGGCTTTGTAATGTTCAGGTCAATGATAATCAATGGATATACATAGAACAAGTTTCAGACATGACAATTTCTACCTCAATTCACATGATTCTGCACAACTCAAGGCATCCACAACTCATATATCTATGAAACCAAACACAGAAGAACACATCAAAATTTTTATACACCTAATATAATCTACAACAAATTGATCTCACATATTTTTTTGGGCTCTCCCATAACGAAGTTAGACGCAGAGCTACACGCTCTAATACAAATTTGGAAATATTAATATAGAGAGAACCCTTTCAATTATTATTAGATAAAAAACCTTGATATACAATACTTATATAAATGTTGTCAAATCCAACTTATTCCAAACTTGGAAATAGAGGTTGAGAGAATATCTCAACAATTTCCAACAAACCCCAACCAATTCTAAAGTAAGAATTAATTCTAACATTCCCATCCACCTAGATTCAATTTTAAAGGACATGTTTGGCATATTGTGATAATGCTCAAAGAGTAGGTGACCCTTAGGATAGATTCTACTTTGGTGGGGCCGTGATGTCTTAGCTCTTGCTAAGGAATACATTATTATATATATGACTCATGGGTTGTTAGATATACTTTTGGCCTCATAGTGGTAGTTCAAATATTTAATCTTGATCCTTCTTTAAATTACTCCAAGACCATGATTTAAAAGAAAAAATAGTTATTGAATATACTTTTGATGTTATAGTAGTAATAAAATAAAATAAAACTGGCCTTCTCCAAATTACTTTGTCACCCTAATTTAAAAAATTAAAAAATCAAATAATTGATAGTACTTAATATATCATTTAATTAGAATTTTGTATGACTCTACTTGCATTTAGTTAGTTTGATGCTTTCTGTGAACATGATAGTAATACTTAAATCTATTCAAAATATTTTCAACCTTTAATTTTGTGAAATATATAAGTTTCAGTCTGAAAATAAGTGGGGAAAGATATGCTTTGAAAAACTATGCATTTTTAAACATTTAAATTCTAAAAAAATATTGTAGTGTTTGAAAAATTAATATAATTATATTGATAAGTATGTTTATTTTTGAAATAGAGTTATCATAATTTTAATGTAATTATTAATTATAAATTTTTAGGTTATTAATATTCTTAAATGGATAATGAGGGATTTGATTTGTTTGGATCAATCAATGATGATGAAGAAAAAAATGAGCACGCGGTGGATGAAAATTGCTCCGCCATGGAGAATATTGTTTTCATAGAATCAATGGAATGGTTTGAGTGGAAGGCAGCTAGATAAAACCGTGGAGGAGCGCACTCTACGCAATAAGGAGCTCATGAGAAACCTTCAATCTGCTTATGATGATGTCTGCAGAGTGGAGTTGATAGAGGAGAGCATGTCGTTGGTCAACGTCTTCAGGTTGGAAGTGTTGGGCCTGGTAGAAGGGGTGTACAATGGGTTTAGAGGTGTGTTCCTAGTAGCTCTAGAGGTATTCACACACGTAATACCCTTAGAGAGTTTCAATGACAATTGTGAGGATTTTACATACAATTTTTTTGACAAAACACTGGTTCAAGTTTCTCTTGGGGGGGAATGGGTTCGCATGTGAAATGTTTGCCATAATGTTCCAATCAGACTTGGTCACGAGGTCTATTTTGAATCCTTCGAAAAGCTTCCCTGAGATGGATTTTGTGTCTCGAACCCCAATTTCCAGCCTTTTAGGGTTTGTTTATGGGGATTGTGAGATAAATTTTTTTTTGATTTTCGTTAAAACTATGTCTGGAAAGATCCTATGCTTGAAGGTCAGTGATGGGGATACGATATCATCTCTTGAAGAAAACATTCAAAATCCTACCAGATTACTTGTGGGGGAAATAAGGCTCCTTTTCAAAGGGAGGAAATTAAAATCGATAAATGAACTCAGAGACTATCTTATCGAGAAATATGGTACTATTTTCGTTAGTGCATGCTTGAAAGGATGTGTCAGAGGAGGTGGGGCAACTTTGGCTTCAAAACCACTGTAATTCAAAGATGTTCTTAAGCAAGGTTCTAGCTCACAGATGCCCAAGTAACTCTTAGGCCAAGATTTTATGGTGGAACATTCATATCACACCCCAACCCCTGAGATGAACGAGTTTTTTACCAGAATCAAGATAGTCTATTATGAAAATAAAGCGACCATATGCTCGTTCAATGGCTTTTGGCCCAAATATTTTTCTCTTCAAGCGTGGGTTCATTAAAACTAGATCTAGAATTCAGATTTTCTATTATGCTTTAAAGGTTATTTTGTAGTAGTCTTTAAGGATATAGAAGACCAACAAAGGGTTTTCGACTAAGGTCCCCGGTTCTGGGGCTGCGAAGGTATTTTGATTTAGCCATGGTTCCCATAGTTCAAACCTCTCTTCGTGAAATCTATGGGTACTCTAGTATGGGTAAGACTACCAAAATTACCCCTCTAGTGGATTTGACTAGATTTCCTCAAGAGTATTAGAAACTCATTTGGATATTTCATCAAAGTGTATAGTGAAAAATTGACTAATGGGTTCATTTCATTTGTTTTCATATATGTTGAAATGGATTAAGGGATTACCAGGAAAAATCATTCTTAAGAGGGCTAGTAATGAATGCCTTCAACCTTTAGATTATGAAAGCATTTCTTTTAGGTGCAGAATTGTTAGCAACCTGGGCATATTTTGAATACATGCCCTTCCTTAAAATGACTAGCCAACTCCTAGGAAATGAGAAAGCCCAATTGTGGTTGGAGGGACCAGAAGCTAACAACAAATGTTAAGAACTTGGTAAGCCAAAATAAGGAAGGCCCTCAACACCATAAGACAACCCCTACAACCTCGGCTTCCCAAGCCCTAGTTCAAACCCCTACGGATCTACATATTCCCTCAAAAAATGAGATTATTCCTACAAAGGGAAAGGAAAACACTTCAATAGTAATTGTGCCTGAAATTAGTGGGCAAACATCACCCATGGGTTAGACCATTCAGATAGTGAAAAATACTTTTCATGCTCTATTGTGCTAGTAGAGATGGAACTCTCTTAGAAAAATGAGGATATGGTCTTATCCTCTATTGTAATTGATAAATTTGTAGGTTCGGTAGATGTTCGTAGGAGAAAGGGGAAAAAAGAAAAACCCATGAATAATTATGGGGTGTGACACTAGATATAATGAATAGTTTCTGGGGATGTAACTTGTGTTTATGATTTAATATATTTCAATTTACATAGAAAAAATAAATTAAAAAATGATTAGATAGATAGTAGAGATTTATCCTCACTATACACAAATAAAATGTTGATATTTATTTAAAAAGTAGTTATGTTTTTTTCTTTTTCTTTTATAATTAAATTGATTAATTAGAATAAATCATATGAATGGTTTTTTGGATATGTGGTATTGATAAATCATGATTTTGGCTCATAGTATTGTAAGAGAGTCTATTTATATCTTAAGAATCTCCAAAGTAAAGTAAGAGTGTATTTCCATAGTAATGATTTTGTTATATATATTTATATGAAAACAAAGTGAGATATATTATAAAATGAATGTTTTGATAGTTTATGGGTAATATGTTACCACATTTCTTGGTGTAAAGGTCACTTGTTCAAAACTAGCCAAGCCAAGGTTTGAGAAATTCTCAACCCAAACCTACAATTATTATGTATATTAAAATGATTATTATATTTGGTTACAACTCATACAGATTCTCAACCCACCCTTATAGTTATTATGTATATCAAAATGATTATGATCATGCATATCACATAGATAATATAGAAACCATCATGGAGACGACTTAGATAATCCAGTTAATAGAAATATTATGGTGATCACATCATCGTACCTATTTCATGGAGAGGAAGATTGAAATTTATAATATTGGTTAACATACTTAAAATTATACTCTTTTCGAACACCCAAGTTATTTTCTGTACACGATCGATATGGTTTCATGTAGGAATTTGGATGTCAAACTCTCTTTATTATTCATAGTAGTAACAATAGTAGTATTTACAGTACACAACCCACATGGATTCATGTCCTCCTGCACTATTATTTCTGAAATTCACACCCACAACCACACCATCAAATCCATGATAAAAAAATTAAATATAAGCTAAATGGCTCTCCAGGGGAGAACCTGGAGAGTGTACAAACACTCATACACACACTCTGACTATTGAGTCAGATGAGCCTTGATTATATAGGCTTTCAAACTAACAGGATGGTTTCAACCACTCCCGAGATATTAAGACTTGAGATCTAATCTTAGCATCTCAATCCTATCATCATCATTACAAAAATCTAATTATGACTTTCTCAATTAATTCCAACACTCCCCCTTAATGGAGAAAGGGTACTGAACAATAACATACGTCTACTGGTCTATTCTCAACTAGGCTTACAATAAAAAACATGAAAAACTTGGTAACATAGTTTTCATTTTTGTATTTATGCTTGTGACTCCATACTTGTTCATTCTGAGTTGAGGCTTCATCTTCACTTTTCTCGCCATGAGGTAGTGATGTATTTGTACCTCATTTCTTCCCCTGTGAAGGAAAACTTGAATTCTTGTTCTCATCCTTCTCAGAATTATGGCAGGCTTAATAGGATAATGTTTTCTCTCATTATTTCCAGTGCCATCATCTGAACATCAGCGATGATATCTTCACCATTGATTACTGCAATTTCTGTGGTAATTTCATAAAGACATGGTGTTTCAAGCCATGCTTCAAGATACTTCAATTCTTCTTCAAAATTCATTGTTGTTTCTTGCCTACCAATATTTGCAAAAAAAACAATGTTAGATTTATAAAGATGACCACAATTACTTTCATCTTCCCGCTCCTTCAGGAGAGCTTTCATTTCACCATCTCTCCCTACTTCATCCCTTTCTACTGACATAATTGTGCCTTCATCCAGTTCTGTTGCTGCAAGCATGTTCTGCATTTGATCTGTATGTGAAGATAGGCCTTCCTTCTCACCAAACTGTAATTCATCAATAAGATGTTTTTTAATCATCAAATTGATCCACTCATCATGAGATATATAAGTCTCATCAAAGTTGATTTCTGCATCAGGAAAAATTTCAGGTTCTACAATAATGGATGTGTTTTCATCATTACAAGTTTCAATTATAGATACACATTCATCACCCATTATTGCATCTTCAGTTTCACAATCAAATATGGGATCATTATCAAGAGCAATATCTTCAGCATCATTGCTCTCATTCAAAAAATATTTCATCTCTAAAACATCCCATAAAAACTTTTTACTAGGAATCTCTCCATATTCATATATTATGCTGAGTATGATGTTGTCATCTACTGCAGATGTTATAAGACTTAATAATAATGTATCTCCACTATCATTAATAACATATTCGACATAATCCAGTAAATTTACCTTCCATAGTACTATTTTCAATTCATTTGCCTAGCTTTCATAATTCATACCTGAAAAAGATGGTAAATCTGGCATTAACCATTTAATAATCTCAACAAATTCCAAATTTGCACCTTGATAAGCAGCTGGTCCATCATCGTCAACCTGAAACAAATCACAAAATTCTGCAACACAATATTTTGCGCTTCTCCATTGATGCTTTCTCCTGAATTTTCTTCGAGACTCTTTCAATTTACTTTGACGACCCATTTTCTCCTTCTATGTTCTCTCTTGCAAGAACACTTCGACCAGGAATAGTTTCTTGCCCACTGCACTTTTCTTGGGGCATTCAAGTTGAAGTCTTGGCATATAAATTCACCGATCTCAAAGGGTTTCTCAGCAGAATTCAACCTCTCTGAAGAATTGAAGTGCTTAAACAGTCCTAGAATGCTAGCCAAATTCGTTGTGACGCTGTGTCCACTAATTCACACATCCACACTCCAAACAAAGTGTTGCCACTGCACAAATCCAGAGGCACACCTAGCTTCACAGGCGCTCTTCTCCTCACAGTTCGCTCACTGATTGGTAGCAGGTCACGGATGGGAGCTGGTAAAATTAGAGCAGAATTTTACTGTGGTAAAAAAAATTCAATTAGAGCATAATTTCACCTAGGAACCATTGATTTGAATTACGTCAACAAAGAATTTAACCCAGGGAGCAAGGGTTTAATGCCTCATAGCCACCATAGCACGCAACGATCTAATGCCACATACAAATCAGCCAGTGATCACCCCATCGGTGTGGAAGCCAATCGATTTAAAATGAGGACATGTACCACATTAAAAAAAAAACTCTGTAGGAACACCACAATAGGTAGATCTTGATTGGAGCGATTTCGATCTCTACAACACCATAGAAACACGACCTCACCGGCCTCGAGCGATCGACCTCAACTGGATCTATACCAATCTGAAAACCACCATGATCTGTGCACCGCCTCGATCAACTGATCCAAAAATTCACCATGATCCACACTGCTTATGCTGAACTCCCTCTTCCTAACCTCCGCTGCCATAAAGCCACATAAAAGATATCCTACAACCAAATATGCAGGGGCTCTTCTGCCTCCAAGCTCGGCCTACACAGTCACCATGCCACACGCCGTCTCGCACATGGTCACCGTGCCTCACGCAATACTCCGAGCTCACAGGCTCGTCGCATGCCCAGGAATGCTCCCTCTTTGCAACATGGCTCTTCTCTGCCTGGTTTCGGTTCCGACCTTGATGCGTTCAAGCAGCGACACCGGCAACACCTTCAGGTAGCTCAGCAGCCACGATCGGAGGGTGCAACCACAATCTACAGCAAATGCAACATGGCGAAATGCAGGTATACTCTCATGTAATGAATGCAGAAGGCCGCAACGAAATCTCCACTTCATGCATTCATGTATCGTGCCATTGCTACAATGCCCGCACACGCGACCTTCAACTCAATCGCAACAGATCCGACCATCTTAGTCAAAACATAACCACCAGTATATTTTTGCGCGACCACCAAGACTCATCCTCCCACTGGAAGGCACTTCTACCAAGCTTCCACTACGCTTGGATCACAACAGTCACAGTCCGCCTCCCTACTCAATGCAGGTCTAGCCTTCTCGGCTTCGGCGCAGGATCCAGCCTTTGCTTTCACGATACAGATCTGAATCTTCACACTCCACACTTCTCCCTCAAGCAGACAGGGAGCCACCATGCAGCTATGACAAACTCCTTCCTCAACAAAAAACACAGTAAGCGTTTTCCATGCAGCTTCCAGGCACACGCAACCTTGAACGGTCTCCTTCTCCTCGACGCAGGTTCAGCTGAAATAAGAACATTCTGCTGAAATAACCTGCTTGGAAACTTGCCCTTCTCCGAAGAGGAATCGTTAACACATCTGTGTAGATAATTACCGGGGTAGCTCTAAACTGGAAGGTCCAAGCTGCCTCAGATCTCTCTGAGCTTTTCAAAGCGGACTCCACAAAAAAACGTTACGAGAGGAAGCGTAGAACGTAGAACGTTGCGCAAGCTCAACAATACAGTGCGCATCAAACACCAGTGCGGGTTTTCTTTAATGATCCCCTGGACAATATAGGAGAAATGCCGAGGCCGCAGCGATGACTTTATGTCCACTTAAAACTCCGGTGAGACTGGTTTCGATCCCCATGTCTGCCACAAACGTGTTTACAGATAACTCAGTGATTGAAAGCATAATCTGGAAGCGCAATTGATCGGTCAGATTCCCGCTTCTATTTGTTCCATACCCAGGACAGTTCCAAAAAGATATACGCTGCTCATAATGCACAACACACAAGCTGAACACGATTCCGGCTAGACCACTTCAAATTCTACACACAACACAGGTCCTCTCAGCTTCAACTTGTAGCTCTGATACCATGATAAAAAACTGAATATAAGCTAAACGGTTCTCCAGGTGAGAACCTGGAGAGTGTACAAACACTTATACACACACTCTGACTATTGAGTCAGATAAGCCTTAATTATATATGCTTTCAAACTAACAGGATGGTTTCAACCACTCCCGAGATATTAGGACTTGAGATCTAATCTTAGCATCTCAATCCTATCATCATCATAACAACAATCTAATTATGATTTTCTCCGTTAATTCCAACAACCCAAAACTGAAAACTAGAAATAGAGCTAGACGTTACCTATTTTCAAGATCACTACAACAATCATAAGTGCCTGAGTACAACAAGATCAATGCAGCGATTATTTTGAAGTGTGTGTTTATTTCAAAATGGGAGGCGTGTAAGCAACCAACCACTTTGCTGATATTATTCTATTTAAAAATCGGTTTGAGGCTCCTTTGTTTATTCTGATTGGCATATTCCAATAAAAGATAATTGGTCTTTTTCTTGCTTAAAAAAAATCGACATTCCACTGTGAAATATCATTATCCCACGTAATGCACGATCAATCCAGCTTCACACGGTTTATATTTTATCTTACATTACTACTCGAGGGATTCACATAACTAGATGTAAAGCCTCCACTTCTCCCACTTTCTTGATGATGTGTGAGTTTCTCAATAATGAATTCTACAAATTCAAAGTGTGAAATGATGGATTTTTTTTTTATTGTTTTAAGTGTAATCTTTCCCACGTTGAATGGCTATTATTGTGAGGGTTGGTTGAACATTTCCTTATGTGAATAATTGGTTCTAATTATCGTGGTTTCCTAGTATATGCCTTAATACGATGAAAATTTATTTCTTCCTTATCCAAGTAATGAATTATTAGTAAGGAGAAGGAGCGAGCTGATGAAAAATATATATTAAACAATGACTGATTTTATTCTCCTTCTATAATATCAATGAATCAGTTTTCTTTATTACGCGATATTTTTTTAAACAGTCAACATTCAATGTGAGAGACTACTAACGAATCATTGTTTTTCATAACACCTGAAAATATCATGCTGCCAGTTCCATCTTTGTGAAAATATCTACGAATTACTATTTTACATGGCACATTCAATGTCACTAACACCAATCTTTGTCACACTATGAACCAAACATTGTAATTACTAAGAGTGAAATATTTTGAATAAAAGTGAAACGTTAATTGGAATACTTTGATTTAAAATCTTGATATTATGAGTGGGAACACAATGTGGGAGTATGCTGTTATTGTGGTATATTGATGATGTATTACCTAAAATATTTATTATAAAGATATATTTTATAAATTATAAATATAATTATATTTACTAATATGATTGATATAAGTTGTTTGGTGTTATTTTAGTAAGTGTATACAAATAAAAAATAATGTCCATTCATGTATATCTATAATATTAGTAAATTTAATTGTTCTAGTTGATGATTGATATGTGGGATCTACTAATTAACCATTTTAACTATAGTTAAAAGAAGTAAATGAATTAATCATAATGTTAATGTTAAAAATATTAATATTAACATCAAAATTAACATTAATATTAAGTTAACATCCATAACAATATTAATATTAACATTAACATTAATATGGTTAATATCTCAATGAATATTAATATGTTAAGATTATTGTCTTATTTATATATATATATATATATATATATATAATAAATGCTTAAGTTATATAGAGTATAATTTTATTAGTTTTAAAATGAAATTATTCTAAACATATATAATATATGTTTAATTTATATTTAATTTCATTAGGTATAATTAAATTTTGAAATAAAATTAATATTATTTCATTTAGCCAAAACTAAAGCTAAAATCTTAAGTTAGATCCAAGGAAATTTTAGGAGACATATTCCAACTTTAAATTAGATCAAAGGAAAGCTTAGGAGACTCATTTATTAGTTAGCCAAAACTTTAAATTAGATCCAAGGAAAGCTTAAGAGACTCATTTCATTAGTAAAAGAATGATAACAAGATTAATTTGATGGAAAAACACTAATTTCTATTGGTTTAAGTGGGTAAATAGCTCATCGAAATGATGACTCCATTTATGAGAGTTTTCTTAGTGAGACTCATTTAATTAGTGGAAGAATGATTGAAAGATTAACTTGATGTAAAGACACTATTATCTATGGGTTTAAGTGGAAAAACATTTCATTGAAATATTGACTCCATTTACAGAGTATTTTTTAGCGAAGTTAGGCATTGTTTAAGTTACATATGATAGTTAAACTAATGAGGTGTTACAGGAAGCTCAATGACTCTTGTATTAATCCAATGCATACTTTTGAACCCAATTTTTTTCTACAACTTTATTCAACTAGTCATTGAATTCAAGGATAGAGGCTCATGATCGCCATCTTGAACGAGCCATTAAAAGAGTCCAGAAAACCTAATTTAATTTTGATTTAGTGAATATTCAAAAATTAGCTAGACATGATTGAGGTCAATCATCCGATTTTATAATATTCTTAAAATAAAAAATTGAGATAAGGATGACTCACCAATACGCCTTCGAATAAGATGGGCATCATTATTTACAAAGAGGAGAAGACCTATTCCTTGGTTCTTAGTTCAAATGGTTGGTAGCACAATTTGTTATCCCAATTAGAAAAATTCATGCATAGAGACAAATATTTCAATTATTATTACATTAACAAACCTAGATATAATACACATATATGTGTTGTTAGATCCAACTTATTCCAAACTTGGGGATAGAGGTTGAGAGAATATTTAAACAATCGTCAACAAACCCCAACCAAATATAAATTAAGTATTGATTAGAACATCCTCCCTTAATGCTTACGTCATAAATAACAATACTGAAATCATCTAAAAATATTTTTGGACTTTGATCTTTTTCTGGTATTCATCAACATTTCTATCCACTTCTAAACTCTTGTAGACTACGCACCTTGTAAAATATTCATTTTGAGTTGTCGTTTCATTAATTGAAGACACAATTGTTTTTTACCATTAATGACACATTTGTAGTGATTGACGTTTTTTGTCATACTTCAAAAAATAGTCTAGATATTCAATCATTATATTGACATAATTCCATGTGTCAAAACATAACAATCTACTATTTTGATAGTTATATAGGAAATTAGCCTTGATACTGAATGTATCAAGTAGTCAATTGTACAATATGTTATCACTCAGATTTTCCTTGAAGTTGTTGGGAAGAGAAAAGGGGTCCGAGGTAACCACAAACCAACTTTTAGGTATAGAATCTGGCCAATATGTACCCAGAGAGGGCTCTCTCTTTTAGTTTTAGCTTTGTTTTTTGAAATATATTAGGCTAGTTATGAAAGTTTAGGGGTTTTGATTGTTTTGGGTGATGGAATTCAATAGCAGAGGGGTAGGACTGAGTATTTTAGGCCATTGGGCTAATGGAGTCAAAGAAAGATGGCTTAACTGGATTTGGTTTTTTAACAATGGATGGTTTCACAGGTCAAGGTAGTCAAATAGGGAACAAATAAAGATTTAAAATGTATGGAATGGACTCAAAATTGGTGAAGGGCAATTAAGAATCCTTCAACATATTTCAAAAGAGGGAACTTGAATGATTATTAATAAAGGGCAATTAAGAATTCTTTACCAAATAATCAGAATGAATAAACTAGGAAACAAGAGCAATTAATAATTCACTGTTCATACTAGTTCAGAGGAAAACATTAAGAATAACAAAGATTGAAAACAGATTGCACTCAAGCACTTTCTGAATTATTCTTTTTCGTTTATCATTCAGATATGAAACACAGATGGTATAATAAACAAGAAAAACTTTAAAACACAAGAGATAGAAGACTTATTGATTCGGTGTTTGACTCAAGAATCCTGTGAAAAGTCCTTTGTATCAATTCTTTATCCAGCTAGCCATGCAAAATTTTTCCAACAACACTTTATTCCAAAATAATCATTATTATAGCAAAGTCTAAGAATCCACCCCCTTCAATACTCTAATTGAGGGAGTTTTTATATAAAAAATTACAAAAAATATCTCCTAACAGAGAGATATATTTTAGGTTGACTCATAAATAAGTTACAAGAAAATAGAGACAGATAGTCTCGTAGATAGGAGAAGAAGTAAACCGATGTTGTGCTATTCCTATTTTTGTGAGTGTGCTGGAGGCAGGCCCTATGATTTGGCTTGCTGCTATCTTCTTTGGTAATTTTGTGCTGGCTGCTCTGTTTTTACTGATACTCTTTATCTGTACTGATACACTTTGACCTGTTTGATCTCTATTTATCCTTTTTACCATTACTTACTGTAGTAAATAACCAAAATTCACCCAAGGATATTTTTACAAAATGTCCAACATGTCTTCCCACCATTGTGCTTCTGGTATTCTGGTTCTTTGAAGTTTTCTTAGGGTCTCATCAGTTTCTATGTATTTGAAAAAGGTAAGCTGAATTGGAAATAAGTGCTTTACCTGATATTCGAGATAAAACAAGTTTTCCAGACTGCCATAAAGAATTTTTCCCTTAGGAAATGCTTTTTCTGCTGATGAACTTGTTGATGTACTTGCCTGGTTGTTTGCATACTTATTCAAATTTTCAACATAAATTTGATGACTCATTAGTTTATCATGAGTAATTAAAGGACTTGGCAACCCTTTACTCTGCAAAATATCAAATCTTTTCGTAAAAGCATTGATTTCTTCCTGCATATCATAACACCTTCTTTCTAAGTTTTGCATCAGAGTTATTTTGGTAAAAACCTTTTTTACCTCTAAAATTGTCCCTGTTCTGTCTTGAATGCCTAGTTCTTCAAGCTGATATTTGTTCTTGGTATTTAAAAACTATATGAGCTTGCTGGCTTCTTCAGGCATATTTCCTAATTCTTCCCTTGCCTTTTGAACTTCTTCTAGAGCCAGTTTAACTAAATCATTTTGTTCATACATTATTTGGATTGATGGCCATACATCATCCATTAATTGAATGATGTTGTCCCAAAGAATTTCCTTGATTTCATTCAAAGGTTTCTCCAATGTGAGATCCTTTTCTAATCCTTTCACCAATTTTTCTAACCTGTTGATCTCTGTTGTCTTTTCTGCAAAATTTATCTGTGAGAGATCATACTTTTGTTCCAAGGTAGTAAATTGTACCTTTTCTTTCTGGAGCTCTGTAACTTGGAGTTTCAATTCCTCCATTGATTTTATTAGTTCCTCTGTGTTTAAATTGGCAGTGTTACCCTGCGCTAGTCCTGCTGACTTCCCTGTTGTTGTTGTACCTGTAACCACTTCTATTGTGGCTGTTGTGATGTTTGATGCTAGTGTTGTCCCAAGGGTAGAAGGGACTGCTGTTGAGACTACTGGTATCACATTGGGAGGCTGAGAGGTCGACTCTCCCTTCTTGTCCTTTAATGCTTTTTCAAGTTCTTGTTCAGTCTCAGTCAGTTGTTCATTAAGTTTCAAGAGAAAATCCATCAATTCTTCTTCAGATTTTTTCTTTATAACCTCATCAGTTTGTGGATGCCTTGAAGGTGGCAGCTTTAGTTGTTTCCTTAGGGCTGCAATATCATCATCTTTATTTTTGATCAAAGCTTATGTAGCCTTAACATCTTTGGGATTATGACCCAATCCAATAATTATTTCTTCCAAAGATTTTATTCTGTTATCCTTGGCCTGGGAGGAAGCTTTTTCTAGATGCAGTTGAGAATTTGTATTATCTAGGGAATTTTGTAATCTTTGGGCCATCATTGACTTACCAGTCAAGGTTGAATAAATCATCTCTCCAGTTTGTTTGTGAAATTCAATCTGATCCAAAGGATGAATATCCTTTTCCATGACTTCAAAATTAGTTCTAACATAGTCTGTTGCTGTTTGAGGCTACTGCACTTTAGGCTTGAAATGACTCATCACCATTTTACCTTCCTTGATGTCATAGGCTGACATCAATCTCTATTGATTTTTGGGGGCCATCTTCAAATATTGATTATAAACTTGAAGTCTCAATGGATCATTTTTGGCTTTTATGTTTATAAATGTCTTCTTAATATCCCAAGCATCCTTCATTGGTGGTCTAAAGGATGATACCTCTGCACTTTGTTGTCTTTCTAATTCCTTTCTTTGTGAGTTGGTGGATGTCCCACTAATTGTGAATGTTTGCTGGCTGTCTAACCCTTCTCTCCTCTGACTATCAATGGTTTCTTCAACAAATTCTTCATCTGAGAGAGGATTTAATCTTTTCCTTTTGATACCAGGATGTTATGAAGGTCCACTGATAGGGGTAGCTGTTTTTGTGTCTCTCTTTTTACTTTTTTCTTCATTAAGGGGAGTTTGCAAGATTGAAGTTTCTGCCACATTGATCTAAGTGGGAGAAGTCTGTATTTGGGCCTGTTCCTTGGAAGTTTCAGGCTGCTCCGACATTTTGAATTGCTCTGTGGCCTGTGTAATAGTCTCTTTTTCCTTACCTTTGGATGTTATTGTGGCTGGTATGATGGTTTCCTGTAAATTTTACTGAGAGGTTCCAGCAGAGGAGGGACCAATTCCTGATCTTTGTACCTGCCCAAAAAAATCCAGTTCAAGTATTTTCTCAAGATCTTTCATAACATTCTCAACATTGACCTGTTCACTATCTTTTTCTACTAGGGTCCCTTCCATCCATTCATCCATGTTTGCAAATTGTTCAATCTCTGGAATCCTATGGTGAAGGTATGGTGACAATTTGTTTTTCATTATCCTATCACATATAAAGCTGTTAGGGTCATAAGGTACCCACCAAAAACTTTTTTGCAACTTGAGATAATCTTCTAGAATTTTTTCCGCTTCTTTCCCTGCATCCCTAGTATTACAGACAAAAGGGCCTAATTGACTCTTGATTCTGAGCTGAGCTTTATTCTTGGAATTATAAAAATGGACTAGGCCTGAATTTATCATTTGTCTGAAGTATTCTAAGGCAAAGAGCCTCATCGGCACATACTTTGGTAGCTTGAAAGGACAGAGCTCACACCCATATATTCTTATTTATGTATGGTTTTTGTATAGGTACCAATCACCTACCCTGTATTGCTTGGAGAGTTGGAGGATTTTCTTCATATCACTATTGACCCTAGGAGGGGAAACTCATGTTAATAAGGTGGTTGCTAGGTGAAAAAATAGGTCAATGAATTCAATGTAAGAGTAAGGAGACTCAAAGCAATTATGGAAGATTGCAGACCAGAAGATTACAGACCTTGGATTTCCTTTGGTGTCAAGTTTCTTGACAGGAAAGGGGGAATTCTCTGACTGATAATAGAGCATAAGATGGTAAATAAAAGTGGAGTATTTGAAAACTCTTTCATTTTCCAGTCTTATGAACTGGTCATGAATCTTATCAACAATGTAAGAGGCAAAATCATATTTGATAGCAGGGGGCTGTCCAGGAGTAAAAATTGATAACAACACTAGGGTTAACTTATCAACGTATTCACTAGTGTTGAATCCCATTATTGAATATATCATATTGATTATGAGTTTGCCCATATCTGTGAAAAAGGTATGTCCATAAGGAGGGGGGCCTTTGGGTTGTTGTTCTTGTAGCTTGAAAGTTTGACAAAGGTGATTCAGTTCTTCTTGGGATAATTTTGTGGATTTTTCAAGTAAATCTCTCATGGAAAGGGGAGTCAGGGCTTGACTGGGATGAAATTGCAACATTTCATTGATGGATTGAATGGTTATTGGAAAAAGAATGGTTTGACTTGGGGACATAACTGCTCGTTGATTAGGGTCGTAATTGGCATGGTAGTGATAAATTATTTCAGGAAAGACATGAACTGAGGGTAGAAAATACATTGGAAGATTGGATTCCCACAGTCCAAAAATATCAGAGTCATTCAGGTAATTATCTCTGCATTGGTAAAATATTCTGAGAGGATTTTCGCTAAAGATGAGTTCTTTTATCTAGAAATACGTATCCGCTAGAGGCAGATAGTCTAAATATTTATGGGGGGCATTCAGAGGTGCAACATTCAAAGCCACAGGGGTTTCCATTTCTGGTTCTTGTGGATTCAGAAAGGAATTTGGGTTTTTAGTGGAAAAATGAGCAAAATTACAAGTCTGGGAACTTATGGGGTGAAACAAAGACCGAATTGTACTGTTTTTTAGTCTTTTTCTGTGGAATTTAAAGTAAAAACCAAGACTTGCAGGGTTCGACGGTAATTGGATAAATACCTGTTTCGGGAAGTGAATAGTGAGGAAACAAGTGCAGCCAATAGCTGGTTGGTTCAGCTGAAAATCATTTGGCAAAGTGGCGGTTGGAAATCTTCAACAATTGATTTTGACATTTTTGCATGGGAGTACTGGTCGCAGCATAAAATAATGAAAATACGTGCATTTGTTTGTTTTATTCACAAAGTCAATGTTGGCGGGGGTTTTGTTATTTTGGACGGATGACGTACGCGAGAAAGGGTCTTTTTTCATATGCGAAGGACGGTAAGCGATATGTATCGCGCCGCTTTTGGGAATGGGTGGTATTCGGTCGGGAGCCATCGATTCCATACATCTTGTGATGCGTGGCGAGGCATTGTTCGCAAAACCATTAACTGATCGCGCGCTATCGTTCGGTCGTGGAGGGCCATGCGATATGGATGACAGCGGTTGGATATGAAAGGGTCAATTGGACGACTATCGGGGAGGCGAGATGTTAGGAGATTAATAAGGGCGAGCCCAACATAAATAAAGATTTTTTAATCATATTGGGAACAATATAATTGGTCGTGTAAGTTATTAATTAACCGTGGGGGTTAATTAATCCTTATTTTAATGTTGTATTATGGTTATAGTTTAACCAAGGGGCGGGATATGTAATATTTGGGGGTTTTATATAGTTATAGTAATACGGGAATGGGTAGATGTTATAGGGGAATTAGATAATAAGTTAATATGTCAAAATGAATGAAAAAGCGCTAAGTATGAAACATTAGGATTATGTATTTAACTTAGGCTCGAATGAAAAAAGGGTTTTTTGTGGAATATTGTGTAATTTTCCTAAGTAAAATAATATTTTTCTTGTCTTGATGATGAGCCACACTAGCTGGTTCGAAACGTGTCGGCAAAAATTCCCTACATGTGATTTTCACCGAAAGAATTTCTTACACAATTTCTGGATCACAGAAGCAAAATTCCCAAAATATTTTTCTTAGGAAAAGACTGATGGAAGTAAATGACTGACTTATGGATGGTTTTAAGTACTTAGGCTTTTCAAATTATTGGGCCGAGGGTCCATTCCTTCCAAAAGTCAAGGAAATGTCTTGAGCCCCTCTAATTTTCAAATGCCTTATTACTTAAGGGAAATTAGTGAAATTTTTAGGGAAAAATGAGAAGGGGAGTTAATCATTTGACTTTGTTTTGCTTGAAATTTATCCAGTATAATGTCTGCCTTGAATTTGTGATGAAAGTAAGGATTAACACATTTAGAGTCATAATCCATCACATGTAATTCTGCAACATCATCTACCTACCCTACCTACTTTAACCTAGCATTTTTTCTTCTTTATTAGGGTGCACTTAGACTGGCAAACCCTTATCACACTTTCTTTTCTTTTACATGTAGAAATCTATCTAAGTCTAATCTTATTACATCCAAGGGTTCAGATTAAGCTATTGAGCTCCTTTTATTTACTCTACCTATCTACTTATCTGCCAAGGTTAAATAGTTTGGTCAGATTTTATTCTCTATCTCTAAAACATAAAATTAAAATATGAACAAGCCAAGCTTAAGCTGTTTGACTGTTCACCAATTGTGGCATAAGTTACAAGTTGCACACAATTTGTTTACTACATAAGAGCAAAAAGTAGTGGCATTTAGACTTGCACACTTTCCTTGGCCTTTCTTTTGGTGGGGTTCATTTTCTTTTTCTTTTTTGGCCATTTTTTATTCTTTTCACCCTTTGATTTTTCTTTTAGGGTACACCCTCTTTACATTTTTTAAATTTTTTGATTTTTTTTGACAATATGGAAAACATTTGCAACAAGGAAAGGTATAAACATATTACATAGCTCATCAAGTCAATCATGATATATGACACCTATTGGTATAGGAGCATAACACAATCTAACCCTTTTCATGTACAAAAAATCAGGAACACACAAAGATAATCAGAAATTGTTATTCTTGGAGCATCGAAGCACAACATGAACCACTAACTTATAACATATTGTAGACATGATTGAACTAGTGATGTGTTCTTCTAGCACCGAAAAATGTCAAGAACCATAAACTTAAATTATGTTAATGTCTTATATGATTGGTTCTTCATTATATAAGTTTACAAAAAAAATAATTAAAACATACAAATTGATCCAAATGAACTGAAGAGATGCAGGCTAAAAGAATCTTGAACATCACAGAAAGAAAAAACAATCTTCCTTTGACTAAATGTCATAATTTGAGACCAGGTATATGAATTGTAATGCAATTCCAATGAACTATGGTGAAGAAAACATAATCCCCTTTGCAGCTGGAACTAAACCAATGGTAACATGGTGACAATTTTCCCTAAAAATATTCAAACATACAACACATCATTCCCGAAATATTTATGACTATTGTTGGATGATTAGGTGTTTTGTCATATATACTATAAAAAGAGAAATACTAAGAGACGACAAGAGAAGAAATTCGCTGAAGCAATAGAGTTCCCCCTAGGATATAAAGGAAATAATGGAGCAATAGAAGAATATGTACACTATCCTATTAGAATCATCTCCTACTGATGCTTCAACTGTGTACAAAGAAGTTGGAGTTGTATAGTTGATGTTTTACATCACATCAAATTTTATATGTGTTGTGGCCCAACATACTGAAAATATCTATCTCTCGCCTCCACCATGGCACAATCTCACAGGGTCAAATACCCTTAACACCTCACATAAAATCCTATGCATGCAAACTTATTTGCGATGCTCATGTTAATGCTAATCAATGGATATACTTAGCACAAGTTTTAGACGCGGCCATTTCTACCTCAATTCACATGAGTTTGCACAACTCAAGGCATCTACATCTCATAGATCTATGAAACCAAACACAAAGGAACACATCAAAATTTTCATACACATAATCTAATTTACAACAAATTGATCTCACATATTTTTTTGGGCCCCCCCATAAGAAAGTTAGATGCAGATCTACGTTCTCTAATACTAAATTGGAAAAAATCATATAGAGAGAACTCTTTGAATTATTATTAAATAAAAAACCTAGATATAATACACTTATAGAAATTTTGTTGAATCCAACTTATTCCAAACTTGGAGATAGAAGTTGAGAGAATATCTAAACAATTTCCAAAAAAACTTAACCAATTCTAAAATAAGCAATAATTCTAAAATTCCCGTCCACCTAGATTCAGTTTTAAAGGACATGTTTGGCCTATTGTGATAATTCTCAAAGAGTAAGTGACCCTTAGAATATATTCTACTTTGGTGAGATTGAGATGTCTTAGCTCTTGCTAAGGAATAAATTATTATACATCTAATTTTTGAGTTATTAAATATACTTTTAGTATCATAGTAGTAATTGAAAATTTTGATCTTCACCTTCCTTAAATTACACCAACACCATGATTAAAAAAAACAAATTATTGAATATACTTTTAATTTTAGTGCTATAGTAAAAAAAAATTAATCTTAAACTTCTCTAAATTACTTTAACACCATAGTTTTAAAAATTTAAAAATTGATAATACTTAATATACCGTTTAGTTAGAATTTGGTATAACTCTATTTGCATTTAGTTAGTTTGATGCTTTATGTGAACATGACAATAATACATAAATATATTCAAAACATTTTCAACCTTTAATTCTTTGAAATATAGGATTTTCAATTGAAAATAAGTGGCTTTGGGAGAAGATGATTTTATTATTAGTTAAACCTATTCTTAATATTTTTAACATTTAATTTTCATAAATATATAAATTTTATATAAATTTTGATAAACATTGTATATATTTGAAAAACTAGATATTTTTAATCATTTAAATTCTATAAAAATATTGTAATGTTTAAAAAAGTTAATTATATTTTCAATTAACTAAATCTATTCAAAATATTTTTCTTTGAAATATTGAATTTTCAATTGAAAAAATAAGTGGGGAAAGATACACTCTGGGTTTCGTCGATGTTATTATTAGTTAAATCAATTCTAAATATTTTTAACATTTAATTCTTTCAAATATATAAATTCTAAACATATATGTTTGAGAAACTAGACATTTTTAATCATTTAAATTCTAAATTTTAAAAAATATTGTAGTGTTTGAAAAAGTTAATTATATTTTTAATTGAAAATAAGTGAGGAAAGATACGTTTTGGGTGAAGATGATGTTATTATTAGTTAATTCTATTCAAAATATTTTTTTTGAAATATGGAATTTTCAATTGAAAATAAGTGAGGAACATATGCTTTGGGTGGAGATGATGTTATTATTAGTTAAATTTATTTAAAATATTTCTAATTTCTAATTTTTTCAAATATAAGTTTTGATAAACATAGTATTTGTTTGAGAAATTAGAAATTTTTAATCATTTAAATTTTACAAAAATATTGTAGTGTTTGAAAAAGTTAATATAATTATATTGATAAGTATGTTTATTTTTGAAATAGAGTTTTTCTTAATTAATTATTAGTTTTTAAATTATTAATATTTTTAAATGGATAATCTCAGATTCGATTTGTTTGAGTTAATTAATAGCGGTGAGGGAAACAATGAACACACGGTGGATGGAAATTTCCGTGTCATGGAAAATATTATGTTCATCAACTCAGTGGAATGGTTTGAGCGAAAGGCGGCTAGATACAATTACAGAGGATTTTTCTCTGCGAAATGAGGAGCTCATGAATGACCTTCAATCTTCTTATGATAATGCCTGTAGAGTGGAGTTAATAAAGGAGACCATGTCACTAGTCAACGTCTTCAGGTTGGAAGTGTTGGGCCTACTAAAAGGGGTGTACAATGGGTTGATAGGTGGATTCCTAATAACTCTAGAGGCCTTCACACTCGTAAGGCCCTTAGAGAGTGTTGATGATGAGTGTGGGGATTTTACCTACAAATGTTTGACGAAACACTAATTCAAGTTGCTCTTGGGAGGAATGGGTTGGCATGCACTTTTTTTTTCGTAATGTTCCAGTGAGACTTGGTCCCTAGGTTTGTTTTGAATCCTTCGAAAAGCTTCCTTGAGATGGATTTTGTGTCTCTAACCCCAATTTCTAGACTTTTAAGTATTGTCTCTAAGGATTGCGAGATAAAAAATTTCCTAATTTTCATTAAAACTATGTCTGGAAATTCCCTATGCCTGAAGGTCAATGATGGGGATATGATATCGTCTCTTGAAGACAAAATTTAAAATCTTACCAAATTACTTTTGGGAAAACAAGGCTCCTATTCAAAGGGAGGAAATTAAAATCGACAAATGAACTCAGAGACTATGGCATCCAAAATATGGTTCTATTTTCATGAGTGCATGCTTGAAAGGAGGTTTGAGAAGAGGTGGGGCATCTTCGACTCCAAAATCCCTGTCATTCAAAGATGTTCTTAAGCAAGGTTCTAGTTCAAAAATGCTCAAGAAACTCTTAGGCCAAGATTTTATGGTGGAACATTAATCTGACACCCGAACCCTTGAGGTGAATGAGATTTTTACCATAATCAAGCTTATTATGAGAAGAAAGCAGTCATATGCTATTTCAATGGCTTCTAGCCCAAAGCTTTTTCTCTTCAAACTAAACTAGACCCATAATTCAGATTTTCTATTTTGATCTAAAGTTTATTTTGTGGTAGTCTTTAAGGATCTAGAAGATCAATAGAAGATTTTCGACTAAGGGCCCTAGTTCTGGGGTTGCACTGGTCTTTTGATTCAGCCATGGTTCCTAGAGTTCAACCCTCTCTTCGTGAAATCTATGGCTAATTTGAAATGGGCAAGACTCCCAAACTTATCCCTCAATTATATTTGGCTATTTTCCTCGCGAGTATTAGAAACTCGATTGGATATTTCATCAAAGTGTATGGTGAAAGATTGATTAATGGGTTCATTTCATTTGTTTCCATATATGTCGAATTGGATTTAAGTGAAGGATTACTAGACAAAATCATTCTTAAGTTGACCAGTAATGAATACCTTTAGCCTTTAGATTATGAAAACATTGCTTTTAGGTGCATAATTGTTAGCAACTTGGGCATATTCAGAATACATGCCCTTCCTCAAAAGGGCAAGTCGACTTCGAGGAGATGAGAAAGCCAAATCGTGGTTGGTCGGACCAGAAGGAAACAACAAGTGTCAAGAACTCAGTAATCCAAAAGAAGGAAGGCTCTCAAAAACAAAAGACAACCCCTCCCACCTCAAATTCCCAAGCCCTAGTTCAGACCCCTATAGATCTACATCTTCCCTCAACAAATGAGATTATTCCTAGAAAGGGAAAGGAAAGCACTTCAACAGTAATTGTGCCTGCAATTAGTGCAATTAAATTCGCCAATGGGTTTGAATATTCAGATAGTGAAAAGGATTTTTCATACTCTGTTGTGGTAGTAGAGATTGTGCTCTCTTAAAAAAATGACGATATGGTCTTATCCTCAATTATCACTGATAAATATATAGGTTGGGTAGATATTGGTAGGGCAAAGGGGAAAAAAGAAAAAGCTATGAATAATTATGGGCGTGACAATAGATATGATGTATATGTTATGGGTATATATGGTTTTTGGATGTAACTTGTGTTTATAATTTAATAGATTTCAATTTACATAAAAAATTAATTATTAATAATTATTAGATAGATGGTAGAGATTTATCCTCACTATACACACATAAAATGTTGAGATTTATTTAGAAAGTAGTTATGTTTTTTTCTTTTATAATTAAATTGATTAATTAGAAGAAAACTTTATGAATTGACTTATAGTTTTTTAGACATGTGGTATTGATAAATCATGATATTGGCTCATAGTATTGCAACAAAGTTTATTTATATATTAAGAATCTCCGAAGTAAAGTAGGAATGTATTTCCATAGTTAATAATTTTGTTATATATATTTATATAAATACAAAGTAAAATATATTGTGAAATAAATATTTTGATAGTTTATGGATAATAAATTAAGGCATTTCTTGGTGTAAAGATCACTTGTTCAAAACTAACTATTTCAAAACTTAAAGATTCCCAACCCAAACTTACAATTATTATGTATATTAAAATGATTATTATCTCTAGTTACAACTCATACAAATTCTCAACCCACCCTTACAACTCATACAAATTCTCAACCCACCCTTACAGTTATTATTTATATCAAAATGATTATGATCTCTGGTCACAATTTTCATGCAGATCACATAGATAATATAGAAACCATCGTGGAGACTAGCCAGTTAATCCAGTTAATAGAAATATTATGGTGATCACATCATCGTACCTATTTCATGGAGAGGGAGATTGAAATTTATAATATCGGTTATCATACTTGAAATTCTACTCTTTTCGAAGGCCCGAGTTACTTTCATGTACACTATCGATATGGTTTCATGTAGGAATTTGGATGTAAAACTCTCTTTATTTATCCATAGCAGAAGTAGTATTTACAATACACAACCCACATGGATTCATGTCCTCCTGCACTATTATTTCTGAAATTCACACCCACAACCACACCATCAAACCCAGAACTGAAAACTAGAACTAGAGCTAGACGTTACCTATATAATACAAGATAGATAGACACACATGATTTTACTTAGTTTTTTTTTTATGGTTTGCAGTAGCCTTCAGAATCGACTGTGTTGTCACCGAATCTGACTTCTTTCTGTCCGTTGTATTGCTCGCTGGAAGTTTGAGGATAACCAGCAGAGCCATCCAAGGAATCTCGGCTTTGAGGTCCATAGTAGAAGACTCCAGAACATGACACCACTATCGCTGGCACCCCTCTCTCGTATGCTTTTCTCAAGTCATCTGCATCTGGCCTTTCTTGTCCCGGGAATGGGTGAGTGTGGAAGTCTGCCACCACCACGTAATTACTCCCCTCTGCAGTTGGCACGCCGTCTTTCTCAGGATTATCTAGTTCTATTTCCGTGCCTGCAATCACAACTTATATTATATATCAATTCGAAACTCATATTATATATCAATTAGCATTAGTCGAATAGAAAGGAAGGCAAGGAATGTCAGAACTAAGGTCGAGGAAGATTTTCTTGAGGAAGACTTTTCTGAGGAAGACAGGTTTCAATTTTAATGGATTTTGGTTATATTATAGTGTTCAATAGTCTATTAGTATTTACTGGACTTTGAAGTGTTTATTGGCTAAAACTATTGTAACATTGCAAGAAATTGGGAGCTTTGCATGCTACCTCAATTTTGGTTGAAATACTCAGAAACATACAAGAGATTCATTTACAATAGCATCATGAAATAAGCAGAGACACACAAAAGATTCATCTAACGCAGCATCATCAGAACGTCAGCCTAGGACGAATTGATAGACAACTCCAGAATCTGCACCAGATGGACATGCCCGAGTCAAGTGTCAAGGACCATACACCTATTGAATCATAAGTGTCAAGGACCCTACACCTATTGAATCATAAGTGTCAAGGACCCTACACCTATATTTTTAACTGTTAAACCCATTCAAAATGTATAATAATACTTAAATATAAGTATATATAAACAAAGAAAACGTATAAGACTCACTCTGAGTTGCTTGGGCAGAACGTTGTGAGCTTGCGAGTTGAACGACCAGATAATTGTCCGGATTGTTGGAATCGGCGTAAACCCATCCTCCTTTCTCTTGGTATAAATCATTCCCCAAGAAGCTCTCCTTCCATGCTGTCCCCGCCGCCACTTGGAACTCCTTACTGGCCAAGACATCTGAGACGCTTGGACCGTGATTATATCCTCCTCTCCCTAAGAACCTCTCGTTCCGTGCCACACTCGTACACAATAAGGCTGCAACACACAACAATGTCAGAACAAGAGCAGAAGAAAAACGAGCCATGATCATAAGATTGATATACTATGAGCAAATATGAATCTGAATGTTGTGTGGAAATGAAGGGATTCACCCACGTATTTATAAGTGCCTGAGCACAGCAGGATCACTGCAGCAATTATTTTGAATGGTGTGTTTATTTCAAAATGGGAGGCCTGTCAGCAACCACTTTGCCGATATTATTATATTTTTAAATCGGATTGAGGCTCTCCCTTGTTTAATTTGATTGGCATATTCCACTGATCCCTCCACTCTTTTCTGTTGCACAGTGCACCTGAAGACCCCTTACGCTACTGAAAGGGTTGGTAAGGGAAACGATATTGACAAGTGGGGTAACGAAATGATCGATATCTCTATCAATACTCAGTAGAACCAATATAAAGAGAATACGGAGGTGTTCAGTGGAACGCCTACGCATAAATTATCTTTATATCTATGAATTCTTCAACGGGACCAAAATGAAGTGTGATGTTCAGTATGGAAATTGGGATAAGAGAGGGCCAACCAAAATGAAGTTTGATGTTCAGTGTGGAAATTGGGATAAGATAGGGCCGTAGCCTGATGCCAAATTATGTGATAAAAAATCATATCAAACCATGATATTAATTCAAATTAATAGTCAGGTTGAGTAATTATATTTTCCATGATGGAAAAATGGATTGTATATGGATTAGGCATATAATGTAAAATTCTATGGGGTTTATGGGGGAGTTTATATGGAAAGTTTGTAAAAATATAAAGTGAATATGAGTTGTTTTCATATTCAAATTTAGTGGCTGTATTGGATTATAATGGTAGTGATTAAATTTTTTTGGTTGTGTTGGATTATAGTGGTAGTGGTTAAATCTCTCATGGATGTGTTGGATTATAGTGGTAGTGGTAAAAAATATAAGACCAATTCATTTGTTGATTCGTTCCTAAAATATAATTTTGAAATTAATTATTTTTATTTTGAAAGAATACTAGTGAGATTGAAAATCTATTCCAAACACCAAAATCTTATCAAATCATGAGATTAATTTAAATTAATAGTGAGGTTGGGTAATTATTTTTTCCATGATGGTAAAATGAATTTTATATGGATTAAGCATACAATGCAAAATTCTATGGGGAGCTTATTTCAAAAACTTGTAAAAATATAAAGTGAATGTGAATGTGGCTATATCCAAAGACCGAAGTTGGTGATGGGACTTGCTTTCATATTGCTTGTATATTCTTACACTACTGGCTTATGGGTGGCATTTCCAAAACAAAATCTATTCCAAACACCAAAAAGCCAGTTTTCAAAATTTCAATTTAATTATTAATAAATTGTAATTAATATTAAAAAAAAAAAATTAAAATAAATTATAGTTTAGTCAATTTTTTAATCTAAAATGTATTATGAAATAAGTGTTTTGATATTCATCATGCATGGTTTCCTATTAATATTTATCAACAATTTATATAAATCTCATTAAAAAATCATCACATCTAAATTTAATAAAAAAATATGATTCAATTTAAATACCATAAAAATCATCACATCTAAATTTAAAAGAAAAACATGATTCAATTTAAATATGGATATTTTGTCTAGTAACTTCCTATTTAATTCCAATTCAATATTTCTAATTGTACGATTGATAGATAGACATATCTATTATAGAAAAAATAATTATTAATTTGAATTAATTTGTCTCCTTTAGCTTCTCTCATCAATTTAATTTTTTAAGGACTTTTTTATTTTATTTTTACAAAATAAAGGTCACAATAATTAATCCAAAAGAAGGTCATGATAATTAATCCAAAAAATAATTTATGATACTTTTTATACAACAAAAATATGAAGGAAGTATCTTGATTCCAAAAATATTGAAACTGATATTCATTACAAGCTCAAATGGAAATATGCATTGAGAATGCTAAATTAAGATATGATATATCTATAAAATTTTGGAGAAAAATAGAGTGAATACAAAGAAGCAAGTCTTCTTATCATTGAGAGCACAAATATGATTGGGTAACTAATGTATAAGAACAAGATAAACAACATGGATGCCTAGAGAATCTCTAGGATCTCTTTAAACCCCATATATAACCACTAGGCTAAAAAGTAGATGGCATAAAGATGCCAAAACTTAGTTAAATCATTGGGAAATAATAGAAGAAGTAATTATGTAGAATACTGATAATATTAAATATATTATTACATCTAAACTTAATGAGAATCCATGGCACAATCAATAATTAGAGGATAAAAGGAAAAGTGAGATAATGCTACTAGGTGGTCAATCCTCATCTAGAAGATCAAAATTACATCTAGGTTTTGACTAATGCTAAAAAGAAAGAAATTGCTAAAATAAGAACAAACTTTCATGAGTTGCATAGTGAAAGTAGGTACTAGAAAATTTACAAAATATGAGATCTTCCATCTTTATGGCACTAAGCTGATTTGAAGATGGAAAAAATATTCTCGTAAAATACCACAAAAAATATACCAAAATTAAATCTTAATTTACAAATATTTGTCACAATACCAACCTTCCTAACCTTCTTAATCATAAAAAAAAAAGATAAAATTGAAACACTTCTATTAATACCTTTTAAATACATAAAAAACAATTTTAAAAAATCTAAACAATCCTTTTCATTTTTTAAAGTTTAATAAACCAATTATTATCTCAATGAAAATTAATCATTCTTGTCATTATCTTAATAAATTACTTAATAAAATAAAAATATATAATTAACTTATCAATTTTTTACTTTAAATTTAATATAAAATATACATTACTTTTATTTTTTTATATTATACAATTATAACTTTATATTATACCATTATAATTTTATATGGGAAAATTTTACACATACATTTATTAAATTTCCAATGGACTTTCATCAATATATAATAATGCAAATTTATAACTTTTTCAATATTTTTCATATAAATAAATATCAAGTTTTAAATTTAATAATGCAAACTTATAAATTTTTCAATATTTTTCATATATATAAATATTAAGTTTTAAATTAAAATTTAAAAGTTGTTTTTTCTTAATTTATTTATTATAAAATTTTAAAAATTTTGATATAAATTTTATATTTATTCAAATTGATTCACAAAATAATATATAATTTTGATGAGAATTTATTTAATTAATTAAAAATTTTAATATAATTTTTGTATTTATTCAAATTGATTCACCAAATAATATATAATTTTCTTGAGAATTTATTTAACTAATTATATAGTTGAAAATATTAAAATAATATATAATTTTCATTTTTTTTATACTTTTAATTATTATTAAATTATTTTCTCGATTGGGGTATTAGTATTTTCAAACTCTTTTTATAGGACAAATCCAAGCTCCTTCAAGCCGCTCATGTGCGTGCGGTATGACAAGGGTCTTGACCTCAATATCAACAAGTATTATGGCTCATTTATTCACCTTAAAGTGCTCAACCAGTCTAAATAGGTGGGCTTAATGGTTTTTGTTTTGGTTACCATCAATGTGGTTTCGACAACATGTAAGGAGGCACTATGGAGAATTTTATTTGTAGAAACTTTTTCAATCCTCCCACAATAGCCATGAATGAATAAATAAATTTACCAATGATGATATTGCTAGGAAAATGGAAGACTAAATTCCAGATCCTCATGGGCACCAAAAACTTTATTTATGTGTGGTAGAACTCTATTTTCATACCAAGACTCTACTTGGTAAGGATTTAATGGACAAAAAATAGAACAACACTAAAATAGATCTACAATTCAACATCCTTCGTGTTGAAAACCACCAACTTGCTCATCATTTGGCTTGTATTGAACACTTGCACACTAGAGGTCTAGGTTTAACCTCTTCAGGGGACTCTTATTCCCCCATTGATGCCTCTAATTCAGGTTGATGCTTCATGGTTTTTTCTATAAATTGGATACTCTTGTTTAACATCTATTGTTGTATGGTCAAAGGTTTTTCTCAGAAACCTGTTGTTATTTTGTCTTTTTGGAATATTTGGGCCCTTAGGGACATCTACGATGGAATTTTGTCTTGTAACAGTGAGGAGTATGCCATAAATTTTGGTCCTAAGAAACTATATTACCACTGCTAGTTTGGTTTCCCCAGTGGCAGACCACGATAGGAAAAACTCTAGACATACTATGTTTCTATGTGGGCACCAAAAACTTTATTTATGCATGGTAGAACTCTATTTTCATACCAAGACTCTACCTCGTAAGGATTTAATGGAAAAACAATAGAAGAACACTAAAATATATCTACAATTCAACATCCTTCATGCTGAAAACCACCAACTTGCTCATCATTTGGTTTTTATTGAACACTTGCACACTAAAGGTATAACCACAACCTCGCTTGTCACCTGTGGTCTATGAAAAATACAAAGGCATTGCTGAATTCCATGCCTCCATGCAGAATGTGCAGATTCGGGCCCGCAAAGATCAAACATGGTATAACCTTCCATATATGGCAACATAAGCACAAATCGATCAACTTGTCACAACTTGTCCACCGGCATGGAAGCCTAGCTTCAAATCATCCTCCCCGGTTACAGCAGGAACCTCTGGAAAGGATGTAGCCTCGAAGGATATTTTCCCACCAAGTACAACGAAGGAAACCGAGGTGCGCTCCATGGAGAAAACCATGACCAAGGAGACCCTGAAGGATGCCACCAAGGGGGCAGAGCAGTAGTCTCAGTGGGACGAGGGCGTTGAAGGTCATGGAGTCCCCATGCGAACAAAGCGCATAGGTGAGCCTCCCAAAGGGCAGAGGAAGAAGCACAAGGCCACTAAGACCAGTGGGGAGGTGGATGTCACCTTGATAGAAGAATACTTGGAGAAGATTGTGGATGCTGTCACTATTGCTTCCGAATACCGCTGGGCTACCCTAGAAGATCAACAAAAAGCCGTGGTGGAAGCCTTGTAGTCTCGGCTGCACAACCTTTAGTTAAAAGCATACAAGCTTCAAGAGAGCGTGAATCAGGCGAGGCAAAATAATTTGAGCCATCCAACCACAGTTATAGCTTTAGCCACTACGACAAAGAGTCGGATCTACCCCCTCTCGGGTGCAACATTCACTGTATTACCTTTGATCCTGTGCGAGAAAGTCCGCGCTTGTTCTGCGGTCGATCTCTATGTTGCAAGACTGACAGGTGAGCAACTGCACACCCTCTACGTCTTCATCTCCGGTGAGCTCCAGCACAGAGAAATGAGGGCGCAACAACAGCTAAATGAGGCTGAGAAAACCATCGTGACCAAAGCTGTCGAAACTGCCCAAGCTCAGGCAACTCACATCACAGTAGTTGCACAACAGGCTGAATTAGAGCATCTGATAGACCAAATATATGAGGATATGTCGGAAGTGATTCTTGCCTATGCTGCGATGCAGGTCAAGGTTGAAGGCTTGGTAGCTACTTTGAAAGCATCTTGGACCGAAGTGCAGGCTGTTAAAGAAGATCTGGAGCAACAAATCGCTGCACTACAAGCCAAGTTACAGCCCGAGACCCCCCCTGAGGTGCGTGCCTAGCGAGCCGCGCTGGTCAAGGAAGCCACCAAAAAAATTACAAAACATATCACCAAGGGTGCAAAATTGTTAGAGACTACTATGGGTTTATGGTCCACGGTGCAACGTTATCCCCTCCTCCGCTAATTCAATTAGGAGCTGCACCAAAGGAGCAATATTTTGAAAAAATGGAAGCTACCATGCCCACCCTTGTCGTAGCACAATGCCTAGCATGTCTTCGGATCAGCCACATGCTCAAATATGAAATTGAGGGGCTTCGCCAGAAGAATCAGGTCCTCAGCGACTACCTGAAACCATGGGCCGATGAGGCTCTCAAGCTTTCACAAGACTTAGATGTGGCAGTAAAGCAGTTGAACCAGACCCTAGAGAGCGTCACTACAGCTCTTGAAGGACCAAATTCAAAAATGTTGGTTGACATCACGCATAATGTAGCCGCGCAGAGCGAAGGCGTCCTTCCCCCTTTTTCCGCCGCTATTGAATAGCTCCAAGAGAAGATGAAGACTCCACTGCTGCTGTGACTAGGGATGAGTCACAAGATTGTGTTGGGGGCTTGTTGGAGCAGGGTCCCCTAGCGGCAATTTTGGAACAATTTTGTAATATTTTGTAATAGTTTAGTCTAGCACAGGGGCTTTGGGGCGGGTCAAAGCCCCCAATGAATTGTAATGGGTCAAAGGGTAGACCAAGAGTCCACAAACCACGACTTGTGGACCATAGAATAGCACAGGCTAATATGATATAAATAGATGGATAAATCGAGTATAGAGGTAGACTAAGTTTTGGATCAAGCTTGGATATGAATTTGTGGATATTTTTTGTCGATTGTCTAGGTAAGGGCTCCTGCTGGCTATGTGTGTAGAGACCCTGAGTCCTGCTGTGTGTGCAGGCTAGTAAATCGAGTCTGTAAGTTGGATCTAGATATTAATGAATGAGAAGACTATTTTGTGGTAGTTGAGTACTTATGTGTTATGGTTATTGGCTGCACTATGTGTTGAAAATGCAACAAGATGATGGAGCTTAGTGAAATGAAGTCGCCTTCACTAAGTGGGCCCGCATGCTATTTTTGGCGCAAAGTCTATTTTTAGACTATGTCTATTTTTAGACATATGGAGCATGGTCTGGGAGTTGCAGTATGCTATTCTTGGAGGATTGGTCATGTTGGTAAAAATAGATGGACCTCTATTTTTAGACATTTAGGTCGAAGTCTATATTTAGACTGCCTAGCTAAAAATAGAAAAGTCAAATATTATTTACCCTTAATAATATTTGGACTATAAACTTCAGTTTATCCTCTTGCAGCACTTCAGTTTGACTCACGGATGTGGGGCATGCAGCTGACAAAGGAATTACGCTATTCCTTGGGGTTTGATGAGCTCATGCATGGTTGACTTCAGTTAGGACTTCAGTGGCAGAGTTTGATGGAGTTGATGAGACAGTTGGTGGAGTTGTGTTCGGTTTAACTTAGTTGAACTAGTTGTGATTAGTTTAACTAGCTAATCAACTAGTAATGAGTGGAGTGGATTAAATATTATTTAATTCACTAATTATTAACTCATTATTCAACTCAAGAACACATCAGTTCACTACAGTGCATGGACAGTTCAGTGGAGACCAGTGGAAGAGGTAGATGAAAGGGTGAGTTTGCTATTAGTTACGACAGCAGTTGTGCATGAGATTTGCACAAGCATTGGAGGAGATTGCCAATGATGATTGCGCAGTTGGAGCCAGTGAGATTCAAACTTGGATCTCTCATTACACCAGCCTTGATTGCGCAATAGAGGCAGGCAATTAGTGGATGAGTTTTGAACCCTTGACTTGTTCAAAACTGAGCTAGTTTGTGTGTAACTTTTGGAGACAGTACTGAGTACTTGTGAGGAGTATTGTACTGAGATTGTTACATGTTCTCTTCCATATTAATATACAAAATAGCTGGGGGTTTTCAGCTATAAGCTTTCCCCATACATACTGTGTAATATGTGTGATGTTTTGATGATCTTTTGATCACATACCGCTTGTTTTATTTCCGCATGTGTGATGATCTGAGTAGAAGAGATTATGTGTTGCATATGAATTCGAATTAGTGTGTGACCAGGATAATCTCGGTGGATAAATCTTCATTATTCAGCAAATTTCTACATGGTATCAGAGGAAAGATTGATCATCACAGTGATTACAAACTTATTTTGGTAGACCGAGTCTGCATGCGGGCCAGGTAGCCTCTGGATCCATCCTTTCCTTTGAAAGGTGATATATCCAGTAAATGCCCCTGCAGTCGATCTCTGTGCTAGAAATAATTTTTTCTCACAAGATCAGGAGCGGTTGAGTTTTAAGCTTGGAATTCGAATTTTGCAGCAGATTGTCTTCTTGGTGTTGTAGCTGAAAATGTCTTTCAACGGTTTGCGACTCGAGTATGCTCTTGAAGGCAGTTCGAATTATGTTGCATGGAAAGACCGGATGGAGGCGGTATTAGATGATAATGGGCTGTTGGAATTCGTGGAGAAAGAGATTCCAAAGCCTACTTCTACTGATGCTGCTGTTGTCGAAGCATGGCAAAAGAAACAAGCAAAATGTCGAAGGTTTCTGTTGGAGGGCGTAAAGGATCACATTGTATCCAGCCTGCATGGAAAAGCTTCTCCATATTTGATGTGGAAAGCATTGACAGATCTATTCCAGAGCAAGAGCGACCAAAGGAAGCTGGCGCTCAAGGATAAACTCAGAAACATTAAGATGGAGAAAGGTGACAGTATCGCCAAGTACCTCACGAAGTTCACTCAATGCAGAGATGAGCTGGGAAGTGTGGGGGTGACTGTCGATGAAGAGGACTTGGTGGACCTGGCTCTCCTTGGTCTTCCAAAGAGTTGGCATTCCTATCAGGACTCTATCAATGGTCAGGAGAAGTTGCCAGGATGGGAGCGACTTTGGGTGGATCTCATGCAAGAGGAGATAAGGCGGACTACCAGGGACGGATCTTCATCAAAGGTATCTGATGAAGAAAATTGTGCTTTGGCTGCCAAAGCAAAGAAGGGGAAGAGCAAGAAAGCTTCTCAGTCTGGTGCGAAAGGCAAGAAGCAAGACATGTCTAAGGTGAAGTGTTTTCACTATCACCAGCACGGACACTATGCCACAAATTGTCCGCAGAAAAAGAAAAACAAGCAAGCGGGAAGATCTGCAGATGGAGAGGCTTTGGCCTCGCAGTTCGAGCTTGAATTTTCGCTGATCGCATGCTTGGTATCAAGTGTGATGGGATCAGTGTGGTTCTTGGATAGTGGTGCGTCATTCCACATGACGGGAGATTGAGATTTGTTTTCAGATCTGGAGGAAAAAGATCTTGGAGTGCACATCGAGATGGGCGATGATGGTAGATACAGTGCGACCGGTATCGGTACCATTTCCTTTGAGAGGGAGTCTGGTAAACCCTTCGTATTGAAGGAAGTTTTGCATGTTCCAGGATTGATGAAGAATCTGATCTCTATGGCGATGTTGGAAGACAAAGGGTATGATGTGGTCTTCAACGAAGGAAAATATTTCCTGCGCAGTAAGACAACTGGAGAGACCCAGAAGATAGGGGTTCGAGTCAAGAACCTTTATCAGTTGCAAGTAGATGGCTGCGCATCAATGGCATGCAAGGCTGGAGAAATGGTGAGCCGAGATGATGATGGCGAGTTGTGGCACCGGAGATTGGGCCACCTTCACCATGGAGCTTTGAAGATACTGCAGCAGATTTCTACTAGGCTTCCTAAGGGCACTCTTGCGCAGTCAGATCAGTGCAAGGGGTGTATCTTGGGAAAATATGTGAAAGCCACCTTTCACAAGAAGGATAGTCGCGCCACGACGATCCTTGAGAGAGTTCACACAGACGTGTGTGGTCCTTTCTCAGTAGCTTCGATAGCAAAGCACAAGTACTATGTGATCTTTGTTGATGATTTCTCTTGGAAGTGCTGGATCTTCTTCATGTAGAAGAAGAGCGAGACATACTCTAAGTTCTGTGAGTTCAAAGCATTGGTCGAGAAGGAATCGGGGAAGAAGGTGAAGGCTCTTAGGAGCGACAATGGTGGTGAATTAATCTCTACTGAATTCAAGGACTTTTGCAGTGCAGAAGGGATTCGGAGAGAGCTCATCGCACCCCATAACCCACAGCAGAACGGGGTTGCTGAGCGGAAGAACAGAACGATCGTGGGTGTTGCACGGGCGATGTTGCATGATCAGGGCCTACCCCTTCACTTGTGGGCTGAGGCATCTGTCTGCCGGTATATGTGCAGAACCGTTGTCCTCACAAGATACTTGGCATGAGTACAGGAGGAGAGGCGTTTTACGTAAGAGACACGATATCTCCCATTTTAGGATTTTGGTTCACTGTCTACATGCCTTGGCGAGATGCAAAGAAGCTGGATCCGACCGGAGAGGTTGGGATATTTGTGGGGTACACTGATACACCCCACAACTATCGTGTGTATTTTCCAGACAGTCGCAAGACTGTTGTGCGGCGGGATATCAAATTTCATGAGGAGAAAGCCATGAAGTGTTCGCTTGAGAGGGAGCCACACTTGCATGCAGATGAGGAGCTATTAGTTCCTAAGGATGAGCTTCAGGATGTGGATCAACCACAAGAGGAAGTTCATGGAGTGGAAGAGACCACTCATGCAGCGCCAACCATCAGAGGGCGGAAGCGCACTACAGAAGCTGAGCGACTGGCTCAAGATGCAAAGAGGATTGTAGGAGCACCTACATCACAGCGCAGACAGAGACAGTCACCTGATCGGTACACTGGGTACATGGCTCTTATGAGCAAGTGTATCGTGACAGAGCCATCCTCTTTCGAGGAAGCTGTGGAGGACCCCGCATGGGTAGATGCCATGGTGGAAGAGTATGATTCGATTATCAGAAACAGTGCATGGGAGATTGTCCCAAGACCGGAAGGGAAATCAGTGGTGGGTTCGCGATGGATCTACAAAGTGAAGCAGGCGGCTGACGGGAGTGTGGAGAAGTACAAGGCGAGATTTGTCGCCCGTGACTTCTCACAGATCGAGGGGATCGATTATGAGGAGACCTTTGCACCTGTCGCAAGGTACTCTTCCATACGGACGATCCTAGCTCTCTCAGCGCAGATGGGATGGCACATCCATCAGATGGATGTGAAGACTGCGTTCCTCAACGAAGTCATTGAGGAGGAGGTGTACATAGAGCAGCCTGAAGGTTTCGAGATCTTCAGCAGTGAGTCGCATGTGTGCCGACTCAAGAGATCACTATACGGGCTGAAGCAAGCACCTCGTGCTTGGTACACACAGATAGACAGTTATTTCACCGGACTTGGATTCTCCAAGAGTGAGGCGGATCCTAACCTGTACCAGATTGTGGTGGAGGGGAAGTTGCTGATCATTGTACTGTATGTAGATGATCTGATTTTGACGGGTGATGAGCTGTTGATACTTTCATGCAAGGAGGATATTGCTAGAGAGTTTGAGATGAAGGACTTGGGCCTCCTTCATTATTTCCTGGGATTGGAGATTTGGCAGCGCAGTGGTGGACTGTTTGTTTCTCAGGGTAAGTATGCCTGGGAAACACTGGAGAGGTTCAACATGCATGGTTGCAAGCCTGTTGATACTCCTCTTCCTAGTGGTTGGAGGAAGGAGGATGCTACTTCAGCAGAGGTAGTGGATGCCAATGTCTATCGACAGTTGGTGGGGTCGCTTATGTATCTGGTCAATACACGACCCGATATATGCTATGCTATTAACCAGCTTTCACAAGCTATGGTTAAGCCTACCAAACTCTTCTGGAAGGCAGCCAAGCATGTATTGCATTATCTTAGTGGCACATCGGGATATGGTCTGTGGTACATACAGGAGGATGAGGTGAGGCTTTCTGGCTTCACGGATGCAGATTGGGCAGGGAGCCCAACGGACAGAAAGAGCACATCCGGAGGGATCTTCAGCATCGGGTCGACAATAGTTTCTTGGTACAGCAGGAAGCAGAGATCCGTAGCACTCAGTTCCGCGGAGGCCGAGTACATGGCAGCAAGCTTGGCTGCATGTGAGGCCATATGGATGAGAAAGATCCTGGTCGGGTTGTTCGGGTCGCATTTGGAGCCTACTGTGATTTATTGTGATAACCAGAGCTGCATTAAGCTCTCGGCTAATCCAGTATTTCATGATATATCCAAGCACATCGAAATCAGGTACCATCATATCAGATACTATGTTCAGCGGAGGATCATGTTACTTTCATATATTCCCACGGAGGATCAGGATGCTGATATCTTGACGAAGGCGCTCACCAGGAGAAAATTCGAATTCAAAAGAGGCAGGATAGGGGTTGTAGATAATCCATATCTTATTGAGAGGGAGTATTGAAAATGCAACAAGATGATGGAGCTTAGTGAAATTAAGTCGCCTTCACTAAGTGGGCCCGCAGGCTATTTTTGGCGCAAAGTCTATTTTTAGACATAGTCTATTTTTAGACATATGGAGCATGGTCCAGGGGTTGCAGTATGTTATTCTTGGAGTATTGGTCATGTTGGTAAAAATAGATGGACCTCTATTTTTAGACATTTAGGTCGAATTCTATTTTTAGACTGCCTAGCTAAAAATAGAAAAGTCAAATATTATTTACCCTTAATAATATTTGGACTATAAACTTCAGTTTATCCTCTTGCAGCACTTCAGTTTGACTCACGGATGTGGGGCATGCAGCTGATAAAGGAATTATGCTATTCCTAGGGGTTTGGTTGAGCTCATGCATGATAGACTTCAGTTAGACTCATGTGGCAGAGTTTTCGTGGAGTTGATTGAGGAGTTGATGGAGATGGTGTTCCAGTTAACTAGTTGAACTAGTTGTAATTAGTTTAACTACTATTACAACTAGAGATGAGTGGTGTGAATTAAATATTATTTAATTCACTAATTATTAACTCGTTATTCAACTAAAAGAACACATCAGTTAACTCAGTGCATGTACAGTTCAGTGGAGACCGATGGAAGAGGTAGATGAAAGTGTGAGTTTGCGCATTAGTATTGACGACGATTTGTTGCATAGGTTACTACAAGCATTGGAGAGATTTTAATGAAGTTGCGCGGTTGGAGCCAAGGAGATTCGAACTTGGATCTCTCATTACCCCAACTTGGATTGCCTTGATAGAGGCGGGCAATTAGTGGATGAGTGGGATGAGTTTGAACCCTTGACTTGATGTTCAAAACTGAGCTCGTTTGTGTGTAACTTGTGGAGACAGTACTGAGTACTTGTGAGGAGTATTGTACTGAGATTGTTACATTTTCTCTTCCATCTTAATATAAAAAATAGATGGGGGTTTTCATCTATAAGATTTCCCCATACATACTGTGTAATATGTGTGATGTTTTGATGATCTTTTGATCGCATACCGCTTGTTTTATTTCCGCATGTGTGATGATCTGAGTAGAAGAGATTATGTGTTGCATATGAATTCGAATTAGTGTGTGACCAAGATAATCTTGGTGGATAAATCTTCATTATTCAACAAATTTCTACACTATGTGTTATTTCTAAATTTATATCTATTTTCTAAATACTGATGATTTATTGATGCACAAGTGGATACAATATTGTAAAAAGGGATGAATACATAGATCTAGTTAGGATTAGTCACTTTTCTTTTGTTAACTTGATATCTACTGATTTATGAGATTCTCTTAAGTTATTATGCCGATATACTGTTAAGGGTTCTGTGTTAAGGCTTCTCCATCACAGGTCTGTTAGATCTAAAAGGACCCACTTCAATTAACTTTCTCTCTCTCAGGGTGCAGAAACCTAGTTCTAGAACCCTCCCATACTACTTAGGGTGATACCTTGACCTGCGTAAGTAGGCCATTTCCGAAAGGGCCAGTAGTTTAGGGGTTTGTTGGTAAACCTTAAAACCAAACCTGGGTTAATACCCCTCAAACCAACAAACACATGATCCAGTTTATAAAGTTAATATTACAGAACAAATGAGTAAGTAACATTATGATATAAATCCAACTGGATCTATCATATGATTTTGATAGATCTATTTTTAGAATCACACCTTTTCATATTTTTTGTCTTCAAACTTTGAAGCCCTTCTTGTGTAACACCAATGCCTTCGTGAATTTGTCTATCCTCCAGAAAGGCGAATTATTCTTTTGATATGTGATACGATAGAATAGGATGTAATCGATTTGCAATGTTTTTTTATATAATTTTATATATAAAATCACATCATGATATAGGTCTGAAATCATGAAAGGATTTTGGATCACCAGCCTTTGGGATCAACACAATAAAGGTTGTGTTGAATGTGTCATATATCCGACCTAAAATTCTGCTTTCTTCAATTAATTTTAACACATCCATCCCTATTAGCTCATAGAATTCGAGGAAGAATTCAACCGACCATTCGTTTAGTCCTAGGATTTTATCCCTCTTGAACCAATGTAAAACAACTTCCAGTTCACCCAATGAAACCGGGGCCAATAAATCCCTGTTTTTGTCCTCTTCTACAAAACTTGGAAATAATTATGCAACTTGAATAATTTATGCCAATGAAGCTTCCATATGAGCAAATAATAGTGATCGAAAATTATGAATAGTCATCCTTTGCAGATCCCTAAAATTAGTGGCCCGATCTCCTAAATTATTTCCAGAGAACATATAGCTCTCCTTCCCATGACATATTGTTAAAGAAAATTTTTGTTTTTGTCTCCCACTTGTAACCAGATAGATTTTCATTTAAGTATCCAAGTTTCTTCCTTTTCTTCTAGTAATATTCGTCTAAAAGACTCTAACTGAATAATGTGTGGTTTGGAATCATTAGTAGCATAACTCCCTCCCCCAAACATCTCCTATTCCAGTTCAGCCTTAATTTTTTTCAATTCTCTAAGAACCATGTCTAAAGATAATTGTCTACCAACAACAATATCCTGACTAGCATTATGGATAGCTTTTGACAAATGGGTTTGTCGTCCTCGAGGGATTTTGGGAACCTTTTAAGGGGATAAAGGCCCTAACCCTTGCCTAGAGTCAAGCATGGATTTATATTTTCTCAGAGATTTAGTTGAGGACCGAAGGTTATACCTAGGACTTCTACCCACACTAGAGGATTATTCATCCGAAGAGGGAAAGGAAGGAGAAGGTGTCATACAACATACACGAACAAAACTGATAGAACAAGATACAACCCCCATGACTAGATTGTATGCCCGTGTTTGAAAGTGTAACTAGGATCGTTATTCATATTTACTATGCAATTATGTATTTATGTAATGAGGAAGACAAAGATAATAAAATATATTTTTGGTATTCTTGCTTCATGGGTTTCACGAGCAAGGTTTTATTATAGGTCAAAAGACTTCTTCTTGTTGTCTTTTATGGATTTGTCTTCTGGGCATAAATGTACTAATTAAAAATTCATGTTTATGAAGAGTCAAAGTCTCAATTACATGCCTCAATACCTTTTCACATAAGCCTTGAAGTCATGGCTCATAATGATGCTCCATATCAGCGTTGAAATACTCTTCTAAACAACCTCCTTATTGGCCTATAAAATAGTGATCAAGTCAGCCTTATAATAATATGATAGGTCGACTTATTAACATACAGGGGAAACTATATATACCCCTATATATACTGCGCAGAAAGGACAGAAAAAGGTCACAGTGAAGTCTGAGAATTGCGGACAAGGGTGCAGGGATAACTTTAGTGATATATGGCTATATCAAGTGCGAGTTAGGACTGCATTAAAAGGAGATAGAAAAGCGGAGAAGAGATTGCGTACAAGTACGAAATAGGGATCGTTTTACAACAATGCGTTAACTGTGGTGATAGAGTGAGAGGACAAGCCTATGGTGACAACATTTCATTGACTGTGTTAAGTGTGAACAGAGTGCAAGGACAAAGTCTGTGGTGAACAAAATTGCGTTGAAAATGTCAAGTGCAAGGATAAGCCTATGGTGACAGTACTGTGTTGAAAGTATGAAGTGCATCAAGCATGCTCATAAAAGAGAGGGTATCAATATAGTATGAAAATGAAAACTCATCAAAAGAAGAACTAGTTGTAATCTGAAGATCAACCAACAAGATTGAATGTGAAATGTGTGCACAAGCCAATTCAAAACAAGGTTCCATTATCTCTCTAGCTTGGTGTAGTAAATGGTGTAGGATGGTGCAAAAAATAAGGATCAACTCAAGGAGTTAATGAAGAATAAATGACAAGGTCTTGGAGGCATACAAGGGTAAAGGGCCTATGTCATGGTCATGGTACTAGTCATCTGAAAGTCTATTAGAATAATTTCTTGTGGGTTTTCCTCTCTAAGAGGGAGAGGTTTTGGCCCTGGCTTGAAAAGCCTAAATATGTGTCTCTTGTGTTTTTGGTAATTAACATGATGAAAGAATTAATAAGCAAAGAAGAGAAGACATAAGTAAAAGAAGTAATCTCACAAGTAATTATCAATAAGATAATTTGAATTAATCTCTTCCCTACCAAATTCTCAAGATGGAATCAAAGCTAAGGTGCTGAACACAAGGGCTACTTGACAAAGAGACACTCAAAGAAGCAAGAATCAAAGTATGCATTGAAAGATCAATTCAGTTTTCAAGGAAGATTCTCAAGAAAATAATCTTTTCCATCAAATATTTATATTGAAGATATTTTCCATCATCACTATTGAAGACATCTACATTGGAGAATTCAATCTAAGAAGGAGTTCCTAACTTCATCTTCATCAAAGAAGCTTCTGAAAGGAGAAAGTTACCTTACTCAAGTAAGTATCTATGACCTTATCCAAATATGTCAAAATGACTTACTGTATGGAGAGCAACAAATTGGTTGGGTTATCAAACTTTAGTTCATGGAAGAAGAGGACAAATTTGAATCTAATTGAAAATGAAGTTATGGGCTCCATCGAAGGATCTACAATTAAACCTTAAAAAGAAGACATTCTAGCATATATAAATTACACGAAGGGAGATATAAGAGCTCGAAGGATTCTTATAGAATCCATAAAGGACTCTCTCATTCCCTATGCATCAAATCTATAATCCTCAAAAGAAATTTATGATAAATTGGTGGATCAGTTCTCGAAAGTTTCTGCAAGGGAAATAATATCCCTGAGACAAAAATTATACAAATTGAGAATGTCAAGAAAGGAGGGAATAATTCCATATTTGATGGAGATTTTTGCAATACGATATCAACTGCAGAAATTGGGAGAAGTAATGCTTGATGGAGAAATTCTCACTATGGTACAAAATTCTCTACCTAAAGAATGGGGAAGTTTCACTTCTAGCATCGATGGAAAAGAAGAAGCAATAGCATTCCAAGATCTGTGTAAGATAAAATAAATAAGACTGAAAGCCAAAACTGATATAAGATCAATTGAAGGGAATCAAGCCTTTTGTAGCCATGTCTAGGAAGAAAGGAAGATTCAGTAAATTTGGTCCTCAGAATAAAAGAAGAAATAAGGGAAAAGCACGACGCTTTGGATGTAATAATTTTGGGCATTATAAACGAGATTGTCCTAAATATAAAAGGGACAAGAGGAAAAATGAAGAAGCCCATGCCATAAATGAAAGGGAAGAACGTGATGCAAAGAAATCTAAGAAAGAAGAAAGTGAAAGAGATCTATTATGATCATCTTTCTCCTTAAGAAATTTCTGTTGGTTGTAAAATAGTATGATAGGAAGCAATGTATATTGATAACATCAGGATAGAAGCATGGAAGGAGCACTTAAAGAAGTAACTACTGGAAACCTCACTGATAACAAAATTTATGAAAGGTAGTCATCAAGATCAAGGCTCATAATTCAATAATCAATATGGAAACAGGTGCTGACATTTTCTAATGGAGCTCTCTATGGATTCACTGATTACAAAGAAAGAAAAAGGTTTCATCGAGAATTTTATGTTACAAAATTATGGGATTAGGATAAGATGAAATATTTATGAAGCACGTCAAGGGAATGAAGTTATTAATTCTAGTAAAATTGTTGCATGATGACTCAAAAGGAAAATGATGAGGTACATATATCTATATGCTTAGATTGGATGTTGTAAGGTCATGTCATATTGTTGCAGGTGATGGAATTCTATCTTTATAAGTATGATGGAAGAAGGATATCTTCTGGTGCACATGTTGCCACTAACAGATGAAATTAAATATGTCCTCATATGGAATATGAGGTGGTTGTATACAAACAAGAAACTAGATACTGGAAGTTCCTGGGGATGAAGCTGTGTGGAGAAAGAATGGAAGAGATAATGAAGTGCAACCATGCCAAAAGACAGTTATCATCTTGAAGCCAAGAAGATGTGACTAGGATATCTCCTAGGAATATATTTGGAATATGATAGAAGTATGGTAAAAAATAAGACCCTTGACAATACATATCTTTAGGAGATGTTTCAATATGAATAAAGGATGTTGAAGCCTACATGAAGATGTCATGGTGAAAGATCATCACTAAGGTAACTTTTGATTTAAAAGTTCTTATGTATATGTTTATTTGGATAAAGTTTATGCAGGGTTGCCAATCATGTGGAAGGATGTAAGATCCTTGAGAGATGGTTCGAAGGAAAGAAACATGGCATAAAGGTGGACCAGATGAGAAGGACTGGTGAATCACTTTCAGGTGGATGACATGATTCATGGATGAAAGAGATCGATGATCTGTGCCCTATGAAGCCAAAAGTTTATGATTCCTCAACATAGAAATCCATGACATCGAGGGGAGGAATTCTTCATGAGAAACTGGGTGTCTCACCATTGTTGCTGCGGGTCCCTGGTTAAGGAGCCTGGTAGTAAGTTTCTTACTTGGAAGAAACGTGGAGTATGTCCTTCCTAAGTTAAGAGGGAGTGACGTATATTATTATCTAATTCATGTGTCATGCACTAGTCCAAGACTAACATCCATAAGTCTTAGTGAAGGCTATGAGGAGATAATGGATGGAAACATCATTATGGTCTTCACCTAGAAGACATAATGGAGGATTGGGTAATCATCTGGCATCCGATACTCTTTGAGAATGAGATAGGGCATTCAAGATAAGAGTAGTCGGGGACCAATAATCTTTGAGGGCTAGCTACCCAAGAGAAGAAAATTCCAAGAAGGTCATACTCTAGGAAGACCTGGGTGGAACATGTACCTTGGAGAGACAATGACTATGGTATCTATAAGTCATGTGTCTAGCTAGCATTGTAGCCCATTGTCTCGTTGAGAGATGGGGCTGTTAGTCAAGGCCTTGCACTAGGACAATGCTGGTTGATATGATGCTATACAGATGCAATTACCAATCCAATTCTTCTTATGAGATTCTTCAGATTGAAAGTGACCATGTACCGTTATGAATAGCTCCCTAGTTAAGAGGGAGTGTTGGAAAGTGTAACTAGGATCGGTCTTCATATTGACAATGTAATTATGTATTTATGTAATGAAGGAGACAAAGATAATAAAATATATTTTTGGCATGCTTGCTTCATGAGTTTCATGAGCAAGGTTTTATTATAGGTCAAAAGACTTCTTATTGATGTCTTTTAGGGATTTTTCTTCTTGTCATAAATGTACAAATTAAAGAGTAATGTTTATGAAGAGTTAAAGTCTCAATTATATGCCTCAATACGTTGTCACATAAGCCTTGAAGTCATGGCTCATAATGATGCTCCAGATCAATGTTGAAATACTCTTCTAGATAGCCTCCTTTTCGGCCTATAAAACAATGGCCAAGTCGGCCCTATAACAATATGACAGGTCGACTTATTAACATACATGGGAAACTATATATACCCCTATATATATTGCGCAAAAAGGATAGAAAAAGGTCACAATGAAGTCTGATATTTGCGGAAAAGGGTGTAGGAAGAACTTCGGTGATATATGACTATATCAAGTGTGAGTTAGGATTGCATTAAAATGAGATAGAAAATCGGAGAAGAGACTACGTACAAGTGCGGAATAGGGACCACATTACAACAATTCATTAACTGTGGTGATAGAGTGCGAGGAAAAGCTTGTGGTGACAACATTGCGTTGACTATGTTAAGTGTGAACAGAGTGCAAGGACAAAGTCTGTGGTGAACAACATTGCGTTGACAATGTCAAGTGCAAGGATAAGCCTATGGTGACATACTGTGTTAAAATTATGAAGTGCATCAAGTATGCTCAGAAAAGAGAGGGTATCAATATAGTATGAAAAGGACAACTCATCAAAATAAGACCTGGTTGTAATCTGAAGATCAACCAACAAGATTGAATGTGCAAGGTGTGCACAGGCGACTTCACAACAAGGTGCCAATATCTCTCTAGCTTGGTGTAGTAAGGTGTAGGACGGTGTAAGATCGTGTAAAAAAGAAGGATTAGCTCAAGGAGTTAATGAAGAAGCAGTGACAAGGTCTTGGAGGCATACAAGGGTCAAGGGTATGTATCATGGTCATGGTGCTTGTCATCTAAAAGTCTATAAGAAGAATTTCTTGTGGGTTTTCCTCTCCAAGAGGGAGAGGTTTTGACCCTGGCTTGAAAAGCCTAAATCTGTGTCCGTTGTGTTTTTGGTAATTAACTTGATGAAAGAATAAATAAGCTAAGAAGAGAAGACATAAGTAAAAGAAGTAAGCTCACAAGTAATTATCAAGAAGAGAATTTGAATTAATCTCTTCCCTACCAAATTATCAACAACCCGAACCCAAACATTTGAATAATGCAAATATGAAAGGAAATCCATAGAGCACATAGATTCACAATGGGAATGAATATGAAGGGGAGGGGAAATATTACCCGGTGATGAAGAAGCGGCCAAAGATCTTGAGCAAGAGTCTTTGAAGGTATATCCACCACCACACTCCATTTGGATTTCTTTAGAGTTTTTTGAGCTGTATCCCCACCTAGATGAGCCATCTCCTGTTAAGGGGGGGAATTTTAACCGCTCGCAACTTCACATCCTCTTAGGGCATGTGATCCATCTCCCACAACCTCTTTTCCCTTCTTCCCATTATGTATTAGGGGGAAATATTTATAAATGCGTCCAACCTCATGGAATCACTGACATCGAAAGAGAACCCCCTCGTAATCCAATTTTTGGAGGTGGACATAACCTTTATAATGTAAGTTTAGGTTCACCACAAGCCCCTCTCTTGTATCCAAATAAACTAGAATTCTTGCAAAAGCCATCTTCCCAATCTTCAAGTATGATCTGTCATAATCGAAAAAATTTGCAAGGTGATCCCCAATCCTTCGAAAGATGTCCTTTGACCAAAGCTATATCTAAAGTCCAGGGATCTAACCCATATCAGGCCAACTCCCAATTGTTCTCTATCTAGATAAAAAGCAGAGACCACCTTTTTAGCAAAATGAGAGACATATCAATGTTCCAATATCTAGTGAGAGCCCAACTAGAATGCTCTTCCTTATTAAACGTAAGAGCGAACCAACCCCTCAATAAAGTACATATCGCTAGAAGTTTGTCCATAATGACCCTAAACTTCCCGAGCCCACTTTTTCAATAGAGGAGCATAATAATTTCTGCCTCAAAACCTTCCAACCAGAATTTCCCTAGTTGTTCCATGATATCATCGAATTTGAGACTGTCCCCTAAAACAAAATTCCTCCCATTTTCTTTTACCGTTGCACATTTAACCTTCTTTCCATGTTTCTACAACCCATTTCCTTCGATGCTCCTATCTTTTGTTGTATCACGATGATTTTTTGTCGAGGGTGGGGGAATAATCACTTAACCCGTGATAGATAATGGACCTGAAACAAAAGTAGCGCCTACAGAGCCTATTCTCTCTAATATCATTGATGTTGAGGTGGATCCATTGTTCCAACTAGGGAATGTGCCCTTGCAGCTCATATATCTCACCTCTTGTTGCAAGCCTGACTCGCCTAAAACCACCACGCCAAAACCTTGAGATAATTCCTCCACAGACCATTGTGTAGAAGACTTAATTGACACAAATTGATCATTAGAGTTTATCCAATTATCTGTGAAATGTAGGGATTCCAGCGAAAACCCAGCAATATTGATTTGCATATCCTATATCGCCCGCCCCCCTCCCCCCCATCCTTGCGAATCTACCCTCACAGACTTCGAAAAACCTAGAATAGAGTTACTTGTCTCTGCGTAGAGACCGACCACCCTTGAGTGCGAATTTTGCGAGAAAAGAAAACCCTCTTCCAAATTTGGTAATGATGTAAAAGGCCCCAAATCTAGAGAGCTAGGTGTCGATACCTGCTCCATTTCAAAATGATGATGTGGAGACTCCTTCCATATAGGTACAAATTCACTTGGGTCTGATTTATAGTCAACAAGCTCCTCGTCCATATCAACAAATATCCACCTTGCCAGTCGATTCCGCCATAAGAAAACTCAACAAAAACTCCAGACACCCAAAAAAGGAAAAAAATTAACAAATTTTTATATACTTATTAATTAAATTTCAATATAATTACACAAACATTATTTTAATTTATATAATAAAATAAATTATAATTTATAATTATGAAAATACCTACTTTAAAATTAAATTTAGTATAAAAGAAAAATACGTCAATTAAAAACTATGTCAAACCTACTAATATGAAGGATTATAAATGGGTATGTCAAGCCTACTAATATAAATTATTATAAATGTAAAAACTCCCATATTTTAGAGAGAATTACCAAAATTGAATAATGAAGAAAAAAAACCATATAAAAAACCAAAAACATGGCTGTAAATCTTTGAAAGATACATTTTAGTCTCACTCTAAGCAATTATTCAATTACTTAAGCGGTGGAATATCTAATTCCAAAGCCCCAGTTCAATCGTAAGGCATCTAGTTAACCTATATATTTTTAATATAATAAAAATGCAAAAATGCGTGCTATATTGCTATTATGGAAAAATTAATTTCTTAAAATGATTATTAATTTGAAGGACTTATACTGATCTCTAATTTTAATTTGATTGATTCGTATTGGTCTTTATCACATAAATTGAAAATGACATATTCTGATTGAGCAGAGTGGTGGTATCCTTATTTGAAGTAATGGTAGAGACCGAGATCATTTATAAGCGTTCAGAGGTGTACAGTAGCAACTTACCACAGTACAGAATGGAGAGATATCAGTGGAGCACAATAAAAAAAATCAGATAAAGCAAATATGATAATATCGGGAAAGTGGTCGCTGACACGCCTCTCATTTTGAAATAAACACACCATTCAAAAGCTGTAGTCTTTCCACGCAACGTTTTGGCCCAGAATCCGGCAAAGATTTTATCAGAATCATGTTTACAGTTGTTAAACTCTAGTATTTTGAGTGCCCTAAGGGTTTTTGATAGCGCTGAATCCATTTCCACTATCAAAAATGGATTCCAAACACTCCAACTACCTGATTTCTTGAATTTTAGTTGCCTAGATTACGGCAAAAAACTACCATCTAGGCTATTCCGTTGCTTGAGTAGACAACTCCCATTCAAAATACTATACTTTCTCTAGCTTGTTTATATATACACAACATATGTAATGGTTATATATAAATGGTTATAAGTTAGCAATCAAACTTCTCTTTTCAATAAATTTCTGCCGGAATTTAGAGAAATTACAACGTAAAAAGTCACCATAAAAGCCTTCAAAAAATCACACTAAAGACTAGTCGATTCATGAATGCTAACCTTAAAATGAGAGAAGTATTCAATATCGTTTTTCTATATACTATATACATTTTAGGAAAAAACATACAAATATATTTTAGAGAATAAAATTAAAAATAATGAAAATATATTTATATATAAATATTTTTATTTTACTTTTATATTTTAACATCAATAATTCTCCATTAAATAATATTTTATGTTTAATATAAATTTATATTTTTATGATCAATTATTCTCCATATGTTTAATATAATATTTTTTTGTTGCCTAGGTTTCTTTAACACAATTTTAACTTAAAAAGGAAATTATAATTTATCTAACTTTATATATTTATAAATTTATAAATTTATAGTTTTTTTTTTGCTAAATTGTGCTAATTCTATTATATAAACATAAAGTTACAAAACTGCCACGGTTTAGCTGTGGGAACCTGAAACCGGGCTTGAAGTCCAAGTTCTATCCAGATGACGAACTGCCCAGATTGGGAAACCAGTTCCTTTAAAAGTAGTTACACCGCCCTTTAGATGGGAAACCGGTGAAGAGTCTATTACATTCAGCATGAAAGAACTACAGAAAGACAAAACTAGCATGCAGCTGTTGCTGCTATACAAAAAAAGCAGAGTTTCTTGCAAAAAAGTCAAGTGCAGATATCATACTGATCCTAGACATAGCAGAGTCAATGCATTTGGGTTGGAGCAGGCGGCTCCTCCTCAATGCGACAGCTGTATTGTTCCTCAAGATCTTCATCAGCGCTCTGAGCTCCGTCTCTGCCTGAAAGGTCCACTTCCACCTGCATGTGAATATGGTCTAGGGAGGGAGAAACAGTAACAAGGGGTTCGCTTGGACCAGCAGTGGGAATGGCAGCAGGGTTGGGGATGGGGTCGAGAGTAGAAGGCATAGGAACAGACACCGGAGGAGGAAAAATGGTGGATTCTTCACGCAGGGTTATGGTTATATAGGCAGTGATAGTAGGGCGATTGAAGGCACTGTCGAAACGAAGCTCGGCTCTTTGCGAGGTTTGCCTCAGAATGTGGCTGCCGGAGTGATGAGGGATAGAGGAAGCAGGGATCGGGGGCGCGGCCAGAGGAGGAGCAGAGGGATGGTTGCCATGAATGTGACCAGGAGGGGCATTGTGGTCCTGAGCAGGCCGCCTTTTAGAATGCTCAGTGAAGGGAACTTCGCCAGAGCTGATGGAAGGTCGATCACTCGCAGTCCTGCCCCGAGAGGCGCGGCGGCGGCAAGTCATACGCTGCCTAAGCCTAGGCATGGTATTATTCTCAGAGTGAACAGGCAACGAACAGGAGGACGCGACCAGAATAGGGGCTAAACCATCGTGAACGCTGGGAGAGACCTGCGAATTGGAATTGGAAAGACAGAAATTTCTATGCGAATAATGATATCCAGGGACAATTTCCAGGCAGCTGAGCAGCGAGCATCGGCGACCAGTGATTGTGCATGCGCAGGGCGTAGCACATCCCTCAGGGCAGATACTGTGAAAGGGCTGCAGGGATCGACTGACAGGGCCAGAGTGATTCGGCGAGCGCGAACGAGCATCCATATGGTGTCGACTGTTCGGACCAAGGAGGAGAAGGTGACGGCATGGAGGAGTTAATACCCGGAGCAAATGCGTATTGATGACCATATTAATGGCGCCATGGGGGGCCATGTGGCCACCCCATGCGATGCGCCTTGGGAGTTGGCCAGGGACATGTGTCCCATTGAAACTATTAGACATCTGCATCCGGAGATTTATAAATTTATAGTTAGTAAAAATGATATGGCGTTTTTGAATTTTAATATCATTTAATTTAGGAAATTTATTATATTTCTAAACCATTAAAAATATTTTATGATATATTAAATATTTTTAATTTTTCAAAAAATTATTTTATTTTAAAATTAATAATTATAAATTTTACGCGGTCTAAAATAGGCAATGAGTGTTATATTAAAGAATTTCTTGATGTGAAGTCACTAGTTCAATTCCTTGCCTCGGGGTGATATTGGACATGATGAAGATGTAGTCCCACCAAGCTTACAAAAAAAATAATAATTATAAAAATTAAAATATTCATTATGAACATTTAATTAGAATTAGGAATTATGGAGAAAAATATTAATCGAAATATTTCTTATCAACATTTTAGTTAGTAGATTAGAATAAAATATTATTATTTATTTTCATGAAAAAAATTATTATTAGTTTTTATTTTTAAAATTTAGGGGAGAGTTTAAGGGTGGGAATTAATTATGGAGGATACAAATTGTTTAATTAGACATCAAAACTCTACCCAAACTTGCAAAATCCTAATAAAAGTATGCGACACTTAAATAAATTATTCTTCCATCCAATATTGAAGTTGAAAAATAATTAACATCCACTAAGACCTATATGCTCTACCATATCTTAAGAATGAAACCAATTAATTGGAATTATTTGATCCAAGTGGATATTGGTGGCTACCCGCCTATTCCACTTGGACCCCCACCATTGTTTCTTTAAGCTTTTTAGTTTCCTTAATTGTAGAAAAAATTACTATTTTTGGCAGTTTTTCGGGTCCTGAACTTTTGGATCCGTTTTGAGTTGTAGTCCTCGGATAGATATTTCTAACGAGGTATTGGGCGCGTCAAACAAAGATCGTCTGCCAAGGTTACGTCCCCAGGAAGTTTATGTACCAATTTACCCAAATAGGGCCCATAGTTTTGGTGCTTCATCTCCTAGGGTTAGGTTTCTGCATGTTTAGGGTTTTCCATTATTTATCAATAATAAATAGGCCTTCGAGCCTCATTGTAACAAAGTTCAGAGGCATGTAGCTGCCACATCTCTTCTCAGAGATACACTACCATCGCCTGAGCTAGATTATTTTCCATTCTATTTGTAAGAATTTTTTAGTATTTGATATTAATGAAATGAAGTGTTATTTCTGTTGCATCTCTGCATTGATGTTTATTTTTGTATTTTATTGCATTCCTTCATAATTCCAGATCAATGGTATCAGAGACGTATGCTCTTTCTCGATATTTCTTTGGATGTCCCCAACGAGGTTAGGGTATAAGGAGTTAGGGCTCGATCTGGTTGAACCTTTGGAAGATCATCCTCGCAAACCCCAACGACCTCCCATGGCGGAAGAAAATAAAGATGAGGGAGCAGGAGATCCTATCAAAATATTGCTTGAGGAGGTCCTAAAGAAACAAAGGAATGCGATTATGGATAATTTTGCCCAAATCCTTCAAAGACTACCCATCGGCGACACATCTTCATCCAAAACCACTCTGGAGGCGCCACTCCTTTTAAGGTACAAGTAAACTCTGACATTCTTCCCATATTTGAGGGCCAAATAGATGCAGACATTGTAGATAGATGGTTGATTCTATTAGAAGGATATTTCTCAGTTCATGACTTTTCCAATCGAGAAAAGATTACATTTGCACTCCTTAAAGCCGCCCCCACGTCGAGGACTGGTGGGAAACCTACTGTGAGAAAAAGGACAAGAGGGAACCCTCCCTGTTCTAGGTCGCACCCACTTAGAATTCTTTTCGAGACACCATCACAGAACAATATTACCCGTGGGGAACTATGAGGACAAGTACATACAATGGACTACGCTGTGACATCAAAGGGATCAAGGTGTGCATGAGTTGACGAATATTTTCCATAACATGCACACAAAGTTGGGTATCAAATATTTAAATAAAAATTTGGTGCACAGATACATTAAGGAGGAAATGGAGTTCCTTGACTTCTCCTCGCTTGGTGCAACATATTGGTATGCTACCAATATTGAGAAGAAATTCAAACAAAAGAAGCGGGAATTTGGATCTGTGAATCAGAAGCAAGGGAAAGGCTCCCCTAAACCATAGAATAAAGGACAAAGCTAAGGTGAGGTGGCCCAGGACAACCCGCCAAAGGTGCAAGCGAAGAACAACACTGCAAAGCCAAATAAGGACACGAGAAAGTGGCGTGGATTCCATAAGAGCTCCACTCACAACACAATTGAGTATTAGGCCAAGCAGTCATTGGTGGCCGAACTAAAGGCTACTAAATCATATGCATGTTTTGACTTTGAGTCAGAACCTGACAAGGATAGTGACAAAGGGAATCATATTATAGATACGGAGCCCAATGCCACTATTGCCTCCACCAAGATCCAGAAGGAGGAACCAGAAGATCTAGAGGAGGGGGAGCGCTTCTTCCATTCCCAAATGTGCATGAAGGGTTCCCCGCTGCAATTAATTGTCGACAGCGGGAGCCAAAAGAATCTCATTTCAGCATAGTTCGTGAAGTGGCTGGTCCTACTGACCATAGCACACCCACATCTGTACACCATCGAGTGGCTTCACCAAGGATGAGATCTCTATGTCAGCCAACAGTGTCGCCTTCCCTACAACATCAAGCCCTTCACGAATGAGGTATTATGTGATATTGATCCTCTTGATGTTTGTGATGTATTATTAGGCCAACCATACTTGTGGAAGCGACATGTTGTGTATGAGTCTAGGCCTTGTGCTGTTATTGTTATTTTGGGAAATAAATTGTACAAGATACCAAAGGTAGCACTGCCTACCACCATCTCTTTTATCACTGCAAAAAGATGCAGTAAGCTCATTTCCAAAACCGGGAAATTTGTTTTCTTGATGATTCACCCTTAGGGAAAGAAGAATACTGTGGCCACGACCTCCAGATAGGGCTCCTTTACATGACAACAACAAATGGGAAAGTTCATGGAGGAGTATGGGGACATCTTCATCTCACCCGCAGAGGTACCTCTACATTGTCAGGTCAAGCACTCCATCAATCTGACCCCAGGCACGCCGCTACCCAATGGACTGACATATCGACGCTATGCTCTGGAGAACAAAGAAATAAAGAGGCAGATTCAAGAGTTGCTACATAAAGGTCACATATAGCCAAGTTCATCACCTCATGGGAGCCTGATCGTGTTGGTGCAGAAGAAGGATGGGACTTGGAGACTCTGTATTGACTATCAAGCACTGAACAAGATCATTGTCCATAATAGGTATTCGATCCCATGGATTGATGAACTTCTGGACCAACTCAAGGGGGATAAATATTTCGACAAGATCGAATTGAATTCTGGGTATCGCCAGGTACCAATCGAACCCTCCGATGTGTGTAAGACTTCCTTCAAAGATAATGAGGGCCTTTTTTGAATTACCAGTGTTGACGAATGCTCCCAAAACCTTCATGAGGCTAATGGACCACCCCCACATTGATGGCCAAACAAAGGTTGTCAATAGGATGATTATACACATTCAATGCATATACAACTCGAAGCATCCACACACATGGGTTGAAAGCCTCCTCTATGTCCAACACAACTATAATCGGGCTCTCCACAACTTAACTAGCCATATCCCCTTTCAGGTGGGCTTGGTATTCCAGCTATTTTGTCCCATTGATGTGGCCATACCATTTACAACTACTCAGGTAGATTGGGCTCATGTCTAGTCCGAAGCTGACAAGGCAAACAACTTCCTTGAGCACATTCAACACATCTGCCAATAGGTCCATGACATATTGGAAAAATCCAATGCTAAGTACAAGCAGCGACATGATCAACATTGGGTGCCACACAAGTTCCGTGTGGGCGACGAATTTTCGCTACATTTGCAAAAGGAGTGCCTCGCTGGGCCCCACTGCAAGCTTCACCCACTTTGATATGGGTCATACACCATCACGAAGGTGGTAGGGGAAAATGCCTTCGAGCTCAGTATTCCACCATTCCTTGGTCTGCACCCAGTGTTCAATGTAAACAACCTTCGACCTTACTTTCCACCATCGTTGGACAAATCCGACATTGTAGAACAACTCACACCAACAAGGTTAAACCCAGACTGTATGGAACAAGCCACAACTGATTGGATCATGGAAACACATATCAAGAACACCCAACAACAAAATATCTAGTTGTATTGGGTTGTCAAAGTTGGTCAACTCCTACACCAAGGCAAGTGGCTCACCAGGGACCAAGTTCGGCAAAAGTTTCCTCATCTCATGGAGGAACTCAACGCAATGGGGAAAATTGATTCCTAAGGGGGGAGGAATGATCTAGGTGGATACTGGTGGCCACCCACCTATTCCACTTGAACCCCCACCATTGTTTCTTTCATCTTTTCAATTTCCTTAATTGTAGCACAATTTACTATTTTTGGCAATTTTTCGGGTCTTGAACTTCCAGAGCCGTTTTGAGGCCCTAAATGATGATTTTTGGGAAAACCAGGTCTGACATTGTTGATTGACTGATGTTGGTCACTCAAATTGTATTCCTCAGATAGATATTTCTAACGAGGTATTGGGCGCCTCAAACGAAGATCGTATGCCAAATTTACGTCACTCGGAAGTTGATGTACTAATTTACCCAAACGGGGTCCATAGTTTTGGCGCTTCATCTCCTAGGGTTAGGTTTTTGGATGTTTAGGGTTTTCCATTGTTTCTCAATAATAAATAGGCCTTTGAGCCTCATTGTAACATATTTCACAGGAATGTACCTGCCACATCTCTTCTCAGAGATAAGCTACCATTGCCCGAGCTACTTTATTTTCCATTCTATCTGTAAGAATTTTTCAGTATTTGATATTAATGAAACAAAGTATTATTTCTACTGCATCTCTGCGTTTATGTTTATTGTTGTATTCCTGCATAAGTACGAATCATTCTTTAACATTTTATCTCTATGCTTGGAAAAAAATGAGAGAAGTGTTTCAAGATCACCAGAGTTTTGTCGACTTAAAAGGCCAGGAAGGTTGGTAGTATGACAAATATTTTTAAATTAGATTGAATATGAGAAAAAGATGTAAAATCTAAGATATTTTTTTTCATCTTCCACCCACTTAGTATCACAAAGGTGATCGACTCTTTTTTTTTTTTGTAAGTAAAGGGCCTTTGTATTACAATAATACTACAAAAAGTAAAGTCTTTGGAGCCTTAGATCTTAGCATAAATTGGCCATGAATATGGGCCTAAGATCAAGGGGACATAAAATGATAACATACGTGGGGATGTTTTTTCTCCCAGATGAGAAACCAAAAATCCTTCCTGTGGTAAAATCCAACAAAATATGCAAAATAATGACAAACACGACGATGCCACCTTAAGATAATTGCAATAGAAAACAATAAGCACGAGAAGTAGGCATACTAACGTGAAAGAATAGTAACGAAAACATAAATAAAAAAATGAATGCACACTATCTTGAGAGACCATGTGTTCCAAATAATGATTAGGGGGGTCCCCATGGACCACGAGGCATGACTTGTAGTAGTTCAGGTTGTCTAGTAGAGGGAACGCTGAGGAGGGTGGCTGGATGGAAGAGGTAGGAAATTTAGTGTGTCGTTGGATGGAATTGCTGACTTGGCCACCCTTTCCACTAACTTGGATAGTGAGTCTGACAATGATGTGGAGAGGGGCTATGAGGCCTGATATGGGGAGAATTTGCATGCACTAGAGAAAGTGAGGAGTCATCCAGTACCGTATCATTCAAGGGTGAAATGGTCCCCTGAATTTCCATGCCCAGAAGACGAAAAAATCGACAGTATGTATCCTTTGCATCATGTGATTGGAATTCCAGATTTAGTACATTTCCTTCAACAAACACATTTGTGTCTTCTTGGTCCTAATAGTGTCATCCTAGGACATTACGTAGGAAAAAGAGATGGTCGCCTAAGACTCATAGCTTGCATGCTTCAACATCAACCACCATTCTTGTGAAGAGGTGGCGAATACCGCAATCAAAATGTCCATCACCATGCCCATGCCAGGGAGGGTGAGGAGGTTGACCTCGCCCACACCCTCCTCTGTCGGGCCTTCCTCACTCTTAAGCCATGGTTGTAGAGAAGTATAATACAAAGATATGAAGCAAAGCAAAGATACCACCTTCACTTGAATGAAAAAATTGAGGTGCAGGTTGTGATTGTGATCATTTTAATGAGGGATGAAGAGGGACATATGGAAAGTGGTAAATCCATGCTCTTAATGCACTTTAATTTATGGAGGGGGTGGACTTGACACCACCCCCTCACTCCCTTATCGAGAAATGGTGGGAAGTGAGCTTGTTGCACTGTCAAATACCACCCAAGGCTTATATACTCCCTTCATTAAGTTACATGGAGACCTTGATTGATCAAAATGCCACCCAGATCCACGAGAGGTCATGGATTGTTTCATCCCATGGTGTTTTGGGAATTTACCAACACCCAGTATCTCTTGAATCTAATGAGAATTAGTTATTATCTTAGAAAATTTCATTTTCTTCTTAACACTAGTTGAGACACACAAATATTTTTATTTTCGAGATTGAAGTTGATCACCTCCTTATAATATATTTCTTTCCTTTTCTCCAGACAACTCTTTATTTCCCCATAATTTCTCTTGAAATTTTAAAGTAATAATATTTTTTTAATTATTCTTATTCCGCAAAATGATCTCCACTTTTATTCAAATTTAGTTGGTGCTCTGCTAGCTTTAGCCAAGGGGCCCAGTTGACCAAAAAATTTACTGGCCATAAAATTCACATATGATGTCAGATTGAGGTGTTGTTTATGTTGTTGGAAATCTTGTGACAACTCTTTGATTTGACCCTGGTTTCATGGAAATCCAATAAATTTGACGTTTGTGCCTTTCATGAGCCCTCTTTGATCACTGAGTGTTTTTGGAGCTACATGGATTATTCCTCCCCATCGAAGAGCTTTTGGTCCTCCAAAAACATGAACACAATCTGTAATCTGTTATTCTCCATTGTTTGCACAAAAAGTGCCCTGAAATGCCACACTTCCTCCTGCTTCGCCTTTGTTCTTTAGAGCCATATTTGATGAACTGACATCTTCATCCTATAATATTTTTAAAATACATGTTCTTCTACAAGACCAAATATGACCCAAGAAAAACCCTATACTTGCCAAGAGTTTATAACACACTTTGTTCAATTTTACATCAAAATAATAACAAAAATCAATACCCCGACTATTAACAAAAAGAGGCCATAAGACATCATCGCATTGATTTCATAAGTGATGGAAAACACATCATCACTTTTAAAATCATTTCCAAACATATGATTTACAAAATGTGTCCATGAAAAGCTAATATCTCTATTGAAACAATCTCTCACTCATCAAAGTGAATGGGTCATCATTTTGGAGGTAATTCACTTGTCGAAAAGCTTCATTGATTAGTTCCTGCACATGCGCCTTCTTATTCTTGAGACGCTGGTCTAGATGGAGCTACCAAAATGTGGCTTTCTGATGTCCACCTAAGTTTAAATGACTGCAAAAAATCTTCTTGCTCTAGACCTGCTTAACCTTCTTCCTTCCCTGATGTGGAGAAGGTCTTTCACGTCTCATCCTCTTTCTTGCTACCATCCTCTTCCAACACTTGGAAACCACATGGTTATACAAGCCACAAAAACTAAATGGTTTTCTATGCCATTATTTTTTCTCATAATTAACAATATGCTTGTAATCAAAATGAAATTACGAATACTGGGACTTTTTGTACCTTGCTTTATCCCTCTCTACGGAATGCTCACTTTGATCTAGAAATGACCAATAATCATTATCACTGGAGGCTTGTGAGCTACTATCAAAATCCTTCATTGTCTTAGATTTGTCACATGAAGATTCTCATGTCTCTTCCTTTCTGACATAGCCCAATCCTGCATGTGGTGGTAATTACACCACTTGTATGAGATTCAAAATGCCTTGCCCATTAGATCCTAGGACATTGCCTTAATACCACATATTCTTCATTAATCTTGAACTAGTGCCTATAGTGTGTTTTTCAAAAGCACCCAAATCATCATCATTATGTGAAAATGAAACTAAATAACTACCAACACTGTTTACCTCAACTGTTGCTTTTGAAGTAGGTGATGATGGCTTTGTTAAGCCTTCGTTGCACTTAAAATTTTCCGAAGCCTCTTCTGTGGCTCGTAATTGAAGCTAGAATCTCTGTTTCTCCTCCTCTGATTTTTGTAGAAGTCTCCTCAATTAAAAATTATCTACTTGAAGGCTTTCATTGATATCTTAATTTGAATGATATGAAGAAGATTAAAAAGAAGTACATTCACTAAAATATGGAGATGAAGCATTGTCCTTTGCTCTCTCTTTCCCTTGTTCCTCTTTTTCCATTTTCTCCTCATAATATACATACATTATATCTACCATGTGTGCCATCCTTTAGAAGGCCTCATAGATATATCTTCCATCCTGCATTTTCTTTCTTGTTGCATGTTAAATCTATGGTTATAATTCACACTCGTAATTCACATCATCGAGAAGACCACTCTTATACAAAAACTTGATTCAGATTCTCTCAGCTACCATAATTAACCAAGATATTTTATTTCTGTGATGTTAGCAGAATTGCTTGTGAAAGAGAATAAAAAAACCACATGTACATAATTTAAAGAAGAGGAAACATAAATGAAATCATCAAATTAAATAACACACACAACTTGATAACGAAGTTCGCCCAGTGTGGGTTACGTCTTTCGGCCCTGCTCAAAGTGGGGAGGCCTCTTTCATTAATCTTCAACAAAATCAAATTACATGCATGTAAAAAATGCTACTTATACCTCCACTTCTGGAGATGGTCTGAAAATGCACACCTCTACTGAAGAAATGGACTACACCATTGAATTCTTGGTGCAAAATTGTGTCAAATGACTGTAAACTCGACTCCTTTCTACTTCGGTCAAAATATAGACCCTCTAGATTCCCCAAAGATTTCTCCTCGGCGGTTAACTAGAATTTTGCTTCTCATATTACAAATCTGACTTCACCACTATGCTCCTTGCGAAAAATGAGTAAAATGAGTATAAAGTTGGTCTGGTTTTGAATTTGTGAATATGTGGCCCCAAGAGAATGTCCAAGATTCCTCAAGATTCCATAAAGATTTTGTGCTGCAATTTGACTGAAATTACGTTGCTCAGATGAGGAAACAAATTGCACCATCACGTTCCCTGCAAAAAAATGAGAAGAATGAGTATAAACTCAACATAATTTTGTCACTGTGAAAATTTAGCCCCAAAGGAATCTTTTAGATTCGTCATGATTCCAAAAATATCCCTCTCTGCAAGTCAACTGAATATATGTTCTCAGATGAGAAACCTTATTACACCATTGAGTTTCCTGTGAAATTATGATTAATTTGAGTATAAACTCGACACAATTTTGACACTGTGAAAATTTGACCCTAAGGGAATCTTTTAGATTCCTCATGATTCCACAAAGATTCCTCTCTGCAATTAAATTGAAGATTTGATGCTCAAATGAGGAAACTGGTTACACCATTGTGTTCCCTACGAAATTATGATTGATTTGAGTATAAACTCGACATAATTATGACATTGTGAAAATTTGGCTCTAAGGAAATCTTTTAACTTCGTGGCATATTCCCCTGCGTTAAGGTTCCACTCATCAGTTTTTGTGCCCACTTAGGGTTCCACCTCTACCTTGTGTTTCGTGCCTCTGTTTCCTTGTATTTGAATTGAAATATGAGTTTAAATTAAAAAACTTGGCGATACTTTTTAAGCTCATTTTCCGGGTAGAATCAATGACAATATTAATTTGTTGGGTCGTCAGCCAATTTTTTTTTTTTGTTATATATATATATATATGGAAAAATTTCGTTGGCCGAAATTTTGGGGTCACCAGATAAATTAAGTAGGCGACAATTTCGCCAATTCTAGTTGCCAAAAAATTTCGCCGCAAAGTGCCAAATTGTTGCGTTGTTAATTTTCACCAAATTTAGCAGCTTCGCTAGATTTAGATGGGCTTCCAAATTTAGTTGGTGCTTTTCCAACTTTAGCTAAGGGGCCCAGTTGACCAAAATTTTTACTGGCCATAACTTTTGCATACAATTTTAGATTGAGGTGTCGTTTTTGCTGTTGGAAATATTGTGACAAGGTCTTCGATCTGACCCTAGTTTCACGGAAATACAAGAAATTCTATTTTTGAGCCTTTCCTGAGCCCTCTTTGATCACTGAATGTTTCTGGAGCCACTTAGAATCAGGGAAAATTTTAAGAACCCCCCTAAATTTATGTATATAATAAATAGGCGAATCCCCATGATACATAGGAAAAATGGAAGGCGATTTTATTAATAATATAATATGTATATATACTTTTTTGGTGAATCTCTCACGAGATTATATTATCTTGTAAAATCATGGCGAATCACTAGTACAAAATGGTGAATCATTGTCTAGTGGAGTTTGGGGTGTTGGTTCCAATGAAGATATGGTAGTTGAACCAGGAGTAGAAGGAAGAGAACCACCGAGACCAAGCATGGAACATGGTGACTCGTGAGGGAAGTAGTTCTCGTGTAGTTTGGAAAACATGTTCTTCTAGTTTTGCTAAGCGTAGTGTTGTTGCTCATGCTACTACTAGCACTGATATTGAGGTTGGAGAGGAGTTTGAGGAAGCATGGAAGGTAGCAGTGGTGGAGAATTACAAAGAGTACCCATGATGGGCTCCATTTTTCCCTTTGGTATTTGTGCCTGCAAGATCTTCTGTCCATTGAACCAACAATTAACTGTTCAACCAAAAATCAACTTGATTGAGTTGATTAGGTACGAGTCAACTTAGACTAATCCTCAAAACTATGCTTTGCACTATCCCATATTTATCACACTAATGCTACACAACATTGTGAATTTGCATCCAACTCTCATGCATGCACACAAAATTTTCATTAACATCTATAACCCTAACCAAGTGAGAATTGATCAAAAATTTGCACCAAAGTTTTTTAGTGTTGAAAGTTCATAAGAAATTTAGATCCATGGTACCTTAAATAAATTTTGAAATAACCTCCACAAATTCGACCACAATAGAGAAAACTTGTGATAAATTTTAAACCTACAAAAATTAGGATTCATGTTCCTAGGAATGATCATAAGAAGTAGTTGGCATATAGGTCGAGTTTTGAGCCTTGACACATTGATAATGTAATGGCTTAGGTCAAAACTTACACATTGAAAAGTCATCAATGAAGAGAAGACAAGATCATTATGAAACACATACTCCAAACTTCCTACCAAATTCTACTTAGTTGCCCGCAACTCAGCTATACATAATCTTATAGTAAATAAAAATTCTACAAAGCCTTCTTCACATAGCTAATAAATGGCCATTGGAAGAGCACCCCTTATATAATAGTAATAGTAGCAATCAATATATTATTTCATATTGAACTTCATAGCCATAGTGCTCCTATGTATTGTATGACGTATTCAACTTGCATTATCAAATATAGATAAAATCATACTTTTGATTGATCCATTTAAAACATACTTGTGCACAATGTTGAATGCAATGCCAGTCAAGGAGTAAATTCGGTTTAACGTGTAATGATCTATAAAATAATGGAACCTAGATGGAACATAGACTGATTTCATTTAGATATAGGTAACCCTCTGAATGTAGACCATTCCTTGAAGAACATTTTTATTGATGAGGAATTTAATACAATATTCAATTTTCGAACTAAAAATATTATTTCTATAGATTTGTGTATGGGGTAAACAATAAATAAAAAATTTAACTATCCTTGGGGTGGTCAATATTTATAAATTTTATTTATACTTGCTTTACCATGTATATCATATACCTATCAATCACAAACATGAAAAGTTGTGGAATTCACAGTGATGATCTGCTCTGGAAACATAACCAACCTTTATTATTGCCAATATTAACTTTTATATAGTAGCACATATGTAGATAAAATTTCCAGCTTCCAAAGAGACAAACTTGCTTCTCCAACATGATGGCACATTCTTAACTACTAAAATTTCTGATTGCTGAATGTAAGAAAGCTTTCTAAGTACATCTAATATACTGCGAGGGTAAAACTCCTAGACTATGTTCTTTTTTACCATGTATCTATAGGTTGTAGCCTTCTTCTTGTTTGAAGAGGAGTTGTCTATTATTAGAACTACCTTCCCTGCCTCTGATGCCTTGAAGGAATTGCAAATTGACTCATCAGATGAAGACAACTTTTTGTTCTTGTCAATTAGAGTTGAATAGCTTCCCTGTGCACTCAACACAAACTCTGACCGATATGAAACATCCCACCCACCAACTATGAGGTCCCACAGAATTGTTGCTCTCGTCTGAACAACAGACAACTTGAATGTGAGAATTCAAAAACAAAGAAAAATCCCAATCGCATATATCTTGAGGATGAACTCGATCTCAAATCCAAAACCCATAAAATTTATATCCAAAACTAAAACTCATCAAATTTGGAAGTATATTGGAAACAAAACCGAGGCAAAAGAGCTAAATTTGAATGCAAGAACTAACACAAAATCTGCAAACTTGAGAAATTTTTGACGTACATTATTTTGTTTGAAAAAATAGATCAGGGAAGAAAGGCCTCAGGGAAGATCACACTAGACTAGGGGTAAGTAAAAACCACCAAGGTGAAGCATGGGAATAAGAATACAACAAAAAATGATCTATAATTTTGTTCAATCAGTGATCCATCCATAGGACAAAATGTTTCTCCTAGGGGTTACCCACTTGGGTGTGTAACAAAGCCCATCAAACAGTTTATGAAGCTATTGACCCTTCTCCATTAAGAGTGAAAATAAAATGACATAGGAGCGATAGAGGAAAGAGAGATATTTGGTGTAGAGGATTTTGGACACCCTTAATCTTCTCATTAACCGGAAGAATACCAGAAGTTAGAGATCTGTTTTCAAAGAAACAGTAAATTTAAAGTGGCCAGTCGAGGATATGATAGCTGCTCAGGTGAAAGAAAATTTGGAAATGATCAAGAAGAGAGTAAAGATATGCATTTTTAGCACAGATTCTACCATAGAAGCTCAACAAGAATAATGGACACTGGTAGGGATTGAAGAGGAACTCCTAGCATCAGGGAATAAGCCACAAGCAATTATTAAAAGAGAAATCATCTTAACTACTGCCCTCTAAATTTCTCAACATTTTCTACCCGTCTGATGTTTGGTCAGATAGAAAGCCCGTGGCTTGCCAGTTGTGGTTCTATTATTTTATTGAGCAACAAATCTGTACATTTAAAACAATAATAAAAAGAATATTTCAATTATAAAAAAGAACAGACTCTTGATTTTTTAGTGCTCAGTGTCTTTCTTATTCTTTAACTTGAATATAGTGTGACTATTGTCAAAATAATGTGCTAAATATGAACATAGGATGCATCACTGCTAAAAAGGTTTGGCTAAGGTGAATAACAACCTTTCATCTTTGACTTTTGAATTGTTTGGACTATTGAGGGGAAAGATTGGAGAGGCAGGGGCCAGACTTGGTTCAAGAGAGACAACTGGGAATTGGATTGCATATTTACTTTGTGAATTATAATTTATAGATGAGACTAGACAGACAAACATCCTCGAAGGTTTACTGTTGCTCTGTATACTTTCAAAAGGCTTTTGGCACTACACTGTTCCCAGGAATTTACCCATCAAGCAGCTTCGTGTCCTTGGACTACTTGAGGACATTTTTTCTAGTGTGATGCAGCTTTATGATAGAATGATTGGCAGTTTTTGTGATTACTACAGATTTTCTTAAGGTATCACGAGTATTGGGGGTGTCAAGTGGGTGTGTGTTCTCTCTCCCATACTAGTTGGGATCTACATTGATTACCAACAATTCATCAGGGAATTTACTCAATCTCAGGATGGTTGCCTACTTCATCAGATCCTGGTTTCATTCCTTCTATTTGTAGATGTTGTTGTATAATTGGCCTCCACTCCAGAGGGGTCATAGAGTCAACTCGATGCATTGGATAGATTTTGCAATAATTGATAACAGACAATTAACCTTGGGAAATTATGATCGCTAATACCACCAAAGAGGCCCTCTGCAAGTATATCATTTTCCCTTTCTGTGGAAGTTAATGGAGATTACCACATTTTATGCTTAAGGGTCGAAAACCATTATTTTTCGAATACTGAGAATGAATTAAAATGGATGTTATATTTTGCATAGTGATCATCAAAATAATGGATGTTATATTTTGGACAGTGATAGTCAAAATCAATCTTGTGTTTCATGCTTGTATTGAAAATGAACGTTGTATTTGAGGCAATAATGATAATTAGTTCTACCAAGGAAGCCATCTCAATCTCATCCTTTTATTATGTATTCCTCTGCAGCTGTACTTATGTAATTACAATAGGTGACCCATCAAATTGCAAACCTATCTGAAATGAATACTGATCAGTCCCATACAGGAGAGTTTAATAAATATAAAGTTTTATGAAGCCTTCAATATAGCTGTCTTTCCAGATTTCAAAAACTAGGCTCATATTCTGTCAACTTAAAATGTTACCTACATTAACAAAATAGAAGGATATCTATTGTAGAAAGCAGAAACTGCTTGCAGAATACTCTACCAACCATGTGGTGGCCAATGTCGACCTTTATGTAACAAAGATAAGTGTTGAAAGATCAGTAGACCAGACACAATTTTGTGGATTACAGGCTAATGAGATTGCCTAATACATCAACACTTAACTGTGACCTCAGGTGTTTCAATATTAAAAATGATTTCTAACATAGACAATTGAATTGATTTTATTGTTGATATATTATTGTTATTTAACTGACATTGTAGTAGGAGTCAATTATGGCATCTGCAAGATACTCGTATTTGTAAAAAGGCAGCCCAGCCAAGGAGATACGCCCATCCTTTGTCAGGTAGACATGCCACTTCTTTGTCATGTTCTCACTCTGTTTGAATTGAAAAGATGTATTCCTTCTCATGAATCATCTGCAGATGAAAGACATCCAATGGAACCTTTTTCGAATGAAAGCCTTGCACATACTTCTATGGAATATTCTTCAGTAGCTTCCATAATTTCATGAACAGCATTATGGAACAATGACTGAACTGTCCACAATTACAGACATGATGAGAATTCTATTTCACGTCCTTGGTAAAATACACGAAAATTAGATCAACGTGATAATACTTGCAGTGTTTATAAAATCATAAAGCCTGGGTGAATCCATGTGCAAAATGTGTGGATCGTTAAGAAAATGCATCAAAAGCCTTTTGATTTGAATGTTCTAATATATTTATATTTTACAGCTTTATATAAATTCCTATTATGTTAAAAGTGACCACCACTCCACTGAGACAACAACCATAGTACACCTCTTTTAGAATGATAGGCTTTTACTGTACATAGAATGCCATGGAGATTCATCCAGCAAGCACCAACAGTTTTTGAACTTTGAACTATGGAGGGGGCGGAAATCTGAATCTGGGTTACACTTTTGTGAGAATTGCGGGTTGAAAACTTTTTTCGGAACTAGTTCGGCCGAACTATGAATTAGTTCGGCCAAACTTTTTTTTAACGTTCGGCTGAACTCTAGATTCCGTTTAGCCTGACGGCCCACTGACGGCGCGGGCAAACAGAATTTTTGCCGGGGATTCGAAAATCGGCAACTAAAGTTCAGCCGAACTTTTACATTTAAAATAGTTCGGCCGAATTATTTTTTATAAATAAATTGCCCGCGAAGTAATGTGGTTTATTGTTCCCGCTGTTTGGCTGTCGCTATCACTGTAGCTGTTTCTCTGTCGCTGGTGCCTCTCTGTTTCTCGTCGCCGCGCCGGAGCTGTCGCTGTTCGTCGTCGTTGCCAAGGTCGTCCTCGTCGCCGCGCTCGTCATCGTGTGTTAGAAATTCTTCTCCTCGTCGTCGTCGCTGCGCTGGTCATCGGGTATGAATTCTTCTTCTGTTTCCGTCGTTTCTACACAAAAAAATATTATTACCGTTCTATGTTTATTTTTTTCATCCTACTTCGCCTGGGTGCCAGTATTTTTTGCTGGGCACTGTATGCTGTGTTGATCCTATGGTTTCACGAACTGGCTGATGAGGATCTAATGTAATGTTTTTTTATATTGTTATATGTTTTTTCATATTCAGAATATTCTGACATTGGATTCCAAATTTGAAGATTGGGTACTTGTTTATACTCAGGACTTAGGTGGGCCCAAAAATGATGTTATAAGCCTCTCCATATCTGCCTATTTTTGGATTTTTTGAGCCTCCTCAAGATGAGAGACAGAAGAGAGTTTTAGTCCAATAGGGAACTACTTCAAATTCAAATTGGGATGTCTGATAACCAAGTACACACACAAATATCATCACATCACTCCTCCCTAGTCAAACTTCAAAATAAATAAGATTACTCTTCCACTCCTCTCTTTCGGAAACAGAGAAAAAAAACCTAAAATAATTAGATAACCAATATTCTCTGTATGTGCAGCTATCTTCCCCCTCAGCCGCACATGGTTTCTGTATGATGGACTGTTTTGCCAATGATTTAATATCTAAACATCGTTTTTTCTTCTGTTGAAAAAAGGTAAACACTGCAATTCTTGAAATGAAATAAAACACACTGAAATAATAATATCTTCTTCTCCTGTTTTCGTCGTTTCTACACAAAAAAATATACTTCTTCTCCTTTTTTTTTCCAAAGAAAAATACGAACTTTTTATATTATAAAAAGTTGCATGTACATACACAGCTCCATTGCTGTTATAACAGTTTTGTTTGCACAAAATTTATCAAAAAAGAGTGTAACTTCTCTTCCCGAGAAGAGATCATTTCACCACCGATTTGTCCTTTGCTTCTTTTGGTTTTTTTTTTTTCTTAATTTTTTTTTTTTTAATTTTTTTATTTCTGTGTCCATCCTGTTTCCTGTTTTGAGCTAGATGTATCATAAGGCATCCAAAAAGAAAACATATACCTCGCTACCTTAATCCACTGTAAAGCCAAAAAATACTGTTTCAGCAGTATTTTATAGTAACAAAAAACCAAATAAGTGTATGCTGATCCACTGGTTCTATTAGAGATTTTCTGCATATGGAGGCTGGTCTGAGACGAAGCTTTCACCATTTGCTTCCTCCCTTATTCTCCAACTGTCCACAGCTTGTTCAATACCGTCTTTAGAAAGTTTTTCTGCCATATCATTTCGTTCTCTGTAAATATGATTAATGGACATAATTTTTTTTTTTTTTTAATTTTTTTATTTCTGTGTCCATCGTGTTTCCTGTTTTGAGTTGGCTGTATCATAAGGCATCCAAAAAGAAAACATATACCTCGCTACCTTAATCCACTGTAAAGCCAAAAAATACTGTTTCAGCAGTATTTTATAGTAACAAAAAACCAAATAAGTGTATGCTGATCCACTGGTTCTATTAGAGATTTTCTGCATATGGAGGCTGGTCTGAGACGAACCTTTCACCATTTGCTTCCTCCCTTATTCTCCAACTGTCCACAGCTTGTTCAATACCGTCTTTAGAAAGTTTGTCTGCCATATCATTTCATTCTCTGTAAATATGATTAATGGACAAAGAATTAAAAGACAATTTCAGATTCTGAATTTCTTCAAATAGATCTGTGGGTGGACATATGTAATCGGTATATAGACTGTTTTCCACTTTTAATATACTGAAAACAGTGTTTTTTTTTCTCTTGAAAAAAAGATCTTGTAATATTATGTTTTTATTCACATTTATTGTTTCCACATTGCTATTGAATTAACCTTTTAATACTCTTCTTAATTGTGGACATGTGTTGGTATATTATGGTTTTAGGAGGAATTGCTTTAGCTTAGAATTGCTTTCAAGTTCAATAGATCAAATTCATTTCCAAGTCCAATAGAATAGGATTTACCTTTATGTTTGATAGAATCAAATTTCAAAAAGCTTTCATAGTATAGAATTAGAATAATTTGTTTCAAGTTCTGAATTCGATGCTTTGATATATGTAGTCTTTGATAAATAACGTGTTTGTGCTCATTTAGATATTTTCATTAATTGGTTTTCTTTGAGTATTGCAATCATTTCCATAGGTTAATTTCCATTTTTGATTGAGAGTTAATTGCTTGGCATATATTGTGCAAGTGTACTTTAGAAGTATAAGAACCTGGATTGACATTTAATGCAAGTAATTTATCTCACAATTAATTTACCCATTAGGATGCTTTGACCTAGTAACTTGAGAGATGAAAAAGATCCTATCACATTAACGTGAGGATCCATTTTCAAAATGAACATTAGGAAAAGACAATATTCATTGCAGTTTGTAATATAGTCAACTAGTAGACTATTCAATTATTAACAAAGTTGATGAAAGAATGCAAGGAATTTAAGGTTGCATTTCAATTTTGAAAATTTTCTACAATAATTTTTGTAGGATAATTTGTTATATACAATATCATTTTCATAGTTTACTTCTATTTTTATTTTTATAATAAAAATGCTCATACCTGTAATTTCAATTATATGGTTGGTTGTATTTCACAAATTAATTTTGATTATATATTTGGTTATATTTTCCAAGTATATTTATTCTTGTTGGACTAGGTATTTTTAGGATCACACACACACACACACACACACACACACACATGTTAATGCAAGTTTCCATAGTTATTTATAATTTTTATTTTAGAAAGAACCTTCAACCAAAAATACCCCTAAGGTTAGTCCCTCGTGTGCCCTTTGAGACACATTAGGTCATCCCACCAATTCATGCCCCATGCTTCATGAGTTGAAGGGTATCCTTCATACCCTTCAACTATTGGTGCTTAACTATTTCTTAAGCACCCCCATTACTCCCCACTCCATCATGTGATTTTGCCACCTCATCACGTAACAAGGGTTTAAGAACCAACGACCTCTTTTCTATTGATGTGAAACACAAACATTATACACAACATTGTCTCAATCTCCGACGATATCAAGATGTGTTGGTCACCATACATCATGCCTCAATAGTAGCACCACCACTTACACCAACCTCATATGTTGATGATTCCTCTTCCACCATTTATTATGTCACGAACTCGGTTAATTAGTATATGGCATGCCCTTGAGTGCTCTATGTTAAAGACACTCATCTCATCTATATGTGTCCTTTACTCATCAAATACCATCATCACTGCATGCATCAAGTGACATATCCCCCTCATCAAGATCCAAATCCGCCTAATTTTGGATGCTTCTCATACACTAAGTACCTTGACCATATCAATGGAATGCCCAACTCCTAGCATGGTTCCCACCACACCAACACAACTATTGGAGATTCAAACAACCTCACCACTTAGAAAATGATAAGAAATTATTTCACCCCCTTGTAATAACAATACATATAAAGAATAACATAATCTACTTGTTATAAAAGAGTTATCCTATAGAGTTATAAAAGATGAATCAAGGGAATAAAAATGTAATTCATAAACATTTTCATATATTCCTACTAATAAATAAAATATTATTACACAACTATATGCTAGATTTAGGAGAAACAACTGATGTAATTCCTTTGAAAGTGATGAAATAATTAGGCCTTACAACAACTAGGGCATATAGAAATGTATGTGCTATGGATCCTATGAAAATCGGGATGGGTAGAGTAATTAAATGACTTTAAGTTAAATTTCCTAAAGCCTATTGAAATTTCTGCTTCAAAATAAGGATGCACTCCCATTTGATTCTAGAGGATAGGTTGTAATCATGAGGCTCTTGCTCAAGAGTGGACCTTTGCAAAATCTTGTGACGTCTTGTCACAAACAAAACCATCAAACTGAAAACACATCATTTTTCTCCTTCAAAGAAAAAAAAAATTTCACATCATGTGAATATGTACATGTACTCTTACATATTGGTGTACAAAACCATGAACCAAACACAAGTTGACAAAACATGCCTCTTCAAACAATTGACTCTCAAGTCAAATAATAGAGCTCATGTACTTTCAACATCTTGCTTCATGCAACATGCACCATACTTTGAATTTGCAAAGAAATTAATGAGACATCAAAATACATGCTAGGCCTTAATCGGATAAGAAATCTAACCATTTGTCAGCAAACCATTTCAATGGCGCTTCTTTTTATTTCAACTATGTCGAATTTAGTTTTAAGTTATGTTTTTAATTTTGGAGAAAATAACTATTTATTTCATGTGTAATTAGATTGGTGATTTCATGTGTTAGGGTTGTGGATTCAGGCATTGAAACAGCACCATTATATTTCAAATTTAAAAATGATGGTTTGAGTCCTAGGTAGCTTAGAATCCTACTTGTTTTCAAAATAAGGATGCACTCCCATTTGATTCTCACGGATAGGTTGTAATCATGAGGCTCTCGCTAAAGAGTGGAACTTTGCAAAATCTTGTGACGTCTTGTCACAAACAAAACCATCAAACTGAAAACACATCATTTTTCTCCTTCAAAGAAAAAAAAAATTCACATCATGTGAATATGTCCATGTACTCTTACATATTGGTGTACAAAACCATCAACTAGACACAAGTTGACAAAACATGCCTCCTTAAACAACCGACTCTTAAGTCAAATAATAGAGCTCATGTACTTTCAACATCTTGCTTCATGCAACATGCACCATACTTTGAATTTGCAAAGAAATTAATGAAACATAAAAATACATGCTAGGCCCTTAATTGGATAAGAAATAGATAACCATTTGTCAGCAAACCATTTCAATGGCGCTTCTTTTTCTTTCAACTATGTTGAATTTAGTTTTAAGTTATATTTTTAATTTTGGAGAAAATAACTATTTATTTCATGTGTAATTAGATTATTGATTTCATGTGTTAGGGTTGTGGATTCAGGCATTAAAACAACACCATTAGATTTCAAATTTAAAAATGATGGTTTGAGTCCTAGGTAGCTTAGTATCTACTTGTTTTCAAAATAAGGATGCATTCCCATTTGATTCTCACGGATAGGTTGTAATCATGAGGCTCTCGCTAAAGAGTGGACCTTTGCAAAATCTTGTGACGTCTTGTCACAAACAAAACCATCAAACTGAAAACACATCATTTTTCTCCTTCAAAGAAAAAAAAATTCACATCATGTGAATATGTCCATGTGCTCTTACATATTGGTGTACAAAACCATCAACCAAACACAAGTTGACAAAACATGCCTCTTCAAACAACTGACTCTTAAGTCAAATAATAGAGCTCATGTACTTTCAACATCTTGCTTCATGCAACATGCACCATACTTTGAATTTGCAAAGAAATTAATGAAACATCAAAATACATGCTAGGCCTTAATTGGATAAGAAATAGATAACCATTTTTCAGCAAACCTTTTCAATGATGCTTCTTTTTCTTTCAACTATGTTGAATTTAGTTTTTAGTTATATTTTTATTTTTGGAGAAAATAACTATTTATTTCATGTGTAATTAGATTAGTGATTTCATGTGTTAGGGTTGTGGATTCAGGCATTAAAACAACACCATTATATTTCAAATTTAAAAATGATGGTTTGAGTCCTAGGTAGCTTAGAATCTACTTGTTTTCAAAATAAGGATGCACTCCCATTTGATTCTCACGGATAGGTTGTAATCATCAGGCTATCGCTAAAGAGTGGACCTTCGCAAAATCTTGTGATGTCTTGTCACAAACAAAACCATCAAACTGAAAACACGTCATTTTTCTCCTTCAAAGAAAAAAAAATTCACATCATGTGAATATGTCCATGTACTCTTACATATTGGTGTACAAAACCATCAACCAAACACAAGTTGACAAAACATGCCTTTTCAAACAACTGACTCTTAAGTCATAATAGAGCTCACATGTACAAATTTCCATATTTGTTGCATTTAAGTGTGTCTAACGTAACTCTACTTTCAACATATTGCTTCATGCAACATGCACCATACTTTGAATTTGCAAAGACCTGAATTCTCCACCCCCCATTAAAATGACCCTACAAGTTGATTCTTTCAGTTTTTTCACTCTATAAGCATCAATGTACGATTATGCATGATGGAGAATCTAGATAGCACTTTCCCTTGTTAATATATTTAACAAGGGAAAGCGCTAGATATTCTCTATCATGCATAATCGTACGTTGGATTTGGTGATAATTGTCTCCAGATTTTGGCTTTTTGACCCGCAAAACATAATTATTTTAGAAGGGAGGGAAGGAGGGATGATCACATTGACTTGCTTGATGACCTGTCTATGAAGATTAACTACCTCAAGAACTATTTTTTTGCGTAGGGAAAGAGACACATTCCCATGTCTGAGCATGAAAATTTTCTTTGATATTATTAATGCCTGTAGTGTTTACTTCTACAAGTTCTATAGGCAGAGTCTGTAAAGGGCCAGGTAGCCTCTGGATCTCATCTTTTATGAAAGGTGACATATCTAGTAAATGCCCCTACAGTCAATCTCTGGAATGGATCTAAATAGAAGTTCTTCATTTTAATATCCGTAAAACACAACAACTTTAACGATAAACTATGTACATGTTCCATTCATCATGAACACAAACCTCACAAGCCTCCTTGGCTTTGGAGCATTTTCCATGTTTTCCATAACCAAGACTCAAATAATTAGGCCCTTCTTGAAGAACATTTGGCTCAACTATGCCTTGTACATGCTTGCCTTTAAAACCCTTTACTTTCATAGTGCACATTTTCATCAAAAATTTTCTCAAAAGCATGTACACATTCATTTTCAGAGGAAATTGAAGGTACTCTAATGTCTCTAATGTCTCTCAAAAGCACGTACACATTCATTTTCAGAGGAAATTGAAGGTAGAAACCAATCTAGCTAATTCTTCTAACCAACCTTGACTAAAATGAGCTAAATTGTACTTTGATACGAACTTTATTTAAATTGTCCACCCCACATTAGGCACCAATGATTATAACCTTTAATGGGCTAGCACTGGTTTGTATTCATCATCTCAAAATGACCTAGTAGATGAAAAATTATCATGTTTGTAATCATCGTTTCACACCATCTACATATGACCCTTATACACATTATATGATTGAATTTATGGTAGGTCATCTCTTCTATCTAGACCATGATTGATTGTGACATTAGGTGAATAAAGGAAATTTGATAAGGAAGGGATTAGTATAAGTTTGTCCTCCTCCATGCACTCCATATCCAGTGATTGCCTATTTTTTCTCTTCCAACATTTTATTTTGGAAATTCATTTTGGTAGTTAATTCTACTAATAGTCACAACACACTTGGAAGTCAAAGAAATTGTTATATACACTACTAAACTCAATTAAAATTGTTTGTTATTGGACTTTACAATAAAAAACAACGTAGAGTTCATTAATGTAGTAGTGTATATGATAATTATATGTATAGTGGTGTGGCTATCGATAAAATTAGTTGCTAATGAATTTCGAGAATAGAAAGTTGGAAGTGGAAAATTGAGAAATCACTAGCTATGGGGCGGATGGAGGAGGACAAGCTAGAAACTATCTTCTGCTTATAAATTGTATTTCATTCACTTGTTGTCACAATCATTCATGGGATAGGTAGAGAGGACGACATTTCAAAAATTCATGCATATAATATGTAGAAGGGGTCATGTATGAGATGGTGTGAAGTGATGATGATGGACATGGTAAATTTTCATGTGCCAAGTCATTTTTAGATGATGATGACAAACCAATATTAACCATTTTAAGGCTATAATCATTAACAAGAAATATGGGTAAGGAAATTCAAAGTGCCAAATTCTAAGGAACAAGCCATATTTGCTCCTCAAAAACTTTATTTGATATATTCTTAAAAAACCAAGTACAAATTTTAGTAATCCTAGAATCATGCTTTACATAAGGTAAAATTGGGGAACTCATGACTTGTACTATAGATAAAAAAAACATTTAAACTTACCAAAAAATATATGATAAAAATTGACAAACTACATACCCTTAAGCTCAAGGGGATATAATCATTCTTGCCTTCCATATAGATAATGAAAATGATTGTTCTAAGTCTCATGTTGCTTCTCATGTTATTTTATAAACCTTGTTTGGAAAGAAAAATATGAGGGCAGAAATGTAAGAAATATAGAACATACTGGATTTAACAGCCCCAAACTGGATTTTCCTTCGAGGTATTGATTTTTTGAAGTCTATTTTGTGAATGTTGACCAATAGATATATATCATGGAGGATGAAAGACGAAGATCGGCCGAATCCCATATGGAGGCTCAGGGATTGGAGGATGTTCACGGTATTTAAATATAATCTTAAATCTCCATACATGTGTGTACGTATGGAATTGATTTTTTTATTAACTTTGTGAGTGAAATTAGTTGTTAATAAGTTTCATATTTTAATTTTAGGAGGCAAGAGGAGAAGGCTTTCTACTCCATCAATGGAGCGTGGCCAAGGTTCAACCGGTCGAAGTAGCAGGGTGCGGGAAGGGGGTGATATTTATTCCCCCAAAGGCCATCAATCAACGGCTGCTGGTTCTCAACAGGGTCACTGTGGGTCTGGTTCTCAGCAACATCATTCTGGGGCTGGTTCTCAGCGGGGTCATGTTGGAGATGATGTTAACCAACAACATCAAGGTTGCCATCAATTTCAATATTTTTTCATTAAATTTTTACAACTTTTTTTACACGTGTTTTTTCTAATATATGAAATTTTATATATATTGATGCAGAGGCTGAAAATGTTCGAGCCAGTGGTCAAAAAAGACGCAGGGCAGCGCGCTACATTGAAGAAGAAGGCTGTCAGCCTAGCACAACTTATCCGGCTGAGATTACTGATATACCATGGGAAAGGAACATGGCGGAATGCACCTTACAAAGGTGTCAAAGCCTTTATGCAAAATTGCAGACAGATCTCCAGGATTTGACTCTACCTGCTGAGAGTAGACAAAGCCTACGGATAGTTACACATTCATTGAGTGAAATGGTAAAAGTGTACAAAGATTTGGGGCCAACCACTGATTCGTTTGTAGAAGTGATGAGAAAGAGAAGAGAAACAATGATAGGTCCCGATAAATGGCAGGACATAAAAAAAAGAGTTTCAAGAGATGATGCTAAGTCAATGTTTAATTATAAGGAAGGGCTAAAAAGAAAGATGTTGAAGGTGCAGTATTTCAAGCACCCAGACAAAGCAAAATATTTGTATATTCGACATCTTGCGGCCTTTGGAAGGCTTCCATGGAACGATGAGGTTCCTCTTTATTTTGCACAAATGTTTTATGCAGAATTTTTTTTGGGTATGAAACTCGACTACAATGACCTTCCTTCAGAATTTTTTGGCCCGGGGAGAGGTCGATTATATCAACGTAAGGGCGCTAAGCGAGATGTGGAGTTGCCTCGCCCTGAGCCACCATTGGTGAGTCGACCGTCTCGAGTCGAAACCCTGCGATCAGAGATGGATGCGACTTCTCAAATAAGTCGTGAAACAAGAGATGTTATGATCGAAAATGTTCATAGCGGATTGAGTGGAGTCGATATTGGCTTAAATCGACAAAGAGCACGTGAAAATGCATGTGCCAATTTTGTTTATCATACAGATGAAGATATTTACAACATGAATGTTGAAGATCTCCGAATATACGCAATAAATTGTCGCAATGGTCTGCAAGACCTAATTTTTCGTGAGGAAGAGGGCACCGGAACGGTATGTGTTAGTGACCTTAGGGTTTGAAATTATATTTACATATACATGTGTACAATTTGTAATAAATACATGTGTATGTACACATGTATACACTTATTTGTATGTGTACATTAATCTAACAAAAATGTATGATTATATGTTAAAACACCATTTGCAGTTCTCGGGCATGATGCGTGATGAAAATGTTAATATTACATTCGGGACCTCTGGCTCAAACGATGCAGATGGGTCTAACCATCATGATATGTTGGTACATGTATGTTAGTGTTTTTTAAGTGACTCTAAAATAAATAATTGTTGCCACACATGTACATGTATGTATATATATAATTCGATAAAATGTTTTAACAGGTACCGATTTCGTCTGATGTTTTTGGGATCCCGGTACCTTCTTCTTCTTTAGGAGATATACCTTCTACTTCATTGGGAGATGACCAAGTATGGACAATTTTTCACGAGTTCAAAATTTATGTTACCTCAAAAAGTTCCATAAAAAATTGAGATATATAGAGAGAGATCTATATTTTGAGTTATTTAAAATTTTTTGAATTTAGGTTTGTATAGAAGATTTTTTTAATCCGAGGACTTTAGCGACGGAGATAGGGACATCCACAACATTTGAAGAAGTTGTCTTTAGTTCTTTTTTTAATATTATTGTTCAAATAAGTTTATATATATGTACACACGTGCATTTTCATTTGAAAGTTTTTAATTTATATAAATTATTTCTGTATATATATATATTTATATTTAACTGTACATGTATATTGTACAGGTTACCACTAGAGATGTTTCTATGGCAGATCCTGTTCATCAAATGGAGAGGCAACCTTATGAGGAATTGCGCGATTTTTTTGTTATATTTTGTTTTTTACATGAAGTTCTAGATATATATATTCTCGTTCATTTTTAAAACTTCAAATTTTAATGTTCAAGTACATGTACATTGTGTATGTAGGTTTTCCCTTTACAAGATAGCGAGCCAACCGAGACCGAGAGGCTAGATCTTCCATTTGATGGACAAGATATACAGTAGATTTGATTTTATTTCAAAATTTAGATGGTTTTAAAATTTGTTAAACTTGATACAGTTTGATACTTGAGTGAGATTTACAATTTTTGGACATATTTTATTACAATATGTTTTTTGGACATATTTTTGGACATATGTTAAATGTTTTTGTTGGATAGTTGAATTATAATTGGCATGGCATGTGATATTTAATGTTAAATGTTTTGTTAGATAGTTGAATTATAATTGGCATGGCATGTGATATTTAATGTTAAATGTTTTTGTTAGATAGTTGAATTATAATTGGCATGGCATTTGAAGTTTTTAAAACTACATGAATGATGGAATGTGAACCTACATTTGCACATGTGGTAAATTGAAATGTTACTTGTAACACTTGACAATACCCATTGATTTCATTGTACAGTATATGTTGATTTCTGATTTGATATAATTGCATACATATGATGGTACATTACTTGTAAAGTCATTGGATTAATAACTTGTTCATTGATTTGAGTGTTCTTTGGATGGTTTTAGTACTTTTGGCATGTGAATGTGAAGTAATGTTGTCATTGAATTACATTTGACATTTGATATTTAATGTTAAATATTTTTGTTGGATAGTTGAATTATAATTGGCATGGCATGTGATATTTAATGTTAAATGTTTTTGTTGGATAGTTGAATTATAATTCTAATGGTATCTGAAGTTTTAAAAACTACATGAATGATAGAATGTGAACCTACATTTGCACATGTGGTAAATTGAAATGTTACTTGTAACAAAACAATCCACATTGATTTCATTATGTAGTATATGTTGATTTCTGATTTGATATAATTGCATGTATGATGGTACATTACTTGTAAAGTCATTGGATTAATAGTGTTCATTGATTTCAGTGTAAGCGCAAAAAATTATTGACAATGTAGAATGATTTTTGTGTTATAATAATTAAACCTAATATTATTGGAGAGCAAGAGAGACTTGAGGTATGGTGTTTACTACAAGAGTTTGAGCTAAATATTTAAATGGTTTATCTATCTTTCATAAAATAGTTTAAGATTGATCACAAGAATTAAGAGAATGTCTCTGTCCATCATTGGTATGGTCCATCATAGAATGATCATCCATGTCAATGACTCTTAAGTCTATCTTTCCAAACCATGACCCTACTCTCACATGTGTGCTTTTCATGACACCGGTCGTGCTACTTTTATCCTTGAGTTGACTGCCTTGAAAGCACTCAACTCTTTCTCAATGGTAGCCTTCCTCTTTCTAAGAGATGAAGCTGCCTTTCGACTTAGGAAGATATGGGTAGCCCCGTGTCTATCAAAGCAGAGAACTTTTTCCCATGTACGGTTGTAGACATGAATCTCAAGTCCAAGGAACTTTCATCATCATTCCTCCTCCTTGTCTTGTGCCTTACTTTCGCAATCTTCTTCAACATTTCCTCTTCCAATATGTTTTTCGAACTAGCCCTTGGCTTAACAGTGCTTTTCACATATCTCTTCTCATGAAGCTCCATATAACAATTTGATCCCGGGCTTGCTTGAATTGGTTCAAGCTCTTTCTTTTTCGAATTCTGTCTAATTGCTCCAATACGACATATATTGACTCCTTCCAAACGAAGTGCACCAATCCTCTTAGTGTGGTAGTCTTCTTTTCCAAGTGTGCCAACACATGCATTTTCTTTCTTCAAACCAATAGGTTTCGGATCAAGAAAGTCCCTCTTGATCTTATCTTCCATGTTCTTGACTTTACCCTGCAACGTGGTGCTTATTTCCTTCAAGTGAGCCCTTTCCATAAAGAGTTCCTGAAGTCTTTGTTCACCTTGTCGTATCTCCATGTCAAGCTTTTCAATTTCAGCAGGTTGTCTAGAAAGTCCATCCTTGGAATTTCTTGCGTGAAAAACCAAGTAGGTTGAACCAACGTTGGTCTAGTGCATTGGAATTCATTAAAGAATTGGTCATTGGCGTTGCTTCAAGCTAGGAGTGAGCATCGTCACCAACCTACATTGAATATTTTACACTCCCTAGGGTGAATGATACTTTAAATTGATTGACAGTCTAAGACTTTCGAATTTTTCCGAATGCCAAATGATCTTACAAAGTTAGTATTTATAATATTCTAGTAGGTCATTCGGTGAAAACTTTTACCGAAAACTTGAAACGACTTTGGCGTGTGATATTTAATTTGTTAAATGTTTTTGTTGCATTGTTGAATTATAATTGGCATGGCTTAACAGTGCTTTTTCACATATCTCTTCTCATGAAGCTCCATAGAACAATTCGATCCTGGGTCTGCTTGAATTGGTTCAAGCTCTTTCCTTTTCGAATTCTGTGTAATCGCTCCAATACGACATATATTGACTCCTTCCAAACGAAGTGCACCAATCCTCTTAGTTGGTCATCTTAGTGGCGTGTGATATTTAATTTGTTAAATGTTTTTGTTGGATTGTTGAATTATAATTGGCATGGCATGTGAAGTTTTTAAAACTCCGGTTTTGGATGGTTTCAATCTACATTTTGCATGTGATATTTAATGAACTTTAAATGTTAAATGTTTTAATGATGCACAATATATAATCAAAAGGGTTTTAAAACTTAAAGTTTTGGATGGTTTCAATTTACAACTTAAAGTTTTGGATGGTTTCAACCTACATTTGCACATATGGTAGATTGAAATTATGTTACTTGTAACAAGACAATCCCCATTGATTTCATTGTATATGTTGATTTTTAATTTGATATAATTGCATGTATGATGGTACATTACTTGTAAAGACATTGGATTAATAGTGTTCATTGATTTTAGTCTAAGCGCAAAAAATTATTGACAACGTAGAACGATTTTTGTGTTATAATAATTAAACCTAATAATATTGGAGAGCAAGAGAGATGAGGTATGGTGTTTACTACAAGAGTTCGAGCAGGTCATTCGGTGACAACTTTTATTGGAAACTTGAAACAAAGAGAATCCATCTTTGGCTAGGACATCATGTAAGATGCTTGACATAAACAGTAAAATTGTACTTAAAAGCCGAGATTCGGGCAAGTGGGGACAACCACTTGTTATCTTGTCCCTTGGAGGCTAGGCCATATGGGGACCGAATCTGACTTCACAAAATAAAGTGAAATAATTTGAACCATATGGTCGGAGAACATATACAAGAATAATTAATATACAAGAACAAATTAATTTCATTCTAGAATATATATATCCAATACATATTTAACATTTTTAATCAATGCACATGTATAGAAAAAATACTTTCAGTGGATACTAGAGCACGTGCTTGTACCCAAACAATTTGTAACATCTGCAAACCACAAATAACATAAGCAGTTCAATTTTTAGTTGAGTACTAAAAGGTCTAAAAGATAATAAATTGTTGGACACTTCACTCAAAAAAATTCTAATGGAATTCCATCCTCAATAATCCGTTCATGATCGGATTTTGACATTTTCCATTTCTTAATTTTTTATTTTTTCTTTGATTGAACTTCTATCAACTTTATGCGTGCTGCACACACCAAGTGACTATACTGACAACTTATGGAATCAGGTTCATAGTCTTCAAAGTAAACAAAATCTCCACTTTGACGAGTTTGTTTGAAAAAATAACCTTTCAGTATAATAGACCCTTTGTCATACTGAAATCCGTGATCATTATAGTCTTGTAATAATTTCATTTTTTGTTCAGTGCAACGCATCAAATAATACTTCACATTTTCATGGTTGTCAATAGGTGCAATTACAGCAAAAACATCTCCTGCACAATAAAATAAATTTAACATTTAATTATGCATATTTAAATTTAAATTTGTACATCTTTAAATCATTAAAAAGTAATTCAAATGTTACCTTCTCTAACAAGATCAGAAACTCGATCACCATCGGATGATATTGTAGTTTCATCTGATTCCATTTCTTCAATCATTGCAACGGACATTTTTCCCTTTGTATTTAGCTCTGTATGTTTCCAATCGTTCACATACATTTTGTTTTCACAGATGTCATTGGATTTTGTGTTGTCTATGCAAACATCACAAAAACAAGAATATTTTCTTTTATCCAATGCAAACACATTTGTGGACAATTTTGTTTGAATTGAATGCAATTTTTGAGTCCCTTTTATTGTTCCAACTTCATTTCCAATTGATCTATTTACGTCTCCGATTCCAATATGCCAGAAAAACCTTTATATGGAAAATTAGAAAAAGAATTTGTAAATATGATATCAAAATACAATTAAAAATAGTCATTGCATGATAAATGTACAATGTTTAAAATTAGATTACCAATATAAATTAAATTGAATGTACCTTCGCACTTCTCTTGATGGGTTAATCTCATGGCTTAGAGCAGTTTTGCACCATTGAACAACTTCTTCAGCGTTCACAAGTCGGCATACAAAGTGGTTCATTTGATATCTTCGAAGTACTCGTTTTATGCATGCTCCTGCACCATCATGTTCTCCTTTTCCATGGCCAGTCTCAAAGAAATTCCAACAATGTTTAATGGAGGTTTTCTTATGAAGACGACACAACCAAAAAAATGATCGTGCAGATTTGAATTGACCTGCGCATCCGTCTGACCATATCCAATGTTCATTGAATGTTATTCCACGACTTTTCAATGAATCATAAATTTTAAAAAACAATGTTGTACAAAACATGTATCATGCGTACGATCGTCACTGATATAAAAATGATATTCTTTAATGATATGTCGATTTTCACTCGTGCTTTCTATATGATCGACATTTTGTTCAGCATGTCTATATAGAATATGGACGAGCATGGAGACTTGGTCAGAGTGATAGTATACACTCTGAATTTCTTTTTGTGGAGCAAATGTGTAGTTTTCTGCAAAATCAATCACTGACAAAATGGTTCCTGGTGGAAAAACTTCACGAGATTTTTTGAATTGCAAGTCTTGCCTTCGAGCTCTATGGGAATGCATGGTGTATTTGTAAATTTCTGCTTCAAACTTTCTCAAAAATTCTATTAGAAAAATTTCGTCTTCTCGTAATTCGATTCTTTTAACACTATCTGCACCTTGAATCGATGTACTGGTATATTCATATCTCTTCCATTTCACTTTCATGTTGGACAATGATTGATCATTTATATCAATATGATATTTGTTTTGAAATTTAGTCAAATTTCCACAATCATCGCATTTTTTACCACCAACACATTTCTTTTTGTAAAATAGTTCATCGCTTTCTCTTTCGCATAGAATTTGAGATATGAAATCACGGATAGTGGAAGGAGGAGGTGAATCCTTCCATAATGTTCTACCGAAATCAAGGAATGTGTCATAATATAACTCAAATTCCACATGACAACGGCAACAACAAGTGTCGCGTACGGTGATAGGTTTTACATACCATGGTTTTTGTTGAACAAAAGCACTGAGTGAAACTTGAATTTGACGATTCTCTTCTTTGAACTTGTTGAATAACTCTATTTGAGTGGTTTCCAAGAGATGTTTTTCATGTTCTTTGTATTGATTTCGTGCTATTCTTCTTCGCATCACATGTCTTGCAGTGGGTGAAACACGCGAATTGTTCTTCCAATATTCATATATTATTTTTTTAACATCTTCTCCAAGTCTATCTTTGTATGGTTGCCTACAAATAGCTCTCCAACAAGCGAGTTCATCATTTGCGTCTATTTGCAGTCGAAATTTTCGATGTTTGTGCAGAGTTTTTCGCGAGGTTCCCAGTGCTCGTGCCATAGATGTTAGATTCAAACGATTCTCTTGAGTACTTGGTGAAACCATTTCCATTTGTATTCCTCTACGTATATTTGAAACATCTTTATCTCTAGATCTCTTAATAGACTCTATAGCACTACTCATATTTTTTATCACCTCTTCTTTCATTTTTTTATCTTTGGTTGATTTTCGAATACCCAATAGTGTCGTCACTTCTTTTAATTTCCTTGATGATAAGAGACCTTTCAACATTTGAGCTTGAACTCTCACCTCAGTTTTGAAAAACATTTCCAAAATTTTCTCGACACGATATCGTATAATATAGTCAGGTTTTTTATCTCCATATGTGTGAGTGTCAACATTTTCTAACATCTCATTATCGATAGTGATTTCATCTGTACATATTCGAAAAAATAGTACATATTCAATAAATAACTAAATTAATAAATATGTCGATAAATATTAGGAAAATTTTAAATATATCAATAGATCATAATATTTACATTTACATACCCGCTTCAATTTCTGCTTGAGGTTGATTTTCTTCTTCAATATTTTGAGGAGTATCTCTGTCTGTTTACATTAAACAAAATATTTTTCAAACTAGTTCATCGAATAAAAATTAAGCTTCACATTTTACATTGGGAAAATTTTAAAAATATATCAATAGATCATAATATTTACATTTACATACATGCTTCAATTTCTGCTTGAGGTTGATTTTCTTCTTCAATATTTTGAGGAATATCTCTGTCTGTTTACATCAAACAAAATATTTTTCAAACTAGTTTATCAAATAAAAATTAAGCGTTACATTTTACATTAGGAAAATTTTAAATATATATCAATAGAGCATGTAATATTTACATTTGCATACCTGCTTCAATTTCTGCTTGAGGTTGATTTTCCTCTTCAATATTTGAGAGAGCTTCTAACTTTCTTTTGCGATATTGTCTCGTCTCTTCTCTACGTTCCTCGGGCTTTCTTTTTCGATCATATTTTCTCACACAAGTTCTTCGATTTCCCATGATAATAGGGTATGAGGTTCAAAAATTTTCCTTTAAAAAATTAGACAATAACTCAATTACAAACAATATCACAAAATATTTAATTTAAAAAAATCTTTTCTAAAAAATACGTAATCCAATCCAAAACACGTACATACCTCTAAGAAAAATCACACCGCCTCCAAGAAATGTCTTCCAAAAAAATTCTTTAAATCTAAAATGTGAAGAAAAATTTTTGAACAAAAAAACTCAAAAGATTTATTTCAACACAAAACACGTACATACCTCCAAGAAAAATCACGTCGCCTCCAGAAATGTCTTCCAAAAAAGTTCTTTAAATTCAAACTTTGAACCTCCAAGGAAAATCACGCTGCTTCCAGAAAATGTCTTCCAAATTTTTTTTTTAAACCCAAACTTTGAAGAAAAGTTTTTGAATTCAAACCAAGTTGTAAGATGAAATGAAGTGTGAAATGTGCGAAAATTGTGAATCATTTCGCGGCAATTTATATTGACCGCGAAATATGTGTTTTGTAGGGGGCTCCACAAAAAATTTCCGGCCGACGGAAAATTACACAATAGTTCGGCCGAACTATTGTGACGTTAGTTTTAACTGCCCGTAAGCGAAAAACATAGTTCGGCCGAACTATTACTAATAGTTCGGCCGAACTAACGCGTCACCAACTACGCAGACCCAAGCTCTGAAAACGGTTCTGCAACTTTGGACTGATTAAACTCCATGAAAACTTGTTAATTAACTGTCGGAACCAAGACAAGCATATTCAGAATTGAATCTACTTTCAGGAAATATAAATTTTATGGAATTTCGTAAACGTTTATTAATTTTAATTATTTTTCTAATAAAATGAGTGCAAACAATTTTTGAGGGTCATCGTGATTCAGTGAAATCAAAATTTTGTGTCTCCCAAAATACATTGTAAAAAAAATTGAAAAAATTATGGGGCATTACATTGGTCCGTTGACTCTAATGGGTAGCTTTTAGATTTTTAGTTTATAACTTATATGTTAAGAAATTTGTTTCCACGCGAAACATATCAAAAATACGCAGTTTTTCGTATTGGACCAGTTCAAAAAATTCTAGTAATTATGATATGCATCCATTGACTTTGTAAATATGACGAAACCAAAGTAGACTCTGTATGGATTGTTGTAACACATTTTGTTTTTTCAAAAACACAAATTTTCAATGAATACAACGTTGCCACATAACATGACTTCTTATGAATTCTTTGATTGTTAAGAAACACACACTCAAAGAAACGCTAAGTTGACATATCAAATCCGCATAAAAAAATTTCAAAAAATAAGTAATAGAAAGCTAACAAAAATTCTCACAACTTTTATTTTTACCGCAAAATGAAATTCTACACGGAAAAATTGTTATAGTTTGCAGAAAGTTGAAGAACCCAAAAAAATGAAAATTTTTTCTCAAAAAAGGGCAAAAAGTGTAACCCAGCTTCACATTTTCACCCCCCGCAATTTGAAGAAATCCTCAGGTCACCAGGACCGATCCAAGATCACATGTAGCACCCTGTCAAATGGTGCATACCTCATGATACCTCATGAAAATAGATGTGATCGTCTGATAAGTGGAGATATGTATTTGAGCCCTTGGTGTCACCAATGCCAAAACAAATCAAAAAATACTAATTAAACTCATGGTGATTTCTTTATCTTGGCACAACTTTATCAAATGGTTAGTTGTTTAAAAGTAAAAGTTGAGATCACGCTATCCCTGTGTCCATTCCAAACAGTGTTTTCATTTTATTTGTTATTTTCCAGCTGTAGCTACATCAACTATATATGAAATATTAACTGCACAAAAACAGACTTAGAGACATGACAGCCAGTCGGAATTGCACTTTTTCACTTCCATTAAGAGTTACAATTTCAGCAAACCTGCAAAGTTCCCTAGGAGTTGTATATACACCTTTCCCTTGAGCAAGATCATCCCACACAGTCCCTTCATATCTGGCCAAAAGCAAAGAAAAGGTATGAGAACAGTAAATCCTAAATAAGTTTCTATGCAATTCTTAATTTTATGCAAAGAGAGGCCAAAAAATTGTAAATTTTGAATTCAAAATATTTCCTTCTTAACTATTGAAAAGGAGAATTCCAAGTGCAAAGACAACCTTTTCTTTTTCTATTAGCTTCCTTGTTGATGATCATGAAGGTGATGGCAGGAACTCCCTCTTAGATTGATTTCAAAGTAGGTGATCTTGGATCCTTGATGATCAAGGATTACTTCAGAATGAAGATTCCTTCAATAGTGTTGGAAGGTGCTTGATGATGTGTCTTCCAACAATGTCTTCAATATCAAGAATCTTTGATGTCAATGATTTCCTCCTTGATGTGTGGATTCTTTGAATAAGGTTGAAGATCTTCTTGAGATGGCTTGAGGATTTCCTTGCAAACTGATTTGACTTTTCAATGTAGACTTTGACTTTTGCTTTGATGCTTTCTAGAAAAATGATTCTTTATTTTTGATCCTTAAGAGTCTTCTTGTCAAATAGCCCTTTGTCTTTAGCACCTTAGCTCTGATACCATGTTGAGAATTTGGAGGGCTTGAGATTAATTCAACTTATCTTCTTGATAATTACTTGTGAACTTACTTGAGTTACTTATGTCTTCTCTTGCATAGCTTAGTTAGTCTTTCATCAAGTCAATTACCAAAATACAAAAGACACAAAGTTAGGCTCTTCAATCCAGGGCAAACCCTCTCCTTCTTGGAGAGGAAAACCCATGAGAAATTCTTCTTATAGATCTTCAAATGACAAGTACCATGACCAAGACTCAGACCCTTGACCTATGAATGCCTCCAAGACCTTGACACTGCTTCTAAGTCTTCCTCCAATGCTGATCTTTCTTTTCTTCACCAATGTGCACTAACCTGCATCAACATTAGAGAACTCGGTCTCTAAGTTTATCTTGAGATCTTCCTTCTCATCCTTTGCATACACATCATCTTTATCCACTGTTTCAGAATGTAAACCTTTTGTCTTATCCGAATTTATATCACAGGTGTATCTGCATAAAATTATCACAGATCCTGAACTTGTCAGAATTCCTTACTTCTGTTCTTACTGAAATCTGCACTTCTCTAACCTCTGAAATCAGCACCCTTTTAACCTTTGTGATCCGCACTTGTTCACTTCTGAAATCCACATTTCATCACTGTTGAAATCCACACTTTATCATTGTTGACATTTCAGAGAAATTCGCATCCTTTTCTTCCTTAAGTATGCATTGCTGTCTTCTTGTAAACCCACGTTGTTTACCACTGTAATCTGCAGAGGAATCCACACTTTCCTATTGTTACTTCTTTAGAGATATCCGCATATTCTTCTCCCCTCAAATGAGCCGCAGGTCATGCTATATACATAGTGTTTTGTTATGCTTTTAGGCCGACCCTACACCAAGGTTGTAGGCCGACTTCTTCACTGCAAATAGGCCGACTTAATCACTGTAGAATTAGGCTTATCTTCAACGTTAATTGAGGGCAGCCTTGAGGGCTATTATGAGCCATTCTTCTACAAGGTCTTGGAGGACATTCTTCAGACTAGACACTTTATTTTCACGACTCTTAATTAAATTTCTAAACCAAAGAAAATCCATAATAGACATCAAGAAGAAGTCTATTGACCTATAATAAAATCTTGCTCATGAAACCCACGAAGCAAGTACAACAAAAATACATTTATTATTTTTGTCTTCTTCTTTACATAAATTCATAATTACATAGTCAATATGAAGATCGATCCTAGTTACACTTTTCAACAGTTAACATAGTTGTATGTTAAATTGAATCATACCATAAGCAATTGCCAAAGAAGCTAAAGTGTGAACTGTTGCAGCAAAATCTACCACATAGCACAAAGCCTCACTAGGTGACGTAGACAATGTGAAACACATGAGAGTGTTACTCTCTTTAGTGGCGGACACAATCCAACACAAGGGAAGCTTCCTTGGTAGGGCTTAGGGATCAAGTAACCTAAGGATCTATCAAGCACACCATGTCTATCAAGCACCCACATTCTTGCCAAGGGTTGGGACTTGGGAGCTCCCCATGGAGACGAGAAAGAAAATGAGTGACGAGCAGAGTAAAGAAGAAAATTAAAGGAATCGACCATGAACTTGTTTTTAGTTTCAACTGGGGAAGCTCGAGGCTCAAAGGTAACTCTGTTTATTAGCACCCATGTTCTCACCAGGGCTTGGGGCCTCCCCAAGGAGACAGGGAAACAAAATGTGTTGAAAATGTTAGCGAGAAAGGGTTCCTTGATTTGTGCCCTAAATCAAAGGAACAACAATGAGTTTCTCCTTGAGCATGTGCGAGTTACTATGAGTTAGGAGCTAATTCCTAAAAAATAGGACGATTTCCTAAAATTTAGGGAAAATTCTTAAAACTTAGGAGTGCAAGAAGCAATTGATTAGCACTAATTAGTGGAAGGCCGAGTTTATTGTCTTCTAGTGTGAGTTATTTTAGGTAAAGGTCGAGTTGATTGAGTCAGTCTCCTAAATTATAGAAAGGGCGAGTTAACACAGCCAGTGAGAGATTTTGTTAACTAGTCAATCAATGGTTCGACTTTCCTCAAATAGAACTTGCCAGTAATATCCTAATCGGAGTGCTTATAAGGAGGAATGAAGACACAATTTGATCATTGTCTTGTGAGCACGAGTTGGTGAGACAAGACAATAGAGCTCACGGGTTTGTGAGAAGGTTGCACAAGTTTATGTGTAGAGCTTGTTAGAATAAGGACGTACAAGAGGAGCTTGTGCGAGTATTGAAGAAGGCAAGCAGATAAGGGGTCTTGCAGATAGGTTCAGCTTAGTACAAGAAGAGAGAATCAGATTGTATTCTCTATTAAAACAAGTTGTATTTGTAAGAGATATATTGCTCAAATTTCTTCAATAAAATTCTCAAGCAATCATAGGGTTTTCCCAATTGGGTTCCCTATAAAAATTTGTGCCTTGATTATTGTGATGGTGTGTTTATTTTTGTTCCTATTCCACTGCAAAATAAGTAGAGAAATTATGTGTCTATATGAAAAGAAATTAGTTTCAGGTTGTTCATATTAGCAGTCGCAGAATTTCGTGGATTTTCTACAAGGTATCAGAGCTATTGGAACAGATTTAAGAACAACACCAGTGCTAATCTTTCAAGAAGAAGGACGTCTGAGTTAGGTGAGCTGCAGCCTGTATAAGAATCTGTCCAAAGGGAGAAAGACGAGATTTCTTGAGGGTTCTTTGTGTTGGAGCAGGCCTAGTTAGAGGAACTCGTTGACAGATTTAATGGCAGTTTTGTGCATGTTCTAAGAGTGGTAATTCTCTGTGAAATAGGCCGTAGTATCTCTATTTTGTTAAGGAAGGGCTGAGCCCTATTAGGAGAATACCTGGGCATGGTTTTTGTCTTGAAGCATACCTAAGTCAAGGGCATAAACACCTAACTGAACAGCGCAGGAGGCAGGGTCTCTAAGAATGGAATTTTGCAGGGATAGAAGGGAAATTCGACCAAGTAGGAGCATCCTTGTAGTGACCATAGTGTGCCCTAACCAAAGGACCGAAATTCAGAAGGAAGTGCACAAGCCGAAGTGGTTCAGACAATAGAAAGAAGGGTACTTTCTAAGGTATGTATGTCCCTATGTGGTTGATGATTTTGCTAGGTGTTTGAGTCCAGATTTAGGACAGTTTTGGTGGACATCTTATGTATTGTTTGGAGGGCAGTTAGAAGGTGTCTTTGGTGCCCCAAGTCCAGAATTTGAGAAGGACATCAAATCTGGTTGGAGCGGCATAATTGTTGAAGCTCAGGGTTGATCCTTGAAGGGAAAAAGGAAGCAGCCAAGACGGCTTAGTATTCAGCCCTAGTTCACTATGTGGAGATGGACTTCTATAGTGAGAGTGGGCAGCCTCCATTCCCCTAAGACTTTTCTTTTGTGGAGTAGCAGTGAGGCAAGTAGTGGGCAGGTTGAAGACCCTATGAGTCGGCATCTTTGATGGACGAAGGAGTAGCTAGAGGGAAGATTGTTTGGGCCAAAGATCAGTGACTTAAAGGAGCTTCATTCACTGATAGTGGGATATTGTGGAGCTGGAGATGCATGCCTTCAGAGGGAGTAGCCTTGAGCAGTAAGGCAAGAAGTGCTCAGAATAGAGAAGTGATGGACTCGCAGAGCATGGTGGGAAAGAAAATATCTTCAAAGCAGGTTCCGCAGAAGAAAGCAGGGAAGCCTTCTAGTTTAGAGGGAGCAGTTGCAGCAACATAGAACATGGTAGTGTTGGAGACAGATCCAGGTGGATGAGGTTCTTCCAAGAACACCTTCCTCGCTAAGAGGAAGCATTGAAAATGTTAGCGAGAAAAGGTTCATTGATTTGTGCCTTAATCAAAGGAACCATGACGAGTTTCTCCTTAACCATGCACGAGTTCCTATGAGTTAGGAGCTAATTCCTAAAAAATAGGATGAGTTCCTAAAATTTAGGGAAAATTCCTAAAAGTTAGGAGTGCAAGAAGCAGTTGACTAGTGCTAATTAGTGTAAGGCCAAGTTTATTGTCTTCTAGTGTGAGTTATTTTGGGTAAAGGTCGAGTTGATTGAGTTAAGCTCCTAAATTATAGGAAGGAGAAGTTAACACAACCAGTGAGATTTTGTTAACTAGTCAATCAACGGTTCGACTTTCCTCAAATAGAAATTTCCAGTAATAGCCTAATCGAAGTGCTTATAAGGAGTAATGAAGACACAGTTTGATCATTGTCTTGTGAATACGAGTTGGTGAGACAAGACAATAGAGCTCATGGGTTTGTGAGAAGGCTGCAGAGGTTTATGTGCGGAGCTTGTGAGAGAAAGGACGTACAAGAGGAGCTTGTACGAGTATTGAAGAAGGCAAGTAGATCAGGGGTCTTGTAGATAGGTTCAGCTTAGTACAAGCAGAGGGAATCAGATTGTATTCTCTATTAAAATAAGTTGTATTTGTAAGATATCTATTGCTCAAATTTCTTCAATAAAATTCTTAAACAAGTAGAGGGTTTTCCAAGTTAGGTTGTGCCTTGATTATTGTGATTGTGTGTTTATTTCTGTTCCTATTCCACTGCAAAATAGGTAAAGAAATTCTGTATCTACATGAAAAGAAATTAGTTTCAGATTGTTCATATTAGAAGTTACAGAATTTCGTGGAATTTCTACAAAATGAATGACAGAGGCAAAGTAACAGAGGCAAAGTAAAGAAGGAATATAAAAGGAATCAGTCATGATAAGCAAGACACAATTTGTTTTAGTTTTAGCTGGGGAAGCTCGAGACTTACATGTAACTCCATGTTTATTATTAGACAACCACGCTCTTGCCAAGGTTTGGGGAGCATTCGGAGCTCCCCATGGAGACAATAAAGCAGGACACAGGAAAAGTTTAAATGGGGAAAAAATGAAAAGCAAACGGGAACAATAACAGGCCAAATTACTTTGGAGAATGTTTCATTGTACTCCGTGCATTCTGATTCATAGTTCACATTGTGCACAAAGAGAAACTCTGTTCAACACACAGGTCCCTTCTAGAGGCTTAGAAAAACTAAAATAAACGAATAACAAATGCCCCCTATCTGTATGTTTTCAACTTAAAATAAACACATAACAAATACTTCCTATCCCTACTGTTCAAACGCGATAGAGGTACACTGGAGTAGTCAGAACCTCGCATAGAAAATGATATTATTTTTTCTAAAGCCCAAAACACTGTACAGAGAGACAAAATTAAGAAAATGAGCAAAAACCATCCAATGCAATACATTTGTTGAGACTGGGACTTACGTGCTTCCGTCTTTGAAAACGTAGCTGACCCATTTGATGAGTTCTTCCAGTCGCTCCAGTTCCTCCACCACTGGCATTGGGCTATTTATGTCAATGTGATTCTTAAGGATGGGGGGGTAGTATTTCTGGTATGGGACATAAAATGGTTCGGTGGTCACTTTTTCCCCATTTTCTCTCAAGTCTTGTATCTGATCCCAATCACTCCAACTTACAACATCAGGGTCCCATCCAATGTCATCAATTAGTTCTGGGTGGGCGTCTGCCCAAATCTCTTGCAGGTCTTCTTCAGTCCAGTTCTCTGGATCCTCTGGAAAATCAAACATCTCTGCATCGGTAAATTCTTTCTTTTTGTTTTTGCTTTCTAATGCTAGTTTTCGAAGGGCCAACTCGACCTGATCTTCCTCCTCTTCCTTCTCGCTACTTGATGATGATTCTTCTTCTTCTTCTTCCTCCTCCTCGATGTCCAAGTACTTTTCCACATTGTCATAATCGTCCTCATTGGTGTCTTGGGCTCCCTTGTTCTTCTTCAGTTCTTCCTCGCCTGTGGATAAATTTTTATCTGCTGTTGCCATTGTTGAAATTCAGGTGCTACCAATTGTGCAAACTACTCAAAGTGCCCACCAACCAAACCAAACGTAAGTGAAAAACTCAAAACTCTCACTAGACCATAGACTCACTCTTCATCTGCTGGCATGCTGGTAAGGATTTATCACATACAAGAAGAAATTGTAGGTGGTGTCTTCCCATGAACAGAGAGGGAACTCTTTCGAAGATAAGAGGATATTGAAAGGCGCCGCTCCTCCATGAAACAGGAAGTTGCTGTTATTATTTGTGGACATATTAGCAGATCATGGATCAGGGATTTTTAGTTGATTTAGGAAATAACCAAGGGCCATTTTCCAATAATGGAAGATTTGATGTTCTGAGTAAGCCATTACCCTCGCTCAACCAACAAGAAGATTGGCAAGCCTATGCACATCCAAGGACCAACATTCAACTTCCACGCCCTTGCAAGGCCCGACCACCCCAACGAACCAGTGAAAAAATGGGGCAAATCACTCCAACCCCTGCCTTCAACCCTGTAAATCCAGGCGAATGCCATTGAAATTTGCTCCAACAAAGAAAATCAAGGGCGAATTCGATTGTTTTAGATTTATGGGCATTTTTTTTTGTGGGCTAATATATAATAATTAATTATTTTTAAAATAATTATTGGGCTAATTTTATAAAACTATAGAAAATGGGTTTTATATAAAAAATTCGCCCTATTAAAATTCAAAATCCCTTAAAATTCGCCTTTGGGCTAAAATTCGCCCCTAAAATTTTCCATGCTTAGAATAGACTACAAGAGAAGAAATTTGATATAGGAATAAATTCCCCACAAGATATGGAGGAAATAGTGGAGCAATAGAAGGATACACAAACTATCCCATTAGAACCATCTCCTATTGATGCTTCAACTATGTCCAGAAATGTTGGAGTTTGTATAGTTGATGTTTTATATCACATCAAATTGTATGTATGTTGTGGTGCAACATAGTGAAACTCTCTATCTCTCGCTTCCACCATGGCACAATCTCACACATTGAAATGCCCTTAATGCGTCGCATCAGATCCTATGAATACAAAGGGCTTTGTAATGTTTAGGTCAATGATAACCAATGGATATACATAGAACAAGTTTCAGACACGACAATTTCTACCTCAATTCACATGATTCTGCATAACTCAAGGCATCCACAACTCATATATCTATGAAACCAAACACAGAAGAACACATCAAAATTTTTATACACCTAATATAATCTACAACAAATTGATCTCACATATTTTTTGGGGCTCTTCCATAACGAAGTTAGACGCAGAGCTACACTCTCTAATACAAATTTGGAAATATTAATATAGAGAGAACCCTTTCAATTATTATTAGATAAAAAACCTTGATATACAATACTTATATAAATGTTGTCAAATCCAACTTATTCCAAACTTGGAAATAGAGGTTGAGAGAATATCTCAACAATTTCCAACAAATCGCAACCAATTCTGAAGTAAGAATTAATTCTAACATTCCCATCCACCTAGGTTCAATTTTAAAGGACATGCTTGGCATATTGTGATAATGCTCAAAGAGTAGGTGACCCTTAGGATAGATTCTACTTTGGTGGGGCTGTGATGTCTTAGCTCTTGCTAAGGAATACATTATTATATATATGACTCATGGGTTGTTAGATATACTTTTGGCCTCATAGTGGTAGTTCAAATATTTAATCTTGATCCTTCTTTAAATTACTCCAAGACCATGATTTAAAAGAAAAAATAGTTATTGAATATACTTTTGATGTTATAGTAGTAATAAAATAAAATAAAATTGGCCTTCTCCAAATTACTTTATCACCCTAATTTAAAAAATTTAAAAAATCAAATAATTGATAGTACTTAATATATCATTTAATTAGAATTTTGTATACTCTACTTGCATTTAGTTAGTTTGATGCTTTTTGTGAACATGATAGTAATACTTAAATCTATTCAAAATATTTTCAACCTTTAATTTTGTGAAATATATAAGTTTCAATCTGAAAATAAGTGGGGAAAGATATGCTTTGAAAAACTATGCATTTTTAAACATTTAAATTCTAAAAAAATATTGTAGTGTTTGAAAAATTAATATAATTATATTGATAAGTATGTTTATTTTTGAAATAGAGTTATCATAATTTTAATGTAATTATTAATTATAAATTTTTAGGTTATTAATATTCTTAAATGGATAATGAGGGATTTGATTTGTTTGGATCAATTGATGAAGAAAAAAATGAGCACGCAGTGGATGAAAATTGCTCCGCCATGGAGAATATTGTTTTCATAGAATCAATGGAATGGTTTGAGTGGAAGGCGGCTAGATAAAACTGTGGAGGAGGGCACTCTACGCAACAAGGAGCTCATGAGAAACCTTCAATCTACTTATGATAATGTCTGCAGAGTGGAGTTGATAGAGGAGAGCATGTCATTGGTCAATGTCTTCAGGTTGGAAGTGTTGGGCCTGGTAGAAGGGGTGTACAATGGGTTTAGAGGTGGGTTCCTAGTAGCTCTAGAGGTCTTCACACATGTAAGACCCTTAGAGAGTGTCAATGACGATTGTGAGGATTTTACATACAATGTTTTTGACGAAACACTGGTTCAAGTTTCTCTTGGGGGGGAATGGGTTCGCATGTGAAATGTTTGCCATAATGTTCCAATCAGACTTGGTCCTGAGGTCGGTTTTGAATCCTTCAAAAAGCTTCCCTGAGATGGATTTTGTGTCTCGAACCCCAATTTCCAGCCTTTTAGGGTTTGTTTATGGGGATTGTGAGATAAAAAAAATTCTGATTTTCGTTAAAATTATGTTTGGAAAGCTCCTATGCTTGAAGGTCAGTGATGGGGATACGATATCATCTCTTGAAGAAAACATTCAAAATCCTACCAGATTACTTGTGGGGGAAATAAGGCTCCTTTTCAAAGGGAGGAAATTAAAATCGATAAATGAACTCAGAGACTATCTTATCGAGAAATATGGTACTATTTTCCTTAGTGCATGCTTGAAAGGATGTGTCAGAGGAGGTGGGGCAACTTTGGCTTCAAAACCACTGTAATTCAAAGATGTTCTTAAGCAAGGTTCTAGCTCACAGATACCCAAGTAACTCTTAGGCCAAGATTTTATGGTGGAACATTCATATCACACCCCAACCCCTGAGATGAACGAGTTTTTTACTAGAATCAAGATAGCCTATTATGAAAATAAAGCGACCATATGCTCGTTCAATGGCTTTTGGCCCAAATATTTTTCTCTTCAAGCGTGGGTTCATTAAAACTAGACCTAGAATTCAGATTTTTTATTATGCTCTAAAGGTTATTTTGTAGTAGTCTTTAAGGATATAGAAGACCAACAAAGGGTTTTCGACTAAGGGCCCCGGTTCTAGGGTTGCGAAGGTATTTTGATTTAGCCATGGTTCCCATAGTTCAAAACTCTCTTCGTGAAATCTATGGGTACTCTAGTATGGGTAAGACTACCAAAATTACCCCTCTAGTAGATTCAACTAGATTTCCTCGAGAGTATTAGAAACTCATTTGGATATTTCATCAAAGTGTATAGTGAAAAATTGACTAATGGGTTCATTTCATTTGTTTTCATATATGTTGAAATGGATTAAGGGATTACCAGGAAAAATCATTCTTAAGAGGGCTAGTAATGAATGCCTTCAACCTTTAGATTATGAATGCATTTCTTTTAGGTGCAAAATTGTTAGCAACCTGGGCATATTTTGAATATATGCCCTTCCTTAAAAGGGCTAGCCAACTCCTAGGAAATGAGAAAGCCCAATTGTGGTTGGAGGGACCAGAAGCTAACAACAAATGTTAAGAACTCGGTAAGCCAAAATAAGGAAGGCCCTCAAAACCATAAGACAACCCCTACCACCTCGGCTTCCCAAGCCCTAGTTCAAACCCCTACGGATCTACATATTCCCTCAACAAACGAGATTATTCCTACAAAGGGAAAGGAAAACACTTCAATAGTAATTGTGCCTGAAATTAGTGGGCAAACATCACCCATGGGTTAGACTATTCAGATAGTGAAAAATACTTTTCATGCTTTGTTGTGCTAGTAGAGATGGAACTCTCTTAGAAAAATGAGGATATGGTCTTATCCTTTATTGTAACTGATAAATTTGTAGGTTCGGTAGATGTTCGTAGGAGAAATGGGAAAAAAGAAAAACCCATGAATAATTATGGGGTGTGACACTAGATATAATGAATATGTTCTGGGGATGTAACTTGTGTTTATGATTTAATATATTTCAATTTACATAGAAAAAAAAATTATAAAAATTATTAGATAGATAGTAGAGATTTATCCTCACTATACACAAATAAAATGTTGATATTTATTTAAAATGTAGTTATGTTTTTTTTTTTCTTTTACAATTAAATTGATTAATTAGAATAAATCATATAAATGGTTTTTTGGATATGTGGTATTGATAAATCATGATTTTGGCTCATAGTATTGTAAGAGAGTCTATTTATATCTTAAGAATCTCCAAAGTACAGTAGGAGTGTATTTCCATAGTAATGATTTTGTTATATATATTTATATGAAAACAAAGTGAGATATATTATGAAATAAATGTTTTGATAGTTTATGGGTAATATGTTACCACACTTCTTGGTGTAAAGGTCACTTGTTCAAAACTAGCCAAGCCAAGGTTTGAGAAATTATCAACCCAAACCTACAATTATTATGTATATTAAAATGATTATTATATTTGGTTACAACTCATGCAGATTCTCAACCCACCCTTATAGTTATTATGTATATCAAAATGATTATGATCATGCAGATCACATAGATAATATAGAAACCATCATGGAGACGACTTAGATAATCCAGTTAATAGAAATATTATGGTGATCACATCATCGTACCTATTTCATGGAGAGGAAGATTGAAATTTATAATATTGGTTAACATATTTGAAATTATACTCTTTTCGAACGCCCGAGTTATTTTCATGTACACGATCGATATGGTTTCATGTAGGAATTTGGATGTCAAACTCTCTTTATTTATTCATAGCAATAACAGTAGTAGTATTTACAGTACACAACCCACATGGATTCATGTCCTCCTGTACTATTATTTCTGAAATTCACACCCACAACCACACCATCAAACCCATGATAAAAAACTAAATATAAGCTAAATGGCTCTCCAAGTGAGAACCTGGAGAGTGTAGAAACACTCATACACACACTCTGACTATTGAGTCAGATGAGCCTTAATTATATAGGCTTTCAAACTAACATGATGGTTTCAACCACTCCCGAGATATTAAGACTTGAGATCTAATCTTAGCATCTCAATTCTATCATCATCATTACAACAATCTAATTATGACTTTCTCAATTAATTCCAACACTCTCCCTTAATGGAGAAAGGGTACTGAACAATAACATACGCCTGCTGGTCTATTCTCAGCTAGGCTTACAATAAAAAACATGAAAAACTTGGTAACAGAGTTTTCATTTTTGTATTTATGCTTGTGACTCCATACTTGTTCATTTTGAGTCGAGGCTTCATCTTCACTTTCCTCGCCATGAGGTAGTGATGTATTTGTACCTCATTTCTTCCCCTGTGAAGGAAAACTTGAATTCTTGCTCTCATCCTTCTCAGAATTATGGCAGGCTTAATAGGAGAATGTTTTTTCTCACTATTTCCGGTGTCAATCATCTAAACATCAGCGATGATATATTCACCATTGATTACTGCAATTTCTGTGTTAATTTCATAAAGACATGGTGTTTCAAGCCATGCTTCAAGAAACTTCAATTCTTCTTCAAAATTCATTGTTGTTTCTTGTCTACCAATATTTGCACAAAAAACATTGTTAGATTTATAAAGATGACCACAATTACTTTCATCTTCCTGCTCCTTCAGGAGAGCTTTCATTTCACCATCTCTCCCTACTTCATCCCTTTCTACTGACATAATTGTGCCTTCATCCAGTTCTGTTGCTGAAAGCATGTTCTGCATTTGATCTGTATGTGAAGATAGGCCTTCCTTCTCACCAAACAGTAATTCATCAATAATATGTTTTTCAATCATCAAATTGATCCACTCATCATGAGATATATAAGTCTCATCAAACTTGATTTCTACATCAGGAAAAATTTCAGGTTCTACAATAATGGATGTGTTTTCATCATTACAAGTTTCAATTACAGATACACATTCATCACCCATTATTGCATCTTCAGTTTCACAATCAAATATGGGATCATTATCAAGAGCAATATCTTCAGCATCATTGCCCTCATTCAAACAATATTTCATCTCTAAAACATCCCATAAAAACTTTGTACTAGGAATCTCTCCATATTCATATATTATGTTGAGTATGATGTTGTCATCTACTGCAGATGTTATAAGACTTAATACTAATGTATCTCCACTATCATTAATAACATCTTCAACATAATCCAGTGAATTTACCTTCCATAGTACTGTTTACATTTCATTTGCCCAGCTTTGATAATTCATACCTGAAAAAGATGGTAAATATGGCATTAACCATTTAATAATCTCACCAAATTCCAAATCTACACCTTGATCAGTAGCTGGTCTATCATCGTCAACCTAAAGCAAATCACAAAATTCTGCAACACAATATTTTGCGCTTCTCCATTGATGCTTTCTCCTGAATTTTCTTCGAGACTCTTTCAATTTACTTTGATGACCCATTTTCTCCTTCTATGTTCTCCCTTGCAAGAACACTTCGACCAGGAATAGTTTCTTGCCCATTGCACTTTTCTTGGGGCATTCAAGTTGAAGTCTTGGCATATAAATTCACCGATCTCAAAGGGTTTCTCAGCAGAATTCAACCTCTATGAAGAGTTGAAGCGCTTAAACAGTCCTAGAATGTCAGCCAAAATCGTTGTGCCGCTGTGTCCAATAATTCACACATCCACACTCCAAACAAAGTGTTGCCACTGCGCAAATCCAGAGGCACACCTAGCTTCATAGGCGCTCTTCTCCTCACAGTTCGCTCATCGATTGGTAGCAGGTCACGGATGGGAGCTGGTAAAATTAGAGTAGAATTTTACTGTGGTAAAAAAAATTCAATTACAACATAATTTCACCTGGGAACCAATGATTTGAATTACGGCAACACCGATCTAATGCCCGGGGAGCAAGGGTTTAATGCCTTAAAGCCAACATAGCACGCAACGATCTAATGCCACATACAGATAACCCAACGATCACCCCATCGGTGTGGAAGCCAATCGATTTAAAATGACGACAGGTACCACGTTAAAAAAAAAACTCTGTAGGAACACCACAATAGGTAGATCTTGATTGGAGCGATTTCGATCTCTACAACACCACAGAAACACGACCTCACCGTCCTCGAGCGATCAGCCTCAACTGGATCTATACCAATCTAAAAACCACCATGATCTGTGCACCGCATCAATCAACTGATCCAAAAATTCACCATGATCCACACTGCTTATGCTGAACTCCCTCTTCCTGACCTCTTCTGCCACAAAGCCACATAACAGATATCCTACAGCCAAATCTGCAGGGGCTCTTCTGCCTCCAAGCTCGGCCTACACAGTCACCATGCCACACGCCGTCTCGCACACAATCACCGTGCCTCACGCAATACTCCGATCTCACAGGCTCGTCGCATGCCCAGGAATGCTCCCTCTCTGCAACACAGGTCTTCTCTGCCTGGCTTCGGTTCCAGCCTTGATGCGTTCAAGCAACGGCACCGGAAACACCTTCAGGTAGCTCAGTAGCCACGATCGGAGGGTGCAACCACAATCTACAGCAAATGCAACATGGCCAAATGCAGGTATACTCTCATGCAATGAACGCAGAAGGCCGCAACGAAATCTCCACTTCATGCATTCATGCACCGTGCCACTGCTGCAATGCCTGCACACGCGACCTTCAACTCAATCGCAGCAGATCTGACCACCAGGAAATCGGTCAAACTCCTTGACCACAAAAAGCATTCAGAGGGCCATTGATCGACCCAGATATGTCGCTTTGCTTTGGTCAACAACCCGCCTCCTCAGAGCCTTGCCTCCCCAGATTTTTGCGCGACCACCAAGACTCATCCTCCCACTGGAAGGCACTTCTACCAAGCTTCCACTGCGCTTGGATCACAACAGTCACAGTCGGCCTCCCTACTCAACACAGGTCTAGCCTTCTCGGCTTTGGCGCAGGATCCAGCCTCTGCTTTCACGCTACAGATCTGAATCTTCACACTCCACACTTCTCCCTCAGGCAGACAGGAAGCCACCACGTAGCTATGACAAACTCCTTCCTCAACAAAAAACGCAGTAAGCATTTTCCACACAGCTTCGAGGCACACGAAGCCTTGATCGGCCTCCTTCTCCTCTACGCAGGTTCAGCTGAAATAAGAACATTCCGCTGAAATAACCTGCTTGGAAACTTGCCCTTCTCCGAAGAGGAATTGTTAACACATCTGTGTAGAGTAATTACCAGGGTAGCTCTAAACTGGAAGGTCAAGCTGCCTTAGATCTCTCTGAGCTTTTCGAAGCGGACTCCACAGAAAAACGTTACGAGAGGAAGCGTAGAACGTAGAACGTTGTGCAAGCTCAACAATACAGTGCGCAACAAACACCAGTGCAGGTTTTCTTTAATGATCACCTGAACAAGATAGGAGAAATGCCGAGGCCATAGCGATGACTTTATGTCCACTTAAAAATCCGGTGAGACTGGTTTCGATCCCCACGTCTGCCACAAACGTGTTTACAGATAACTCAACGATTGAAAGCATAATCTGGAAGCGCAATTGATCGGTCAGATTTCCGCTTCTATTTCTTCCGTACCCAGGACAATTCCAAAAAGATATACGCTGCTCAGAACGCACAACACACAAGTTGAACACGATTCCAGCTAGACCACTTCAAATTCTACACACAACACAGGTCCTCTCAGCTTCGACCTGTAGCTCTGATACCATGATAAAAAACTGAATATAAGCTAAAATGCTTTCCAGGTGAGAACCTGGAGAGTGTACAAACACTCATACACACACTCTGACCATTGAGTCAGATGAGCTTTAATTATATAGACTTTCAAACTAACGAGATGGTTTCAACCACTCTCGAGATATTAGGACTTGAGATCTAATCTTAGCATCTCAATCCTATCATCATCATAACAACAATCTAATTATGATTTTCTCCATTAATTCCAACAAACCAGAACTAAAAACTAGAAATAGAGCCAGACGTTACCTATTTTCAAGATCACTGCAGCAATCATAAGTGCCTGAGTACAACAGGATCAGTGCAGCAATTATTTTGAAGTGTGTGTTTATTAATGGGAGGCGTGTAAGCAACCAACCACTTTGCTGATATTATTCTATTTTAAAATCGGTTTGAGGCTCCTTTGTTTATTCTGATTGGCATATTCCAATAAAAGATAATTGGTCTTTTTCTTGCTTAAAAAAAATCGACATTCCCCTCTCAAATATCATTATGCCACGTAATGCACGATCAATCCAGCTTCACACAGTTTATATTTTATCTTACATTACTACTCGAGGGATTCACATAACTAGATGTAAAGCCTCCACTTCTCCCACTTTCTTGATGATGTGTGAGTTTCTCAATAATGAATTCTACAAATTCAAAGTGTGAAATGATGTATTTTTTTTTATTGTTTTAAGTGTAATCTTTCCCACGTTGAATGGCTATTATTGTGAGGGTTGGTTGAACATTTCCTTATGTGAATAATTGGTTCTAATTATCGTGGTTTCCTAGTATATGCCTTGATACGATGAAAATTTATTTCTCCCTTCTCCAAGTAATGAATTGTATGTAAGGAGAAGGAGCCAGCTGATGAAAAATATATATATCAAACAATGACTGATTTTATTCTCCTTCTATAATATCAATGAATCACTTTTCTTTATTACGCGATATTTTTTTAAACAGTCAACATTCAATATGCGAGAGACTACTAACGAATCATTGTTTTTCATAACACCTGAAAATATCATGCTGCCAGTTCCATCTTTGTGAAAATATCTACGAATTACTACTTTACATGGCACATTCAATGTCACTAACACCAATATTTGTCACACTATGAACCAAACATTGTAATTACCAGGAGTGAAATATTTTGAATGAAAGTGAAACGTTAATTGGAATACTTTGATTTAAAATCTTGATATTATGAGGGGGAACACAATGTGGGAGTATGCTGTTATTGTGGTATATTGATGATGTATTACCTAAAATATTTATTATAAAGATATATTTTATAAATTATAAATATAATTATATTTACTAATATGATTGATATAAGTTGTTTGGTGTCATTTTAGTAAGTTGATTAGATTGTATACAAATATTAATATTAATATCAAAATTAACATTAATATTAAGTTAACATCCATAATAATATTAATATTAACATTAACATTAATATGGTTAATATCTTAATGAATATTAATATGTTAAGATTATTATCTTACCAGTATATTTATATATTTATTATTATCTTACAAGTATGCGGGCATATTCATAATGTTCCAGTGAGACTTGGTCCCTAGGTTTGTTTTGAATCCTTCGAAAAGCTTCCTTGAGATGGATTTTGTGTCTCTAACCCCAATTTCTAGACTTTTAAGGATTGTCTCTAAGGATTGCGAGACAAAAACTTTCCTAATTTTCATTAAAACTATGTCTGGAAATTCCCTATGCCTGAAGGTCAATGATGGGGATATGATATCGTCTCTTGAAGACAACATTTAAAAGCTTACCAAATTACTTTTGGGAAAACAAGGCTCCTATTCAAAGGGAGGAAATTAAAATCGACAAATGAACTCAGAGACTATGGTATCCAAAATATGGTTCTATTTTCATAAGTGCATGCTTGAAAGGAGGTTCGAGAAGAGGTGGGGCATCTTCGACTCCAAAATCCCTGTCATTCAAAGATGTTCTTAAGCAAGGTTCTAGGTCACAAATGCCCAAGAAAATCTTAGGCCAAGATTTTATGGTGGAACATTAATCTGACACCCGAACCCTTGAGGGGAATGAGATTTTTACCATAATCAAGCTTATTATGAGAAGAAAGCAGTCATATGCTATTTCAATGGCTTCTAGCCCAATGCTTTTTCTCTTCAAACTAAACTAGACCCATAATTTAGATTTTCTATTTTGATCTAAAGTTTATTTTGTGGTAGTCTTTAAGGATCTAGAAGATCAATAAAAGATTTTCGACTAAGGGCCCTAGTTCTGGGGTTGCACTGGTCTTTTGATTCAGTCATGGTTCTTAGAGTTCAACCCTCTCTTCGTGAAATCTATGGCTAATTTGAAATGGGCAAGACTCCCAAACTTATCCCTCAATTAGATTCGACTATTTTCCTCGAGAGTATTAGAAACTCGATTGGATATTTCATCAAAGTGTATAGTGAAAGATTGATTAATGGGTTCATTTCATTTGTTTCCATATACGTCGAATTGGATTTAAGTGAAGGATTACTAGACAAAATCATTCTTAAGTTGACCAGTAATGAATACCTTTAGCCTTTAGATTATGAAAACATTGCTTTTAGGTGCATAATTGTTAGCAACCTGGGCATATTCAGAATGCATGCCCTTCCTCAAAAGGGCAAGTCGGCTTAGAGGAGATGAGAAAGCCTAATCATGGTTGGTCGGACCAGAAGGAAACAACAAGTATCAAGAACTCAATAATCCAAAAGAAGGAAGGCTCTCAAAAACAGAAGAAAACCCCTCCCACCTCAAATTCCCAAGCCCTAGTTCAGACCCCTACGGATCTACGTCTTCCCTCAACAAATGAGATTATTCTTAGAAAGGGCAAGGAAAGCACTTCAACAGTAATTGTGCCTGCAATTAGTGTGCTTAAATTCGCCAATGGGTTTGACTATTCAGATAGTGAAAATGATTTTTCATACTCTGTTGTGGTAGTAGAGATTGTGCTCTCTTAAAAAAATGACGATATGGTCTTATCCTCAATTATCACTGATAAATATATAGGTTGGGTAGATATTGTTAGGGCAAAGGGGAAAAAAGAAAAAGCTATGAATAATTATGGGTGTGACAATAGATATGATGTATATGTTATGGGTATATATGGTTTTTGGATGTAACTTGTGTTTATAATTTAATAGATTTCAATTTACATAAAAAAATAATTATTAATAATTATTAGATAGATGGTAGAGATTTATCCTCACTATACACAAATAAAATGTTGAGATTTATTTAGAAAGTAGTTATGTTTTTTTTTCTTTTATAATTAAATTGATTAATTAGAAAAAACTATATGAATTGACTTATAGGTTTTTAGACATGTGGTATTGATAAATCATGATATTGGCTCATAGTATTGCAACAAAGTTTATTTATATATTAAGAATCTCCAAAGTAAAGTAAGAGTGTATTTCCATAGTTAAAAATTGTGTTATATATTTATATATAAAAAAAGTGAAATATATTATGAAATAAATATTTTGATAGTTTATGGATAATAAATTAAGGCATTTCTTGGTGTAAAGATCACTTGTTCAAAACTTAAAAGATTCCCAACCCAAACTTACAATTATTATGTATATTAAAATGATTATCATCTCTAGTTACAACTCATACAAATTCTCAACCCACCCTTACAGTTATTATTTATATCAAAATGATTATGATCTCTGGTCACAATTTTCATGCAGATCACATAGATAATATAGAAACCACCGTGGAGACTAGCCAGTTAATCCAGTTAATAGAAATATTATGGTGATCACATCATCGTACCTATTTCATGGAGAGGAAGATTGAAATTTATAATATCGGTTATCATACTTGAAATTCTACTCTTTTCGAAGGCCCGAGTTACTTTCATGTACACTATCGATATGGTTTCATGTAGGAATTTGGATGTAAAACTCTCTTTATTTATCCATAGCAGAAGTAGTATTTACAATACACAACCCACATGGATTCATGTCCTCCTGCACTATTATTTCTGAAATTCACACCCACAACCACACCATCAAACCCAGAACTGAAAACTAGAACTAGAGCTAGACGTTACCTATATAATACAAGATAGATAGACACACATGATTTTACTTAGTTTTTTTTTTATGGTTTGCAGTAGCCTTCAGAATCGACTGTGTTGTCACCGAATCTGACTTCTTTCTGTCCGTTGTATTGCTCGCTGGAAGTTTGAGGATAACCAGCAGAGCCATCCAAGGAATCTCGGCTTTGAGGTCCATAGTAGAAGACTCCAGAACATGACACCACTATCGCTGGCACCCCTCTCTCGTATCCTTTTCTCAAGTCATCTGCATCTGGCCTTTCTTGTCCCGGGAATGGGTGAGTGTGGAAGTCTGCCACCACCACGTAATTACTCCCCTCTGCAGTTGGCACGCCGTCTTTCTCAGGATTATCTAGTTCTATTTCCGTGCCTGCAATCACAAATTATATTATATATCAATTCGAAACTCATATTATATATCAATTAGCATTAGTCGAATAGAAAGGAAGGCAAGGAATGTCAGAACTAAGGTCGAGGAAGATTTTTGGGGAAGACTTTTCTGAGGAAGACAGGTTTCAATTTTAATGGATTTTGGTTATATTATAGTGTTTAATAGTCTATTAGTATTTACTGGACTTTGAAGTGTTTATTGGCTAAAACTATTGTAACACTGCAAGAAATTGGGAGCTTTGCATGCTACCTCAATTCTGGTTGAAATACTCAGAAACATACAAGAGATTCATCTACAATAGCATCATGAAATAAGCAGAGACACACAAAAGATTCATCTGACACGGCATCATCAGAACGTCAGCCTAGGACGAATTGATAGACAACTCCAGAATCTGCACCAGATGGACATGCCCGAGTCAAGTGTCAAAGACCATACACCTATTGAATCATAAGTGTCAAGGACCCTACACCTATTGAATCATCTAAGACTGAATATTCTAAATCCCTTCTTTTTTTGTTATGCTTACCACTGATAGCATTTAATTTTTTTTATATGTTTATATATGTTAAGATAGAAAATAGCCCTCTTAAGATAGCAAGAGATAGCTCCAAACTCTTTAAGTTTTGGATGGCCTATAACTCGCGAAGATGGCCAACAGATCTTGTTTCCTATTGGGCAGGTTGAGGTCAACATAAACACATATTGATGTAACCTGCATTTTTTCAGTTTGAATGAATAGCTAGATACTACTAAATTTACAAAAAAAAAAACATAACATTAGATACCACTCTATAAAGACATACATACTCTATCCCTTTAATTTTAAACTTGTAACCTCTTAACACATATTCTTAACCATTAAATCTAAACATACATACTATATCCTTTTAGTTTTGAAAGTACCCAACTATGAAAACATGCATACTCCGAAAAAAAAGAAATAGAAAACATGCATATCTGTCCATTTAGTTTTAAACATATAACCTCTTAACACATATTTTTAACTGTTAAACCCATTCAAAATGTATAATAATACTTAAATATAAGTATATATAAACAAAGAAAACGTATAAGACTCACTCTGAGTTGCTTGGGCAGAACGTTGTGAGCTTGCGAGTTGAACGACCAGATAATTGTCCGGATTGTTGGAATCGGCGTAAACCCATCCTCCTTTCTCTTGGTATAAATCATTCCCCAAGAAGCTCTCCTTCCACGCTGTCCCCGCCGCCACTTGGAACTCCTTACTGGCCAAGACATCTGAGACGCTTGGACCGTGATTATATCCTCCTCTCCCTAAGAACCTCTCGTTCCGTGCCACACTCGTACACAATAAGGCTGCAACACACAACAATGTCAGAAAAACGAGCCATGATCATAAGATTGATATACTATGAGCAAATATGAATCTGAATGTTGTGTGGAAATGAAGGGATTCACCCACGTATTTATAAGTGCCTGAGCACAGCAGGATCACTGCAGCAATTATTTTGAATGGTGTGTTTATTTCAAAATGGGAGGCCTGTCAGCAACCACTTTGCCGATATTATTATATTTTTAAATCGGATTGAGGCTCTCCCTTGTTTAATTTGATTGGCATATTCCACTGATCCCTCCACTCTTTTCTGTTGCACAGTGCACCTGAAGACCCCTTACGCTACTGAAAGGGTTGGTAAGGGAAACGATATTGACAAGTGGGGTAACGAAATGATCAATATCTCTATCAATACTCAGTAGAACCAATATAAAGAGAATACGGAGGTGTTCAGTGGAACGCCTACGCATAAATTATCTTTATATCTATGAATTCTTCAACGGGACCAAAATGAAGTGTGATGTTCAGTGTAGAAATTGGGATAAGAGAGGGCCAACCAAAATGAAGTTTGATGTTCAGTGTGGAAATTGGGATAAGATAGGGCCGTAGCCTGATGCCAAATTATGTGATAAAAAATCATATCAAACCATGAGATTAATTCAAATTAATAGTCAGGTTGAGTAATTATATTTTCCATGATGGAAAAATGGATTGTATATGGATTAGGCATATAATGTAAAATTCTATGGGGTTTATGGGGAGTTTATATGGAAAGTTTGTAAAAATATAAAGTGAATATGAGTTGTTTTCATATTCAAATTTAGTGGATGTAGTGATTACATTTTTTTGGTTGTGTTGGATTATAGTGGTAGTGGTCAAATCTCTCATAGATGTGTTGGATTATAGTGGTAGTGGTAAAAAATATAAGACCAATTCATTTGTTGATTCGTTCCTAAAATATAATTTTGAAATTAATTATTTTTATTTTGAGAGAATAATAGTGAGATTGAAAATCTATTCCAAATACCAAAATCTTATCAAATCATGAGATTAATTTAAATTAATAGTGAGGTTGGGTAATTATTTTTTCCATGATGGTAAAATGGATTTTATATGGATTAAGCATACAATGCAAAATTCTATGGGGAGCTTATTTCAAAAACTTGTAAAAATATAAAGTGAATGTGAATGTGGCTATATCCAAAGACCGAAGTTGGTGATGGGAATTGCTTTCATATTGCTTGTATATTCTTACACTACTGGCTTATGGGTGGCATCTCCAAAACAAAATCTATTCCAAACACCAAAAAGCCAGTTTTCAAAATTTCAATTTAATTATTAATAAATTGTAATTAATATTAAAATAAATAATAATTTAAAATAAATTATAGTTTAGTCAATTTTTTAATTTAAAATGTATTATGAAATAAGTGTTTTGATATTCATCATGCATTGTTTCCTATTAATATTTATCAACAATTTATATAAATCTCATTAAAAAATCATCACATCTAAATTTAATAAAAAAATATGATTCAATTTAAATACCATAAAAATCATCACATCTAAATTTAAAAGAAAAACATGATTCAATTTAAATATGGATATTTTGTCTAGTAACTTCCTACTTAATTCAAATTCAATATTTCTAATTGTACGATTGATAGATAGACATATCTATTATAGAAAAAATAATTATTAATTTGAATTAATTTGTCTCCTTTAGCTTCTCTCATCAATTTAATTTTTTAAGGACTTTTTTATTTTATTTTTACAAAATAAAGGTCACAATAATTAATCCAAAAGAAGGTCATGATAATTAGTCCAAAAAATAATTTATGATACTTTTTATATAACAAAAATATGAAGGAAGTATCTTGATTCCAAAAATATTGGAACTGATATTCATTACAAGCTCAAATGGAAATATGCATTGAGAATGCTAAATTAAGATATGATATATCTATAAAATCTTGGAGAAAAATAGAGTGAATACAAAGAAGCAAGTCTTCCTATCATTGAGAGCACAAATATGATTGGGTAACTAATGTATAAGAACAAGATAAACAACATGGATGCCTAGAGACTCTCTAGGATCTCTTCAAACCCCATATATAACCACTAGGCTAAAAAGTAGATGGCATAAAGATGCCAAAACTTAGTTAAATCATTGGGAAATAATAGAAGAAGTAATTATGTAGAATACTGATAATATTAAATATATTATTACATCTAAACTTAATGAGAATCCATGGCACAATCAATAATTACAGGATAAAAGGAAAAGTGAGATAATGCTACTAGGTGGTCAATCCTCATGTAGAAGATCAAAATTACATCTAGGTTTTGACTAATGCTAAAAAGAAAGAAATTGCTAAAATAAGAACAAACTTTCATGAGTTGCATAGTGAAAGTAGGTACTAGAAAATTTACAAAATATGAGATCTTCTATCTTTATGGCACTAAGTTGATTTGAAGATGGAAAAAATATTCTCATAAAATACCAAAAAATATACCAAAATTAAATCTTAATTTACAAATATTTGTCATAATACCAACCTTCCTAACCTTCTTAATCATCAAAACCAAGATAAAATTGAAACACTTCTATTAATACCTTTTGAATACATAAAAACAATTTTAAAAAATCTAAACAATCCTTTTCATTTTTTAAAGTTGGATAAACCAATTATTATCTCAATGAAAATTAATCATTCTGGTCATCATCTTAATAAATTACTTAATAAAATAAAAATATATAATTAACTTATCAAAATTTTACTTTAAATTTAATATAAAATATACATTACTTTTATTTTTTTATATTATACAATTATAACTTTATATGGGAAAATTTTACACATACATGTATTAAATTTCCAATGGACTTTCATCAATATATAATAATGCAAATTTATAACTTTTTCAATATTTTTCATATAAATAAATATCAAGTTTTAAATTTAATAATGCAAACTTATAATTTTTTCAATATTTTTCATATATATAAATATTAAGTTTTAAATTAAAATTTAAAATTGTTTTTTCTTAATTTATTTATTATAAAATTTTAAAAATTTTGATATAAATTTTATATTTATTCAAATTGATTCACGAAATAATATATAATTTTGATGAGAATTTATTTAATTAATTAAAAATTTTAATATAATTTTTGTATTTATTCAAATGGATTCACCAAATAATATATAATTTTCTTGAGAGTTTATTTAACTAATTATATAGTTGAAAATATTAAAATAATATATAATTTTCATTTTTTTTATACCTTTAATTATTATTAAATTGTTTTCTCGATTGGGGTATTAGCATTTTCAAACTCTTTTTATAGGACAAATCCAAGCTCCTTCAAGCCGCTCATGTGCATGCGGTATGACAAGGGTCTTGACCTCAATATCAACAAGTATTATGGCTCATTTATTCACCTTAAAGTGCTCAACCAGTCTAAATTTCAAGGTGGGCTTAATGGTTTTTTTTTTGGTTACCATCAATGTGGTTTCGACAACATGTAAGGAGGCACTATGGAGAATTTTATTTGTAGAAACTTTTTCAATCCTCCCACAATAGCCATGAATGAATAAATAAATTTACCAATGATGATATTGCTAGGAAAATGGAAGACTAAATTCCAGATCCTCATGGGCACCAAAAACTTTATTTATGTGTGGTAGAACTCTATTTTCATACCAAGACTCTACTTGGTAAGGATTTAATGGACAAACAATAGAACAACACTAAAATAGATCTACAATTCAACATCCTTCGTGCTGAAAACCACCAACTTGCTCATCATTTGGCTTGTATTGAACACTTGCACACTAGAGGTCTAGGTTCAACCTCTTCAGGGGACTCTTATTCCCCCATTGATGCCTCTAATTCAGGTTGATGCTTCATGGGTTTTTCTATAAATTGGATACTCTTGTTTAACATCTATTGTTGTATGGTCAAAGTTTCTTCTCAGAAACCTGTTGTTATTTTTTCTTTTTGGAATATTTGGGCCCTTAGGGACATCTACGATGGAATTGTATCTTGTAACAGTGAGGAGTATGCCATAAATTTTGGTCCTAAGAAACTATATTACCACTGCTAGTTTGGTTTCCCCAGTGGCAGACCACGATAGGAAGAACTATAGACATACTATGTTTCTACGTGGGCACCAAAAACTTTATTTATGCATGGTAGAACTCTATTTTCATACCAAGACTCTACCTGGTAAGGATTTAATGGAAAAACAATAGAAGAACACTAAAATATATCTACAATTCAACATCCTTCGTGCTGAAAACCACCAACTTGCTCATCATTTGGTTTGTATTGAACACTTGCACACTAAAGGTATAGGTTCAACCTCTTCAGGGGACTCTTATTCCCCCATTGATGGCTCTAATTCAGGTTGATACTTCATGGTTTTTTCTATCAATTGGATGCTCTTATTTAACATCTATTGTTGTATGGTCAATGGTTCTTCTCAGAAACGTGTTGTTATTTTTTCTTTTTGGAATCTTTGGACCCCTAGGGACATCTATGATGGAATTTTATCTTGTAACAGTGAGGAGTATGCTATAAATTTTGGTCCTAAGAAACTATTTTACCATTGCTATTTTGGTTTCCCAGTGGTAGATTGCGATAGGAAAAACTCTAGACATACTATGTTTCTATATTAAATTGTTAGTTTACTTCAAAATTGAATTCGAATTGATATTATCTTATTTAAATTCTATATTTAAAAAGTAAATATTAAAATGGATCAATATTAATTATATTATGTTAACGGGTATTTTTTATCATTAAACTTTAATTTAATTAAAAATTAAATTTAAATATATATAGATGGGTGTATGGTGGTACTTCTAGAATTCTCCCATGTGCCTCAAAGAAGCCCAATGGGAAGTTTGAGTGTTATCACTATGATGTTTTGAGGTTGTTAGAGGAAATTTGAGTGTTATAGCTACAATGTTTTAGGTTGACTTAAAGAAGAGCCACTTCATAGGTTCTAACGTACAAAGAAGAGCCAATTAAAGAATTGATCCACATTGGGTTGAGTAAAGTTTTTGAACATATGCCAAAGTATCAAAGGATTAATTGAACAATTTGTTAGCTATGTTTTTTAAGTTCACCCATTTTATAATAAATGGAACAACAAAAAACCTGTATATTAATCATATCTATGCACTATCATGGTGTAGAATTAAACATTCAAGAAACACAGTATGGAGTCGGTCTAACAACATGCCACATATCTAATTTTGTTGAAAATGGCAACAAGAAACAGTGAAGGAGGCCTCCTGAAACATCTTTCCTGATCCTAGTTGGAAAGTGATCACCTAAACTAGGTGGGGACCACACATGTGATTTTTGTCGGAAAAATCTATTTTTGAGACTATGTCTATTTTTAGACATATGGAGCATGGTTCAGGGATTGCATGTATGAGATTCTTGGAGTATGTGTCATGTTGGTAAAAATAGATGGGACTCTATTTTTTAGGTCAAAGAGGTCAAAGGCTATTTTTAGACTGCCTCTCCTAAAAATATGGAAGTCGAATATTATTAGCTTTTAATAATATTTGGACTCTAAACATTATCTTATTCTCTTGAAGCACTTCGATTCGAGCCTTGGAAGTGAAGTGGGGCATGTAGCTGCCGGAAAGGAATTACGCTTTTCTATGAGTTAGGTGAGCTTTCTAATGTTAGACTTTAGTTAGACTCATGTGGCAGAGTTTTGGTGGAGTTGATTGAGGAGTTAATGGAGGTGGTGTTCTGCTTAACTAGTTGAACTAGTTGTATTTAGTTTAACTGGCTAATACACTAGAGATGAGTTGTGTGAATTAAATATTATTTAATTCACAAATTATTAACTCATTATTCAACTAAAGAACACATCGGTTTAACTCAGTGCATGGACAGTTCAGTGGCGACAAGTGAAAGAGGTAGATGAAAGGGTTGAGTTAGCTATCAGTTGCGACATTAGTTGTGCATGAGATTTGCACCACACTTGGAGGAAATTACCAATGACAATTGCGTAGTTGGAGCCAGTGAGATTCGAACTTGGATCTCTATTTAGACCAGCCTTGATTACGCAATAGAGGCAGAGAAGTAGTGGGTGTGTTTTGAACCTGTGACTTGTTCAAAACCAAGCTAGTTTTTGTGTAGCTTTGGGAGATAGTACTGAGTACTTGTGAGGAGTTTGTACTATGTATTTGCTACATGTTCTCTCCATTTATAATATACTATAGCTGCGGGGTTTTCAGCTATAAGCTTTCCCCATACATACTGTGTTAATGTGTGTGATGATTTGATGTGCTATCGCTTCTATTCTTTCCGCATGTGACAATTAATTCTAGAAGAAGGTTATGTGTTATGCATGCAATTCAAAATTGATGTATGATCGGGTTAATCTTCATTGAATAAGTGATTTATTCAGCAAATTTCTACATGGTATCGGAGCAATATTAATTTTCGAGATCTATTACGGTGATTGCAAACTTATTTCCTCGGACAGAGCCTGCATACGGGCCAGATAGCCTTCGGATTCATCTTTCTTTGGAAAGTGAAAGGTCTGGTAAAAGCCCATGCAGTCAATCTCTGATTTGGAAATAATTTGTTCTCAAGTGTAGATTGGAAGCGATTGAGTTATCAGCTGGTGGTGAAATTCGAGTTTGCAAATTTGTGTTCTTGGTGCCGCGGTGAAAATGTCTTTCATCGGGTTGCGACTAGAATATTCCTTGGAAGGCAGTTCGAATTATGTTGCATGGAAGGACCGCATGGAGGCTGTATTAGATGATCATGGGCTATTGGAATTCGTGGAGAAAGAGATTCCAAAGCCTACTTCTAATGATGTTGATGTTGTGGAAGCATGGCGAAAGAAACAAGCAAAGTGTCGAAGGATCCTGTTGGAGGGCGTAAAGGATCATATTGTATCCAGCCTGCATGGAAAGGCTTCTCCATATTTGATGTGGAAAGCTTTGATGGATCTGTACCAAAGCAAGAGCGACCAAAGGAAGCTGGCGCTCAAGGATAGACTAAGAAACATCAAGATGGAGAAAGGCGACAGCATCGCAAAATACCTCACGAAGTTCACTCAGTGCAGAGATGAGCTGGGAAGTGTGGGGGTGACTGTCGAAGATGAGGATATGGTGGACTTGGCTCTCCTTGGTCTTCCGAAGGCTTGGCATTCCTATCAGGATAGTGTCAATGGTCGGGAGAAGTTGCCAGGATGGGAGCGACTGTCGGATCTCATGCAAGAGGAGATCAGGAGGACTACCAGGGATTGATCTTCATCAAAGGTATCTGATGAATAAGACTGTGCTTTGGCTGCCAAAGCAAGGAAGGGGAAGGGCAAGGAGAAGGCTTCTCAATCCGGTGCGGATGGTAAAGAGCGTGACATGTCCAAAGTGAAGTGTTTTCACTGTCACGATCATGGACATTACGCCACGAATTTCCCAAAGAAGAAGAAGAACAAGCAGGCTGCAGGAACTGCAGCTGGTGAGGCTCTTGCCTCGCAATTTGAGCTAAACTTCTCATTGATCGCATGCATGTTGTCTAGTGCATTAGGATCGGGGTGGTATATTGATAGTGGCGCCTCCTTTCACATGACAGGAGATGCAAATATTTTCAGTGACTTGGTGGAGAAAGGTCTCCAGATGCATGTTGAGTTGGGCGACGGTGGACGATACAATGCGACCGGCATTGGTACCATAACCTTTCAGAGGGAGTCAGGTAAACTCATTCTTTTACAAGATTTATTGCATGTACCAGGTCTAACAAAGAATTTGATCTCAGTTGCAATGTTAGAGGATAAAGGGTATGAAGTTGTCTTCAGAGAAGGAAAAGTTTTCCTTCGGCACAAGGCAACGGGACAAGTCAAGAAGGTTGGGATTCAGGCAAAGAATCTCTACAGACTTGAAGTAGATGGGATGTCTACGGAGCTTCCTACTGTTGGGAAGCGGAAGGAAGACATGCAACTGAAGCTTGAGAGGGAGCAAGTGTTGCATGCAGGCGAGAAAGACATGCAATTGGAGCTTGAGAGGGAGAGGGTTTTGCATGCAGGTGATAGTGAACCTTGGGATGTGGAGCAGCCACAAGAGGATCATGGAGTGTAAGAGACCACTCATGCAGAGAAATTTTGTGCCAGACGGGCAGAGGGAGTGCATGCAGCTATACCACCAGGTGAGAGGTGGGGCGACATGCATGATTAATCCCATGAGGAGATTTCTGGGAAGGATTCATGAGATGGTGTGGATCTCATGGATTAAACCTGGCTATGAGGTGCCCACAGCGTAGCAGTAGCAAGATCAGTTGTATTGATGCAGGCAGATCAAAGTGATAGTGTCGGATACTGGAGCGCGAATCAGAGTTGACAGCAAGTGCAAGAGTGCATGGGTGCAAAGAGTCAACAGCGCAGTGGTTCCTGATGAAATGTGCAGTTGGCCAAGAAGAAGTCGAAGAATTTGATGATAGATGCTAGATGCATCAAGGCTGATTGAGTTTTTTGGAGCCTATTCAGTTTCAGAGGAGTTGCAGAGCAAATGCATGGAGTTGCATGGCACTTGTGGAGGTTGCAGGGCGAATGCATGGAGTTGCATGTCGCATGCAATGAAATTCCTTTCTTGTTGAGAGGGAGTGTTGAAAATGGCAACAAGAAATAGTGAAGGAGGCCTCCTGAAACATCTTTCCTGATCCTAGTTGGAAAGTGATCACCTAAACTAGGTGGGGACCACACATGTGATTTTTGTCGGAAAAATCTATTTTTAGACTATGTCTATTTTTAGACATATGGAGCATGGTTAAGGGATTCCATGTATGAGATTCTTGGAGTGTGTCATGTTGGTAAAAATAGATGAGACTCTATTTTTTAGTTCAAAGAGGTCGAAGGCTATTTTTAGACTGCCTCTCCTAAAAATAGGGAAGTCAAATATTATTTACCCTTAATAATATTTGGACTCTAAACTTCAGTTTACTCTCTTGGAGCACTTCAGTTCGAGCCCTGGAAGTGGGGCATGCAACTGTCAGAAGGAACTACGCTTTTCCTATGAGTTAGGTGAGCTAATGCATGTTAGACTTCAGTTAGACTCATGTGGCAGAGTTTTGGTGGAGTTGATTGAGGAGTTAATAGAGGTGGTGTTCTGGTTAACTAGTTGAACTAGTTGTATTTAGTTTAACTGGCTAATACACTAGAGATGAGTTGTGTGAATTAAATATTATTTAATTCACAAATTATTAACTCATTATTCAACTAAAGAACACATCGGTTTAACTCAGTGCATGGACAGTTCAGTGGCGACAAGTGAAAGAGGTAGATGAAAGGGTTGAGTTAGCTATCAGTTGCGACATTAGTTGTGCATGAGATTTGCACCACACTTGGAGGAAATTACCAATGAAAATTGCGTAGTTGGAGCCAGTGAGATTCGAACTTGGATCTCTATTTAGACCAGCCTTGATTACGCAATAGAGGCAGAGAAGTAGTGGGTGTGTTTTGAACCTGTGACTTGTTCAAAACCAAGCTAGTTTTTGTGTAGCTTTGGGAGATAGTACTGAGTACTTGTGAGGAGTTTGTACTATGTATTTGCTGCATGTTCTCTCCATTTATAATATACTATAGCTTCGGGGTTTTCAGCTATAAGCTTTCCCCATACATACTGTGTTAATGTGTGTGATGATTTGATGTGCTATCACTTCTATTCTTTCCGCATGTGACAATTAATTGTAGAAGAAGGTTATGTGTTATGCATGCAATTCAAAATTGATGTATGATCGGGTTAATCTTCATTGAATAAGTGATTTATTCAACAAATTTCTACAAATTTTAAAAATATGGTTTTGAAATTCCTACCATAGATATCTAGATATCTCTTTTTTTTCCTTTTCCATATTTCATAATCTGAAACATATTAAAAAGAATATTATAGCAAAAATTCTAAACTGACTTATTTAAATAATGTTTTAGGAGCATTAAGGAACACTAACTTCCCTAGATCATATATCTAAAATTATATAAAACCAAGGCATGAAAAATTAATCATAGGTTCATGAATATATCTTTTATGTGTCCCCCATGTTTCATGTTCTAAGAGATTTCAGAAGAAAATTTATAGAAAAAATGCCAAGCTAATTGAAGTAGATTTCAAGGGAATTCAGGAATCCTAAATTCCTCAAAGCATATATTAAAAGTTACAGTAACTAAGTTTTGAAATGTTAACCACTGCTACATGATTATCTTCTATTTGTATTCTCAAAGTTTCATGTTATGAAACATCTCAAAAGATAAGTTAGAGAAAAAAATTCCAATATGACTCATTCACCCCATATATCACATTTTTTCTTTCACTTTTAGCCTCCAAGAATCACTCCCAAAAATATCTCTCAGATCCTGTTGCACACTTTGGATATTTTCTTGCCTGGATTCACATAAAATGAACTCATATATCCTTTATTTATGGTGTTTCTAAGTTCACTTATGGGGCCAACTTGCAAAACTAGTTGGGTCAGCTTGCTTGTACTTTGGTTGGGTCATCCTGTCAAAGTCTTTCCTGTCTCCTCATTCCTATGTAGTTAGAGGGAGTTTCATATACCATTGGAAAGGTCTCAAAATCAGATTTCTAACCATATACCTATGCTCCAATTTGATCTAGACAATTTGAGTAAAAAATCCTTTAAATATAGGATATCCAAACTGCGTATCAAAGGCCTGAAAAAATATTTCCAACAATTCTCATTTTCCAATGTTTATCTTGCATATTTGTAATCTCCACCTATCTTTGAAATCAATGACAAAAATATTTCCAACAATCTCTCCCTTTGTCATTGATGGAAATAATCAATTCTACAATAATACTAACAAACTCCCCCTATCTATAATTCTCCTTATGTTTGCAACTTCTTGTCCTTTGACATAAATGGAAAAGGGGTTCTTCCCTTGGTCTTGTGTCTATATTTATTTATACCTCTTCTTTTGTATACACATTTTTTTAATGTCTATAACTCTTCCATTGTTTACAACTTATCTTAATAACAACAAATTCTCCCCCTTTTTTCTATCTCTCATTATGTCTGCTTATTATTTTTACTTGTGGCTGCAAATCCTACCTTTGATATGTCAACAAAAAAATACTTTTTGTAATTTTTTACTTTTTATTTGTTTGAAACTAGGTTTCCCATGTCAAATTTGTGTCTATCTGCGCATGCATGTAATATTTCTTCTTCTACAACTCTTCCATTGAGATTTCTCTCGCTATATTTGAACTTCCTTTTACTTTTTCCTTTTGGGACTATTGTAACCTATATGCTTATTCTCCCTTTTTTATACAATTTAACTCCTTTGACTACAACTTTCTTCTTCTTTTGTAAATTGATGCTCTCCCTTAACTAATGCTTCTCCTTAATTATAAATCTTCCCCTTTGTATATATCAAGGGAAAAATGTTTCTCCCCTTAAAATTATGTACTATTGTTAATTTAAATAAATTATTTAACTCACTTTCGTTTTTCGATTCATATCCTTCAACCTTTCCATTTCACCATTTTGCAGCTGCATCTCACTCTTAAAAGTTCCCATATTTAGTATGGCTTGAGGCGATGTAGTCTCTTACTTATATGTTACTAGTGATATGGGAGAGATATGTGACTCCCATAGAGAAATTTTTATTCATTTTAATATTTTTAAGGACATATACATTGTTTGGTGACCAAATTTCATTTTCTAAAAATATTCTTGAATCTAATTTTCTTATTTCACATCCTTTAGAATTGAATGTGCGATGATACCCTTTATTAACCATTTGAATTACACTCAATATATTGTGATTTAGACCTTCAACTAGTAGAACATTATGATTTTTTGTCCTTCCATTATCAATATAGACTATGCCTTTCCCAATTATCCTTCCTAAATAATTATTTCCAAGGGTGATACTACCTATTTTGACTTCCTCTAGGGAGAGAAATTTCTTCTATCTCCTTTCATATGGCTTGAAAATCCAAAACCTATACCATTGGCTTTCTTTGTTTTGAACACATAGATCTAGACCATATTATTCCTTCTTCTCTTACTTCCTTCTCCATATCTTTTTTCTTTGATTTCTATTTTTGAAAATATCTTCTTCTCTATGTTGATTTGGGGGTGTCAATATATTACTTCTACAATCACAATATTTGTGCCAAAAAATATTGTATTTAAATAATTATCATGATCTTGTAAGGGGGGGAATTAATTGTAATTTTTTACTACATTTTCATTAAAAATGTTAGGGCTACTACTCTCACAACCGTTCTTTGTGATATTATATGATCCTATGCTTCTATTCCTCACATAGTCATTTGTGCTATTTGTGCCATTTTGTGCCCCTTCTTCTTTGAATGAAGTGAAGTAATGCAGCAACCGGTCTCTTAATTACATATGTGAGTAAGAGCTAAATAACCTTAATTTGCACTCCTTCACTTCATCTATTCTCCCTTCACAAATTCTCTTTGAAACTTAAAAGTAACATATTATGTGTTTACAACATATTATTTTGAGTTTCCCCTCTTTTCACAAGCTCCTGATGAAGCTTTAAAGTAATATATTATGTGTTTACAACATATTATTTCAAGTTTCATCTCTCTCCATGAATTTCCTATCAAACTTAAAAGTGGTAGATTCTGTGTTTTCAACATATTAATTTGAGTTTCCCCTGCAGCTCTTCTTTTCATTCAGATATCAGCAGTGAATGGCATTATGAAATATTTTATTATTCCATATCATTAAGGATTTTAGAAAACTAGTTTCCAGAGGGATAGAACAAAGACCTCATTATAAAATCATTTAAGTGACACACTTTCAAAATATCTTAATCACTGATTCCTTTTACAACCGAGGGATTGTCTCTTAAGATACAATATAGCCTATGCTGGATGTTGGAGCATTATTTCAACCAAAATTGATAAATTCGGGGAATTGGAGTATCCTTTTAGTTGGAGTTCGTAATCCAGGGCGTTGGAGCATCATTTCAGTTGGAGCTGATAAAAAAAGGGGGTAGGAGCCTCCTTCTAGTTGTAGCTAGAGAAACTTGGAAGTTGGATCTTCCTATTGATGTAATATTTAAAGACCTATATTAAGAAGCATTCAGTGGTTCTTTTTCTCAGAGGGTTTCCACCTATAAATATTTTGCGTATTTTTTTTGTATTCTGCATTGTTGAATATGATTGTGATGTTGATTTATGTTTTGACCTAATTATAATGTTAATTAATTCTTTGAAGATTAAAAGTGAAATAATTGAAGTGAAATATTGATTCACTCCCCTCTCAATATTTCCAACAGTACTTATTCATCCTCTTTGTGAATTCATGATTATTAACATCCAAAATCTTCCTTATGAAGAGTGTGGAAAATAATACACTTTCAATCCTTGTTTTGGCCCCATCATACAAGCATTACACTTTATGATTAAGGTAAACTAAATTCCCTTTTTAAGTTTATACCTTAAATATGATTGGTTATATAAATTGAATCAATGATATATTCTTACTCTGGAAGCTAAATTTAACTTGATTACAAAGTCCCATGCTTCCAGGTAAAAATGCCACTTTGATGTCAGTTTGATTTACCAAAACCTTGCATCATGCAATGCTATTTTTGATTGGCCTACTATGATGAAACAAGTGATGACCTTCATATCTATTTTAAACCTTTGTAACAACTCCAAACTTGCCAATTGGAAGGCCTTGGTTTATCCCAATATTTTCCCATTCCCACTAGGCATGGGAATCTATATACATGGATTTTATTAGTTGTCTCTCTATGATAGTTAGTCAACATAATTCCATATTTTTCATTATTTGTTGCTTTTCCATTATAATTATATTTTTTCCTTGCACCAAAGAAATCCACGCGTAGAAAGCTACAAATATCTTTTTCACACATCTATGGGCACGTTTTGGTCTTCCCCTAACCATAATATTTAATATAGATTCTAGGTTCCTTAGTAATTTATAAAAGTCTCTCTAACCTTCGTTGAGTTTTCCATTACGATATTGCATTGATTTTCACATAAATGTATAAAATAAATTTGTTAATTGCACGCTCATTCATGCCCTTATAATATTCTATCACCATAATATATATTGGGATCATTATTTACACATTGTTTAACAATTTATGATAGGTAATCGACAACTACAATATCCATTCTCCTTTCAAACTATGTTATGGTTTTCAAACCATAGGGCCTTATGAGATGTCAATACACTCTAGTTTGCTCTTTTCTCTCACTAGTAGAAGGAACAATAGAAGGCTTCTTATTTTTGAGATACCTAAACAAAAATTCATGACCAAATTTGATGCACCCTTGAATTATTTCAACCCAAGTCAAGCATTTATCCTAATAGGATGGACATTGGGTTCCAAAGTCATTTATAGGTTGGTGACAAGGTATAGTTACATTTCCATAAACAAAATTTAAATGGTCTATGAAATACTAACCTCCAACCTATATGTTATGGCTCATATAACATTTTACAATAAGTCAAAAAAATTGCATTCAAATTGGACCTTGTAACGTAATCAGACATCCATTTAATGATTAACATGAAAAAATTAAAGTTGTATGAATTCCATTGAAGAAAATGTTACATTCTCTTTTATCATCTTACTCCCAATATTTTAAATTTATAATGTTAATTTTTTGAAGATATACTACTAGAAATATTCACCCACTTGGTTCTTCATTACAAAAAAATACCATATTTGGTGGAAGAGCATAACCACCCTCCAACCTTAGTTAGCTGACTAACCATACAAGCGTTTCATTCTTAGCTTCCTCATTTATGTGAGGAATTGGAAATGCTTTCAACTTAATTCACAAAATATTGATGTGTCTTAAAGGAGCTAACCATTAAGTGTTTCATTCTTAGCTTCCTCATTTATGTGAGAAATTAGAGATTCTTTCAACTTAATTCACAAAATATTGACGTGTCTTAAAGGTTCGTGGTACATGAGAGATGACTGAATTAATACACGTATTTTTGATAGAGCCATTTTCATGTTTTATATTTTAATTTTGAGTTCTTAGAAAGTAGGTCTCACTTACATATATGGTAGTGTGGTTCATGGTACATGAGAGATGACTGAATTAATACATGTATTTTTTATAAAGGAATTTTCATGTTTTATCTTTTAATTTTGAGTTCTTGGAAAGTAGGTTTCACTTACATACATGGTATTGTGATAAAATTGTTGATCTATGGATTAGGAGGTATGTAAAAGGATAGATGATTAGGATATATTTTCCCTTTATGAGGTGCATTATAGGGCTGAAGACATTAATTGTATGGAAATATGCTCGGTCCACATTTTCAAAATGGAAAAAATGGGTCTTGGACTGATTAAGTTGACTTTATTATATAGAAAGTAAAGGAAATGGCAGTGAGTTTCATGCATTTGTGCTAGGACTCTCCATTTATTGTGATTTAGTGATGTCATTCCCTTAATTCCAAATTGAATGTATGAATATCTAGGTTTTTATAGATAGCATATTGTCATTTACTGATGTGATACCCCTAATTCCACATTGAATATTTGTGTTTATGTAGATCATTTACCTAAGCATTCCACCAAGGGTGAAGAAAGTGATTTTCCATTACTCCAACTGTAATTACGTAGTGGTGACAGACTTCCACAGTCACCCATTCCTAGGACAAGAAAGGCCTAATTCAGATGACGTGAGAAAAGAATACGAGAGAGGAGTGCCGACGATAGTGGTGTCATGTTCAGGAGTGTTCTACTATGGACATCAGAGCCGAGATTCTATGGACGACCCTGTTGGTTATCCTCAAACTCCTAGCCAGCAATACAATGGACAGAAGGAAGTTAGATTAGGTGACAACATAGTCGATTATGAAGGCCGCTACAAACCATAAAAAAATCCAATAAAACCATGTGTGCCTATCTATCGTGTAAGTAGGTAACATCTAGTTCTAGTTCAATTCTAGGTTTAATGGTGTGGTTGTGGGTGTGAATTTCAGAAATAATGGTGCAGGAGGACATGAATCCATGTGGGCTAAATACAAGCTTCTGCTATGAATAAATAAAGAGAGTTTGACATACAAATTCGCGTGTGAAAGTAGCTTCGGTCTTTGAAGTGTAAAATTTGAGATACGTTCACCAACTTTGAAGTGTAAAACCTATTTGTGTGTTTGCAACTCCACTTTGTTTAGAATTAAAAATTCTCTCCATTGATTTAATTACATGGCTCATAAATTAAATGATATTAAGTGTTTTTGGCTCATAAATTAAATGATATTAAGTGTTTTATGGCTACTAGTTTTTATTTATCATTTAATTTATATGATTGTGCTATTATACTATTCTAGATCCATTTTAACTTTGGATCTATTAGGGGCCAAGAGGGATCAAATCTCTTGAGGTGTAAAACTTTTTTTTAGTACAAAACTTTAGGAAATTTTTTCACCTTGAGCTATTTTATCCCTCTCCACACTTGATAGATCCAGAGTTAAGATGGATCTACGCTGGTTTCAGGAAAATCTATCAATAATATGAGAAACATATGATTAATTTTATCAATAATATGTAAATACATCTAATATCAATAAAAACCATTTTAAATATGCTAAATATGTCTCAGATTTATGGAGTCATATTAATTTTAAATTTACTTAGTTACAGTTTGTTGAGATGATAAATATTCTAAAATAACTTTAATGATAAAAAATGATGAAATATAACTTTTTAATGTAAAGTGATAATGTAATAATATTAAATGATAGAGGATGTGAATAATAACAATGAAGTCAATTACAAATAGTCTTCATTGTGATCAATCTCAAACTATTTTTTTATATTCTTATTGTCACCGTTGTTAGTTTTGTCATCTTTTCATATCGATTATATGAAAAGGACAGTTGGAATCGTAAACCATTTAAATATTTAGCTCAAGATGTTGTAGTAAACATCATACCTTCTATCTCTTGCTCTCCAATATTAATAAGTTTAATTACTATAACACAAAAATGAACATCAATGTATGTTTTCAATAATTTTTTATGATTACACTAAAATCAATGCACAGTCTTAATCCAATGAATTTAAAATTAATGTACCATCGCATCCAACTACATCGAATCAAAAATCAACATATACACTGAAATAAATGCATCTAATGCAACAAATCAAATAAGATTAGAAAAAAACATCTACATTGAAATCAGTGCATCTAATGCAAGTAATCAAATAGGATTAGAAATCAACATCTATGTTACACAATTTTTTGGTCATCTAGCCTGTTACTATTAGATGAACCTAAGTACACCATGTAAGGCCAATTTTACCCTAAGTAAAATTGCTTTCACTATGAAAAATAACTTAGTAAAACACCTTTATTAAGTTGTTTATGGTCTAAACAGGAAACCCCATGAGGACATATTAAATAAATCCACATTTGTTTGACTTTCCTCAAGGAATAATTAGTTAAACAACCGTTTAATTAATATTCCCGGTCATATTTAGATAAATTAATTAAGGAATAATTAGATAAATTATTATTTATCTTATTATTTTCTAGGAATAATTATTTAAACTTTATTTAAATAATATTCCTTGTTAAATTTGACTAAATCACTCATAAATAGTTAAATAAATCATTATTTATTTAATTATTACTCAACCACATCCTTAAAATGATAAATAAATCATTTATTTATTTATTATTTACTAATAAAGGGATTTCACCCAAGTCAAATTCCTTTTCCCTCCAACAAAAATAATAAAATATTCCATAAAAGTTGGATCTTGATTTGATTAATTATATTTTAACTATGCACCAATATCTAAACTAACTCAATATTTTTTTATAAATAGAAGGGCTTTTCCATTTATTCATCACCTTTTGTTGCCTAAGATCACTCTAGATCTATACTTTTGGTCTGACTTTGATCCACCATCATTGTCATATTTTTCCATCCTTTTTCTTGTGAGCTCCCTTTGAGTTCCTTTTTTGTCTAGGTTTTCTACACCATCAAGAGAGAGGAATTTTAAGATCTGAAGTGCTGAGGACTTAAAAGAACCCATCCCATTGAGGAGAACTGATAACATCCTTCTATGTTTTCCTCCCAGGTGCCCTTAATATAAAATTCATTCAACATATTCTTGTCTTGCCTATTGGATTCATGGAGTAAATCTTGTTTTATTTACTGCTTAATGTCTTTTGATGCATAGATCTAGATTTTTGCAATATTTATCTTGATCAACTAACTGCAGATCTAAAGATATTGGTAGCCATATTTTGCTGTTTGGGCTGTTTGTTATGCGCAGCTAAAGTGGTATTTTTTCACACACTTGCAATTAAGATTCATACTAACAATCTACACTGATTATGGCTTATGGTAAGCTTTTGATTATCTTACTTTATGTTGATGATATTATTCTGACACATGATGAGAAGCTCATAACTTCTTGCAAAGAATATCTTGCAAGAGAGTTTGAGATGGAGGACATGGGACTTGTTCATTATTTCCTTGATTTGGAGATATGGCAGCGGGATGGGGATCTATTTGTTTCTCAAGGTAAGTATGCCAAAGATATTATGAGGAAGTTCCACATGGAGAGTTGTAAACCCATGGAGACTCCTCTTGTAGGAAACTAGAGGAAGGAGGATGCTACTTTAGGTGAGGTAGTGGATGCTATTGTTTACAGGCAGCTTGTGGGTTCACTCATGTACTTGGTGAACACACGACCAGACATATGATATGCAGTTAACCAGCTTAGTCAAGCTATGGTTAAGTCGACCAAGCTCTTTTGGAAGGCGGGGAAATATGTCTTGAGATATCTTAGGGGCACTACAAATTATGGATTATGATACAAACGGACAGAGGGAGTGAAGCTTCAAGATTTCACCGATGCAGATTGGGCAGGCAGTCCATCAGATAGGAAGAGCACATCAGGAGAGATCTTCCACATAGGATCGACAATAGTTTCTTAGTACAACAGGATGTAGAGATTAGTTTCACTCAGTTCAGCCGAGGTAGAGTACATAACAGCCATTCAGGCGGCATGTAAGGCCATCTAGATGAGGAAGATATTTGTTGGTTTGTTTGGTCATCAGATGGATCTAACAGTGATACATTGTGATAACTAGAGTTGCATAAAACTCTTAGTTAATCCAATATTCCATGACAGGTCCAAGAATATTGACATCCGGTATCACCATCTCAGAGATTGTGTTCAGAGACGCATTATGTTACTTCAGTACATTCCCACGGAGGATCAAGATGCAGATATTCTGACGAAGGCGCTCGCCAAGAGAAAATTCAAATACCATAGAGGTAGGATCGGGGTAGCTGATAATATGTTTCTTGTTGAAAGGGAGTGTTGAAAAGTCAACAAGAAATGTGTGTCTAATTTAATTTTCCCTTAATTAAATTGGAAAATTAAATTGTAAACTTATCTCATAATCACTTGTAAAAGTTCACTGAGTGTGATAGACTTAGTTAACTCATGAAATTCAAGTTGAGGGCGGTTGGTGAGGCATTTAGAGTGATTCTATTTGTTTTAGAGTCCAAGTTGCAGTTAGTGTATTATTTTAATGCATGAGAAATCAGTTAACTCAATTAAGTGAGTTAAAGTGAGTCTAACTAGTTGTAACAGATTGTTGTAGTAATGAGAGGTCAAGTGAATTAAATCAGATTTAATTCACATGCAGTAATCTGTCAAGTGACTGATGATTTAATATTAATAGCTACATGCATGTCAGTTCTGATGAAGACCCAATTGAGACAGAGGTTAAAGGGATGTTACCTATCAGTTGTATTATTAGTAAATTGTTTGCGTGAAATTAGACAACCATAGGATTGCCTATGATGTATTATGTTGTTTTGGAAGGTTGAATTTCCTAATTAATAGGGATCAATTGTTCTTATAATTGCGCAAGCAAGGCAGGCTTAGCAGAGGCAGGAAATTGGCTAAGTGTTGGTCGATTTTGTCTGGATCAGTGTGTGACAGTTGGTAGAGTGCACCAGACTCTTGTGAGAAGAGTGCATTGTAATTGTTTCATGATTCCTTGGTTTTATACAATACAGATAGAGGGGTTTTGAGCAGATTGTTTTCCCCAGAAAATTTCATGTGTTGTGGATTTGATTCTATCTCTTACTTGATGTGATTGTGCGATCATTTTTAATTTCCGTAAAATAATTTTAGAAGGATTCAATATATTTCTCTAGAATATTGCATGGTCAGATTGAATCCATTGGTATACATATTGTTTTTTGGAAATATGAGGCAGAGTGTTGTCCTTGATGGCAACCCACTAAATGAAGACATGCAACTATTGACATGTGTTGTCCTTGATGGAAAACCACCTGATGAAGTTATTCTTGACTTGATGGACTTGGTAAATGATGTAAATCTGATGTGATATGATGTTTGTTGACAATATGTTGCTGAGTGTTGTCCTTGAAAGGCAACCCACTTGATGAAGATGATGACAACTTACTTGATGAAGTTGTGCTTGATAGAATATGTCCTTGATGAAGGAAATCTGATGTATCTACAGTGATTATAGAAGGCAATGAAGAAAGGAATTCAGAATGTGCTCAAAGTATGATGAAAAGAGTATGTCTCTAGGCATACGCGGATATGTCTAATGGAAGTAGCGTATGCACGCGGGAATAAATGTTCCAAGTCGCGTATGGGCTAAAGCGCTCAAAAAGTGCAAAACCAAGGGTAACCACCATGGTATTGACCCATTGTATTGGGTAATGATCCGCCTAATTGACCCCGTCTAGGTAGTTTTGGGCTTATGGTATTGTTTTGGCCCATGGTATTGAAAAAGGGGCTCATGGTATTGAAAAAGGATAAGCCTATATAAAGAGAAGAAATTCATTGTGCAAATCATAAGCGGGGGTGCAAGATGTCTGAGCTTGAATGAATACTTCTCTCTGAAGTAGATCTGAATGGAAAGGGTTACACTTGAAGATAAATCTGAATGTATGATGCACCAATGATGAAGAAGGGGATCTAGATCTGAAATGCACTTGTATCTACTAGATCTGCTCATGGAAGGCCTAGATCTGTGATGAGGCGAACATCTAGGCGAACATCTCTCTGATGTAAAGGGTTGAATCTGAACTAAATTGCTGATCTGAAGAAGTATGCTGCTCTATAATGATTGAAGATCTATACGCTACTTCGCCGCAGAGGAAGCGCGTATATACGCGGCTTCGCTGAAGAAAAAGCGCGTATGCGCAATTAAATATACACTGAGGTATATGCTGGTTTGTGTGAACGGAAGCGCGTATATACGCGACATCAGTAAAGGGAAAGCACGTATGCAAACTAGGGTTTGCTGAAGCAAGGGGTATGAAATATCTAATCTGTTCTGCTATGTTTCTGATATCTTATCTGAGTTGATAAGTATCTGTTGGTGATGTATGTTTGTGCTTAATAGTATGGAAAGGGTCCAGTCTGGAAATATGATGGAATGTGGCCTGCAAGTGTTGTTCTTTTGAAGTTGTTGGATCCAGTGTGAAAATTGATGAAACGTGGTCCAAGGTGGTGCTGAGGGTTGTAGCCTTCAGTCAGGGGGTTGTAGCTCCCTTCCAGGTGAGGCTGGTAAATGAGATTGGGGGGTCGTAGCTCCCTTCCAGGTGAGGCTGGTAAACGAGATCGGGGGGTCGTAGCTCCCTTCCAGGAGAGGCTGGTAAACGAGTCAGGGGGTCGTAGCTCCCTTCCAGGAGAGGCTGGTAAACGAGCGCAGGTGGGTGCCTGCGTGCTGGTCAAGTCTGCGCCAGTACATATGTTGTAAGATGTTTTCTCTATAATAAAATATTGAAGGCTGAGCAACTGCAGCGGTGGTTTTCTCCCGACTTGGGTTTCCACCTAAAATCCTGGTGTTCATGTGTGATGCTTATGTGTGATGGTTTATTCTGTTCTTACTACACATTTTTACTATTGATAGAACATCTAATGAATGAATGATGGAATGATATAAGTGAAGAATTAATGGCATAATTAGATCTCTGTGTATACACGAGTTTTATGAAGGCTATCCGCGTGTATACGCTACTTGTCTTCAGCAAAGTAGCGTATGGGTTTTAGAGCATGAAAAAGTAAAAAGTTTTAGTTTGCCCTAAATACTGATTCACCCCCCCCTCTCATTATTTTTCCCAACAATTGGTATCAGAGCAGGTCCTTCTGCAGAAGCTTGATCGCTTGAAGGAGATCCGTCGCAATGGGAAGTCAAGAAGGAGTGATGTCTATAAAGCCACCTCTATTCAATGGAAGCAATCTGATATTCTGGAAGGTACGAACAAAAGAATATCTGCAAAGTCTTGGTGCAGATGTATGGGCAATCGTGGAAGAAGGTTATCAATACCCGGCAAGTATTCCTACTGATGCAGCTGAAAGAAAGAAGTATGAAATCAATGCCAAAGCCGTGAATGTCTTATTGGGAAGCATGTCTGAATCAGAATTTGCTAAAGTGATGCAGCTACATTCGGCAAAAGATATATGGGACAAAATCATTCTAAGCTATGAAGGAGACACAAAGGTAAAAAGTGCAAAACTCCAAACTCTTAGAATTGAATATGAAAATTTGAAGATGCATAGTGATGAGAGTGTTGCCGGTTTCTTTCTTCGTCTGGATGATATTGTAAATCGAATGAGAAATTTGGGTGAAACCATAACTGATACTACTCTGGTGGAAAAGGTCTTAAGATCCTTGACTTCTAAATTTGACTCTAAAGTTTCGGCTATTGAAGAAAGGCAAGATTTGCAAACTCTTTCTATTGTTCAATTGCATGGTATTCTGACTACTTTTGAAATGAGACAAGGAGGTCCTTCCCAAATTAGAGATGCTGCTTTTAAGGCATCTACAAAAGGAAAGGAAAAGGAAGTTGTCAAAGAATCCAGCTATATATCCGATGAAGAAGAAGCAAATTTTGTGAGAAAGCTCCAACTAGGTACTGGAAGATTCAAAGGTAAGCTTCCCTTCAAATGTTTTGAGTGTGGAAAAGTTGGTCACTATGCTGCTAAATGTCCTTATAGAGAAAAACATGGTAAAGGGAAACAATTTGAAAAGAGAAAGAGTTATTATGCAAAAGAAGATGATGATGAAGTGTCCAGTGAAGATGAAGAAGATTCTAACCATGATCTGAAAGTGCTCATGGCAAAGAAGCAAAAGAAGAAGGTTACTCAAGGAAAGGAGATACCTCATAAATCATGTATAGCAAAAATTGAAGAAGATGAAACAGATTCTGATGAAGCTCTACAAGTGCTCATGGCAAAGAAGAAAAAGAAGAAGGCTACTCGAAGCAAGGAGATATCTCAGAAAATAGAAGAAGATGATTCAGATAGTGATTGGGGTCATCCTTTGCATGATCTTGGTGGTACAAACAATAATGAAGTTTGTGAAAGTAGTATTTTGGAAATAGATAAAGCTCTCAAGATCAAAGATGAAGAACAACAAAGAGCAATTGATAAGAAAGATTCTATCAACAAAGAGATGATCTCTCAAATGAAAGAACAAATAGAAATGTTGAATGGTCAGGTGGACAAGTATCAAAATCGTATTAAAGAACTAGAAGCAGAAATCAACGATCTAAATGCAGATCTCAAAAAATCAAGCAAGAAGAATGAAGGACTTGAAGCTGCAATCATCTTTCTACAAACAGATCTTGAAGCATCAAATAAGAAGAATGAAGAACCTATGTCATTTGAAAAGGAAGGCCTTGAAGCAGAAATCATCTCTCTCAAAGAAGATCTGGAAAAATCAAATAAGAAGAATGAAGAGCTGCAACAAACATGTGAAGGAAACGAAGATTGGTTGAAAGAAGAGATTCTAAATCTGAAGGATCAAGTTGAAGATGGAAGAAGAAAAGAAGAAAGCATGACAAAGCAATGTCAAGCCTTGGAGGTTGAGGTAAACATTCTCAAAGGTAATTTAGAAGAAAAGGTTAAAATTTTGAGGTTTCATGATAGTACTAACATTTTGGACAATATTCTGAGTAATCAAGGGTCTCCTGCTATCAAACATGGTATTGGTTTCCATGAAACTGTTAAAGGAGAATCTAGCTCACAAGGAAGTGCCAAAAATTCAGCAGATGTCAATGCAAAACCTGATGTGTTGAAAGAAACAAAAGATCAACCAACAATCATGAATTCTCAAAGGAATTCATTCAAGAACGTTGAATGTTTTAAATGTCATAACTATGGGCATGTTGCATCAAGTTGCAGAAGCAGAACAATTCCGCCACAAATAAACAGGTACTCTGGTAGCTTCAAGGGATATTGTTTCTCATGTAACAAGTATGGACATAAAGTAGCTGATTGTAAAAGAAGGAAGATCAGAAATACTCATTATAATTCTTATTACTCTGGACACATAAGATGTTATTCTTGTAACAAGTATGGACATGTAGAAAAGGAATGCAGGCTGAATAGATATGAGAAATTGGATAACTTCCAGCACACAAATAGAAAGTTTAAACAAGTCTGGAAAAATATGGAGGGATGGAATAAGAATCAATCTAGAGAAGAAAAGGATACTTTTGTGGATGCTCTAGAAGACAATGATTTTCTTGAAGAAAACACTCAATTCAAGGACCGATCAGAAACGTAGGGACTTCTGACCCTACTGCAGTCATCCGCTTCTGAAGCTGACCTTTCTTATTGACTGCAGGAATGATGTGAGATACATTATAAGATCTAGTAATGTATCGTCACAAGGGGAGAAATGCATGATGAATCTCATGGTTAATTTGATTATTTTGGTTATATGTATTTCTGACAGTACATCTGGTGTGAAGAAAAGACAGGAACAAAAGGTAAATTTGCAGGAGGAGATGAAGATGTGAAATTTTCTATATTTCACTTTCCATACGCGGGTTATATGAAACAAAGTCGCGTATACACGTGAGTTCCAGCTGACACAGCCGCGTATGCATTGATGATAAGAAAATTTATCTGATTGCTGAAGATCTGGAGCAGAGGTCCAGGGGGAGCATCAGTCTGACTGCTGATGATTGCATTATTAGCATTATTCTGGTTATACTCATGATAATGAAATGATACATGGGTTCTTGTGTTGAAGATTATGGATAAAGCCTGGTTGCCTTAAGATGAAGAGCATTCGTTGATGAGGACAGATCATTGTTGCTGATGACTTGCTGTTGAAGGTGTTTCAGATTGCATAAGTTAAGAAGGAGCACTGGTTTAGGGGGAGCAGCAGGTTGAATACTAATGATTGCATTATTGGCAATATGATTGCTTATTCTTTGGTCTTTATGATACTCATGCTCAAATAATGATGACTTGGTACATGGATTATTATGATGAGATTTTGAGCCCTGGTTGCTGATAAGTATCTTTCGTACTCACACATGGATGAGTTGGATGTCATTTGATTCAGAAATAAATCATGCAGAGTGTGTTACTATGGTTGAGAGATATTTTGCCTACATATGTTACTTCATGTTAAATCTTGAAGATCATGGTGATGTTGGACCACATGGATGATTGCTTGACACCTATGTGAAGATGTTGTTCTGATATGAGAATCTTTCTTGGAAAGATTGTATTGATGCTGCAAATAATCTGAAGGCTTGGTTACTAATGGGCTTATGCTACAACTATTGAATGACACTTGAAGACACAACTACACTATTCTGTTATATCTGTAGTCTAGGGAAGCAGTCAAATATCTCAGAAAGAAGCTGAACACTGTCTTTTCTTCACAGAGGATCAGATCTGGTCAAAATATAGAAGATGGTAGTGGATACGCGGGTTTCATGAAACACAGTCGCGTATATACGCGAGTTCATGCACAGCAAACCACGTATGTCTGATTGCTGACAATTTTGGTTGGTTCAGCTCTCTTCAGCACAGCTGCAGTGCTGTTTGGTATCTCTGATACTGTTTGGTATCTCTGGTGGTGTTCCAGTTCTCATAATTCTGTTTCTAATGTTTTGATAAAGATGCCTTGATGATTTGTTGGTGATGAAAGTGTTCAGGATGCACAAACTAAGGGGGAGCCTTAGTCATTTGAAAAGGATGCATGGTTGCACAGATTCAGGGGGAGCATTAGCTTTGCTAAGTATAATGCATTATGTTGGTTCTGTTATATGATCTCTCTTGAGGTCTTCTTGGTATTGTTTATGAAAATTCATATTTGTATTTTTGATGAAAAGGTCATGTGGAGACCCATGATGTAAATTGTAATATTCAGTCATGTAAAGACTTGTCAAATTTGTAAACCCACTTGGTTGGGTAGCTGAGTCAAATTTGTAAACCCACTTGGTTGGGTAGTTGAGTCTCATATGTAAATCCACTTGGATGGATCTTTGATGTAAGTATGAGTCATTGGTGATAGGAAGTTCATAGAGTCATGTACTTTATTGGAAAATATGTTTGAAGATTCAGCATGAACTCAGGGGGAGCTTGGTCACTTCAGTACATATCAGATCTGCAGAACGCTTCTTCCACATGAGGAGAAAAGGGGGAGAGTATGTTGGTTTTGATCCGCCCTTTGCCCTTGATGTCAAAGGGGGAGAGTGACATGGTGTTTGAATGAAGAAAAAGAATGGTGTCAAAAATGGAGAGAGTGACATGGTGTCATTGTATTCTTAATGTACCTATCTGTTGTGGTAACCAAACACCATCGTGGTTGCCATCAAGTCCAAAGGGGGAGATTGTTGGCAATATGATGCAGAGTGTTGTCCTTGATGGCAACCCACTGAATGAAGATGAAGACATGCAACTGTTGACATGTGTTGTCCTTGATGGCAATCCACCTGATGAAGTTATGCTTGACTTGATGGACTTAGTAAATGATGTAAATCTGATGTGATATAATGTTTGATGCTGAGTGTTGTCCTTGAAAGGCAACCCACTTGATGCAGATGATGACAACTTACTTGATGAAGTTGTGCTTGATAGAATATGTTCTTGATGAAGAAAATATGATGTATCTACAGTGTGTACAGAAGGCAATGAAGAAAGGAATTCAGAATGTGCTCAAAGCATGATGAAAAGAGTATGTCTCTAGGCATACGCGGATATGTCTAATGAAGTAGTTTATGCACACCGAATAAACGTTCCAAGTCGCTATGGGCTAAAGCGCTGCATAAGTAAAACCATGGGTAACCACTATGGTATTGACCCATTGTATTGGGTAATGACTGCTTCATCTAATTCGTCTGTAGTTTTGGGCTTATGGTATTGTTTTGCCCATGGTATTGAAAAAGGGGCTCATGGTAGTGAAAAAGGAAAACCTATATAAGGAGAAGAAATTCATTGTGCAAATGATGTGTGTGGGTGCAAGATGTCTGAGCGTGAATGAATACTTCTCTCTGAAGTATATCTGAATGGAAAGGGTTAGACTTGAAGATAAATCTGATTGGATGATGCACCAATGATGAAGAAAGGGATCTAGATCTGAAATGTATCTACTAGATCTGCTTATGGAAGGCTTAGATCTATGATGAGGCGAACATCTAGGCGAACATCTAGGCGAACATCTGTTGGAAGTGAAAGGGTAAATCTGAACTGAATATCTGATCTGAAGAAGTATCCTGCTCTATAATAATTGAAGATCTATACGCTACTTAAACGCGGAGGAAGCGCGTATATACGCAGCTTTTCTTCCATGAGAAAGCTGCCGCATGAGATGCTGCCAATTCAAACATACAACTGGTGGCATACGCTGGTTTGTGTGGACGGAAGCGCGTATATACGCGACATCAGTGAAGGGAAAGTGCGTATGCAAACTAGGGTTTGCTGAAGCAAGGGGTATGAAATATCTGATCTATTCTGCTGTGTTTCTGCTATCTGATCTGTGTTGATAAGTATCTGTTGGTGATGTATGTTTGTGCTTAATAGTATGGAAAGGGTCCAGTCTGAAAGTATGATGAAATGTGGCCTGCAAGTGTTGTTCTATTGAAGTTGTTGGATCCAGTGTGAAAATTGATGAAACGTGGTCCATAGAGGTGCTGAGGGTTGTAGCCTTCAGTCAGGGGGTTGTAGCTCCCTTCTAGGTGAGGCTGGTAAATGAGATCGGGGGGTCGTAGCTCCCTTCCAGGAGAGGCTGGTAAACGAGATCGGGGGGTCGTAGCTCCCTTCCAGGAGAGGCTGGTAAACGAGTCAGGGGGTTGGAGCTCCCTTCCAGGAGAGGCTGGTAAACGAGCGCAGGTGGGTGCCTGCGTGCTGGTCAAGTCTGCGCCAGCACATATGTTGTAATATGTTTTCTCTATAACAAAATATTGAAGGCTGAGCAACTGCAGCGGTGGTTTTCTCCCGACTTGGGTTTCCACCTAAAAATCCTGGTGTTCATGTGTGATGCTTTGTGTAATGGTTTATTCTGTTCTTACTGCACATGTTTACTGTTTATAGAACATCTAATGAATGAATGATGGAATGATATAAGTAAAGAACTAATGGCATAATTAGATCTCTGTGTATACGCGAGTTTTATGAAGGATATCCGTGTGTATACGCTACTTGTCTTCAGCAAAGTAGCGTATGGGTTTTAAGGAATGAAAAAGTAAAATTTTTTGAATATGCAGTAAATACTGATTCACCCCCCCCCCCTCTCAGTATTTTTCCCAACATTGTTTGTATAATTTCTACAATGACATCATAAGATCCAACCCACAATTGTATGGTCCATATACCATTTTGAAATAAGTGGAAAAGAGTGCATTCTAATTGACCTTCCAACATAATTAGACATTAATTCGAAAACTGAGTTGTCTTTAGTGCGAATTTTTGAAGGTTTTTCTGGTTGATTTTTCCGATCTAATTTCTCTAAAATCCAGTAGGAATTCATTGAAAATAGAAATTTGATGAGTAACCTTGCACAATCTAAGTTCCCTGGGGGTTTTTAACATGATGAATCCATATATATTGCAAAATAAACAATTTAAATAACATAAATCAAGATTCAACGTCAAATTGTTTCCCCGAATTCTGACACCGAAAACTCCAAAATATCACACTAAAGACAACTCCTTCGAAAACTAACATGAAAGAATGAAAATAATAAAAACTAACATGAAGGAATGAAATTAGTAAAAAATATTCACAAGAGAACATTCTCTTATCTAATCCTACTAACAACATTCAAAATTTCAAGTCTCGATTTTCCGAGAATATAGTATTAACCATCTCCCCCCACTTGGTGCCTCATGACAGAAAAATATTGTATTTGGTGGAAAATCAAGGACACCTACTGACCCAAGTCAAGTGGCTAACATAAAAGTGTTTCATGCTTAGTTCCCTCATTATTTATGCGAGAAGTGGAGATGCTTTCAACTCAATTCAGAAGAAATTGATGTGTCTCGAAGGCTTGTGGTTCAAAAGAGATGGTGAATTAATAGAGAAATTTCATGTTTTATATGTGAAAGTTGATGCTCACTTAAATACTTGGTAGTGAGATAAAATTGTTGGTCCATGGATGAGGAGGTATGTGAAGAGATATATTTCTTATCCATTATAGGTTTGAAGAGAATAATTGTATGGGAATATTCTTTGTCCATATTTGGAAAAAAAATGCTTTGGGAATGATTAACATTGACCTTATTATATAGAAAGTGAAGGAAATGGCACTCGGTGTCATGCATTTGTGCTAGGACTCTCTAGATATTGTGATTTAGTGATGCTATTGGCTTCATTCCACATTTAATGTATGAATATGTTGCTTTTCATAGAGAAAATATTGATATTTACTGATGTGATACCCTAATTCCACATTTAAATATCTGTGTTTATAGAGATCATTTACCTAAGCATTCCACCAAGGGTGAAGAAAGTAGTTTTCCGTCACTCCAACTGTAATTTTCATTTCTCTTTTGCTCCACTAGTAATATTCGTTTCCTTTTAGGCCTTATCTAAGGCCTTCTCTATCTATTGTGCTTCATTGATGTGATACCCCTAATTCCCATTGAATATCTCAGGGCTTATAGAGATCATTTACATAACCATTCCACCAAAGGGTAGAATAATGTGATTTTCCCTCAGTCCACTTTTAATTTTTGTTTGGCTTGTTGGTGTTTTGGAGAATGTAATGGGTTTACACTATCACTATTTAGGGAGAAAACCACATATCAGTGGAGCAAGATATAGCATTCAGATAAAGAAATGGAATTTAATGAGTTCAATTTAAATATTGCAAAGTGGTTGCTGACACGCTTCCCATTTTGAAATAAACACACCATTCGAAATAATTGTTGCAGTGATCCTACTGTGTTTAGGCACTTACAAATACATGGGTGAGTCCCTTCATTTCCACACAACATTCAGATTCATATTTGATCATAATATATCAATCTTATGATCTGATCCAGGTGGATATTGGTGGCCACTCACCTATTCCACTTGGGGCCCCACCATTGTCTCTTTCAGTTTTTTTCACAACTTACTATTTTTAGCAGTTTTTCGGGTCCCGAACTTCTGTAGCCGTTTTGAAGCCCCAAATGGAGATAGTATTCTGAAGTTACGTCTCTGGGAAGCTGAAACACCAATTTACCCAAACGGGGCCCATATTTTTGGCGCTTCATCTCCTAGGGTTAGGTTTTTGGACGTTTAGAATTCTCCATTGATTCTCCATAATAAATAGGCCCTCGAGCCTCATTGTAATACAGTTCAAAGGTCTGTAGTCGCCACATCTCTTCTCAGAGATTCGCTACCAGCACCCTAGCTATTTTATTTCCATCATGTTTGTAAGCATATTTCTGTGATTTTATATTAATGAAATGAAGCCTTATTTCCGCTATATTTCTATGTTTATGGCTATTTCTGTATTCTGTTGCATTCCTGCATAAATCTGGATCAGTGGTATCAGAGCGGTTTGCTTTTTCTCGATCCTTCTTTGCATTTCCCCAATGAGGTCGGGGTATAAGGAGTTAGGGCTAGATCTGGTGGAACCTTTGCAAGATTAGCCTCGCAAACCCCGACAGACGCCCATGGGGGACAAAAATAAAGATGAGGGAGCAAGAGATCCTATCAAAATATTGCTGAAGGAGGCCCTCGAAAAAAAAATGAACACAATGATGGATAAATTTGCCCAGATCCTTCAACGATTGCCCACCGACGACGCATCTGCATCCAACAGCCACTTTGGTGGCGCGACTCCCTTTAAGGTACAAGTAAAATTTGACATTCCCATATTTGAGGGTCAAATAGATGCAGATGTCGTAGATAGATGGTTGAATCTATTAGAAGGATATTTCTTAGTTCATGATTTTTCCGACTGGGAGAAGATTATTTTTGCACTCCTCAAAGCTACCCCCCATGTCAAGGACTGGTGGGAAACCTACTATGTGAAAATGGACGAGACAAAACCCTCTCTATTCTTAGCCGTACCCACTTGGAATTCATTCCGAGATGCCATCAAGGAACAATACTATCCTGTGGGGAGCTATGAGGACAAGTACATACAATGGACCATGCTGAGACAACAAAGGGATCAAGATGTGCATGAGCTAACGAATATGTTCCATACCCTGCGCACAAAGTTGAGTATCAAAGATTCAGAGAAAAATTTGGTGCTAAAGTATCACGGTTGTCTGCATAGATACATTCAAAAGGAAATGGAGTTCCTCGACATCTCCTCGCTTGGTACGGCATACCGGTATGCTGCCAAGATTGAGCAAAAATTCAAACAGAAGAAGCCAGACTTTGGATCTGTGAATCAAAAGCAAGGGAAAGGTGCCCCCAAACAACAGAACAAAGGATAAAGCCAAGGCATGGCGGCCCAAGACAACCTGCCAAAGACACAAGCAAAGTACAACACCGCAAAGCCAAAGAAGGACATGGGAAAGTGGTGTGAGTTCCATAAGAGCTCCACTCACAACACAAGTGAGTGTCAGGCCAAGCAGTCATTGGTGGCCGAGATGAGGGCTTCTAAATCAGATGCATGCTCCAATTCTGAATTAGAACCTGACAAGGTGAATGACAAAGGGAAGCAGATTATTGATGCGGAGCCCAACGCCATTTTTGCCACTACGAAGATCTAGAAGGGGGAACCAGAAGATCCAGAGGAGGCAAAGCGTCTTTTCCACTCCCAGATGTGGGTAAATGGTTCCCCGCTATGGTTCATTGTCGATAAGGGGAGCCAAAAGAACCTCATTTCAGCAGATGTCGTGAAGCAGTTGGGCTTGCCGACCACAGTGCACCCACAACCATACACCATCGGGTGGCTTCACCAAGGATAGGATCTTCGCGTCAGCCAGAAGTGCCGCCTTCCCTATAGCATCAAGCCCTTCACGAATGAGGTATTGTGTGACATCACTCCTATTGATGTTTCTAATGTATTATTAGGCCAACCATACTTGTGGAAGCGACATGCTGTGTATGAGTCCCGACCTCGCGCGGTTATTTTTACTTTGGGAAATAAATTGTACAGGATACCAGAGGTATCACTGCCTCCCACTATCTCTTTGGTTACTGCAAAACAATGCAATAAGCTCATTTCCCAAACCAGGATTTTTTTTTTCTTGATGATCCACCCCCAGGGCAAGAAGAAGGCTGTGGCCACGACCTCCAGACATGGCTGCTCTGCACGACAACAAAAAATGGACAAGGTTGTGGAGGAGTACGGGGACATCTTCACCTCACCCACAAGGGTGCCTCTACACTATTAGGTCAAGCAACCCATTGACCTGACCCAAGGTGCACCGCTACCCAATGGACTGATCTGTAGGCACTCTGTTATGGAGAATGATGAAATCAAGAGGCAGATTCAGGAGCTACTACGGAAAGGTCACATCCGGCCAAGTTCATCACCCTGTGGGAGCTCGATCATGTTGGTACAAGAGAAGGATGGGACTTGGAGACTCTATATTGATTATTGGGCATTGAACAAGATCAATGTCTGGAATAGGTACCCGATCCCACGAATTGATGACCTTCTGGACGAACTCAAAGGGGAAAAATATTTCAACAAGATCGACTTGAAGTCTGGGTATCACCAGGTACCAATCGAACCCTCTGATGTGTGGAATACTACCTTCAAAGCCAAGGAGGGCCTTTTTGAATGGATCATCATGCCTTTTGGATTGAAAAATTCTCCCGCAACCTTCATGAGGTTGATGGACGACATCTTGTGTCCATTCACCAACTCATTTGTAGTGGTATACTTGGATGACATTCTTATCCTTAGCTAGACTTGGGAAGAGCACCTCCACCACATCCGAGAAGTCCTCTGAACACTGCGGCAACACAAGTTGTGTGCCAATTTGGAGAAGTGCACTTTTGGCATGACCCAGGTTCAATATCTGGGATACATTGTTGATGAAAGGGGGGTGCATGTGGATCCAACCAAGATCCAAGTCATTCGGGATTGGCCAGCCCCAACCACTATAACAGACCTTCGTAGCTTTCTGGGTCTTGCTAATTTCTACTGCAGGTTCGTGTTGGGATTCTCTCATATCACTTGGCCCTTGAGTCAAGTCACCAAGGGAGGAGCGAAAGAAAAATTCTGTTGGTCAGAATCTCAACAGAAGGAATTTGTAGAATTGAAACATCGCCTCTGTTCTACCCCAGTGCTCACATTACCAGACTTGCAACAACCATTTGAGATTGAGACAGATGCCTCTGACTATGCTATTGGGGAAGTTCTTACTTAATAGGGGCATCTAGTGGCATATCGCAGTGAGACATTGTCCGACACATTTCAAAAGTATCCCACTTATGACAAAGAAATGTATTCCATTGTGCAGGCTTGTTGACAATGGAAGCATTACATTTTGGGGAAGGAGACAATCATCCACATAGACCACTGACCCTTGCAGTTCATACAGACACAAGGGAAGTTGCATAACGATCTCCATCAGAAGTGGTCCACATATCTGCAACAATTTCATTTGAACATTAAGTACAAGAAGGGTAGCACCAATAATGTTGCAGATTTCCTCCGTCGACCACTGATCGTGGCCATAACCACCGTTCTCAACTCTTATGGGCATGAGACTTTTGATTGGCTGCTTCTCTACAAGAGCGATCCAGAATTCAGCCACACATACAAGGCACTCTTGGGGGGTATGAAAGTTCCAAATTTTCACCTCCAAGATGCACTATTATGTCACCTAGGAATTTTTTGTGTTCCTTCAAGTGAACCTGCCAAGATGATATGGGAAGTGCACTACAGTCGAGTCGCTGGGAATTTTGGGGTCGAGAAAATAGTGGCAGTACTGCAAAAGTATTTCTATTGGCTGAACCTTCGAAAGGATGTCAGGAAGTACATCAGATCTCGCACTGCGTGCGCCATTTCCAAACCAACCATCAAGAAGCAAGGGCTCTATACTCCGCTACCTGCCCCTAGTCGACCTTGGGAATCCATCTCCATGGATTACATGTCAGGCCTTCCTTCTACTAAGCATGGAAATGACTGTGTTTTCGTGGTTGTCGAGAGATTCTCAAAGATGGCCATTATGGCAGCCTGCAAGAAGAATATCACAGCAGAAGCCACTGCTAAAATCTTCTTTGAACGAGTGTGGGTGCACTTTGGGATTCTAAAGTCTATCATATCAGATCGCGACAGCAGGTTCCTCAACACATTTTGGTCTAGCCTCTGGTCAATGTTGGACAGCAAGCTCACCAAGTCCACAACTTTCCATCCTCAAACTGATGGCCAGATAGAGGTCGTCAACAGGATGATTGTACACATTCTACGCATGTACAATTCAAAGCATCCACGCACATGGGATGAGAGCCTTCCCTATGTACAACACAGTTATAACTGGGCTCTCTACAACTCAACCGGCCACAGCCCCTTTCAGGTGGGCTTGGGATTCCAGCCACTATGTCCCATTGATGTAGCCATGCCATTTGCAACTACTCAGGCTGATTCGGCTCATGTCCAGTCTAAAGCTGACAAAGCAAACAACTTCATCGAGCGCATTTAGCACATCCGCCAATAGGTTCATGACATATTGGACAGAGCCAATGCTAAGTACAAGCAACGACATGATCAACATTGGGTGCCACACAACTTCCAGGTGGGCAAAAAAGTGTGGCTACATTTGCAGAAGGAGTGCCTCACTAGACCCCCCCCGCAAGATTCACCCGCTCCGATATGGGCCATACACCATCACCAAGGCTGTAGGGAACAATGCCTTCGAGCTCAGTATTCCACCATTCCTTGGTCTGCACCCAGTATTCAATGTAGACCACCTTCGTCCCTACTTCCCACCTCTATTGGACACCTATGACATTGCAGAAGAACTCACACCAAAAGAGTTAAACCTAGACTGCATGGAGCAGGCCACCATAGACTGTATCATGGACATGCAAATCAATAACACTCGCCGATAGAAAATCCAACTATATCAGGTTGTCAAAGCTGGCCAACTCCTGCACCAAGGCAAGTGGTTCACCAGGGACCAAGTTCAACAGAAGTTTCCTCATCTCATGGAGGAAATCAACGCAATGGGGACCATTGCTTCCTAAGGGGGGAGGAATGATCTAGGTGGATATTGGTGGCCACCCGCCTATTCCACTTGGGGCCCCACCATTGTATCTTTTAGTTTTTCTCACAACTTACTATTTTTAGCATTTTTTCAGGTCCTAAACTTCTGGAGCTGTTTTGAAGCCCCAAACGGAGATAGTATGCCGAAGTTACGTCCCTGGGAAGTTGAAGCACCAATTTACCAAAACGGGGCCCATAGTTTTGGCGCTTCATCTCCTAGGATTAGGTTTTTGGATGTTTAGAATTCTCCATTGTTTATCCATAATAAATAGGCCCTCAAGCCTCATTGTAATACAGTTCAGAGGTTTGTACTCGCCACATCTCTTCTCAGAGATTCGCTACCAGCACCCTAGCTATTTTATTTCCATCATGTTTTTAAGCATATTTTTGTGATTTAATAGTAATGAAATGAAGCCTTATTTCCGCTGTATTTATATGTTTATGGTTATTTCTGTATTCTATTGCATTCATGCATAAATCCGGATCATGATCCTGGCTTGTTTTTCTTTTGCTCGTGTTTTGACACTATTGTGTGCTACAACCTTAATGTGTATGAGTGTGGCCATGGATAGTCCAAAGGTGACATATATCTTGGTGAGTAAGGATCTCCAAGTAGCGTTGGGGTAGGCATGGAAGGAGAGCTTCTTGGGGAATGATTTATAGACATGTTCAAAAATAAAATATAGACATGTTCAATAAAATATAAATATAGAAGTAGTAATAGTCCTCTTAGAACAAAATATGTAGCAATGACAGATAAAAAAGCTGCAGAGAATCATGATGTAGGTTGTGTCATAGTGAGGTGCTCTATGAATGGCTTGTGATAGTATTGATAGGTCTCATGTCCTTATTTTTCCTATATCATCCATTGGCAGATGGGCAGGTGGGCTGCTTCCTTGGAAAGGCTGTCAGAAATTTGGTTCCTTTCCCTGTAAATGTGATTACAAACAATATAATCAAAATGGGGTTTTAGTGCTGTAATTTCCTCAAAAGTCCTCTGAGTGTGTGCACATGACATTAAGAAGTAACATTAAACCAATTGATGACAATTTTGGAATCACCAAAAAAATTATGAATGAGCCTGCAATGCTTTTCATGTGCAAAGATGAGGAGTCTAAGGCTGTTTAGTTCAGCGAAGTTTTTTGTGCCCCTGCCAAGTCCCATCTTAATTTTGAAATAATGTTCCTCTGAGATATAAAATATAGAGCCTCCACCACACCGATTTTCTTGGGCAGATCCATCAAAATACACCTAAGGAAAAGACTTGTCAATAATTTCAGGGGTGATAAGTCTCACACGATGTGATTGTTCTTCTTCAGGTATTAAATTATATAGCCCCTGAATGTGTGAGAAAATGATATGCCAGTCACTTGTGATGCCCTGAATTTTTTTTTTGTTTCAGGCTATCCATATGCCCCAACAAACCAATAGAGAAAGGTTGTGAAGCTTGTGTTCAGATGCATTTTGCCACCAATTTTTCCAAGCAAATTGAAAATTTTTACACGGGGACTTGCCCCTCACCTAAGGGTCTAGAATCCTCGCCCCATCGCGCTCCCCCCACCTAGGGGTCTACAATCCTCGGCCCCTCGCGCTCCCCCCACCTAGGGGTCTACAATCCTCGGCCCCTCGCGCTCCTGGGTCTTAGGGACTTCTAGGGGACGTTTCTCGACGCCCCAAAAAATTAGGAAATTAAGTGGGATGTCAAAGGGGACGTCTCCTCAGATTGAGGGGTCAAGGGTGCTTTAGGGAGCATGAGGGGGCTTGAGGGGACAGGAGGGGGAGTGTGGGGCCCACAATTAAAAAATAGTAATTTTTAAATGAAAAATAAATAAATAAATAAATAAAAATATTTTAATAATCGATTGTTTAATTAAATTAATTTTTAGGCTTCATTTGTTTTCATTGTATCATTGTATCATCCGCACTTAGCACTTTCCACCCAACCCTTAGCACTTTCCGCCCATAGCATTGCTGCAGCTGCTGGAAGAAACCCGCAGCAACCTGCAGCTTGCTGCCCGCAGTTGGAAGAAGTTGTGTTTTATGTTTTATGTTTCACTGTTTCAGACATAAATTTAAACTTATTTTCTCTTAAGTTTTAATATTTATGTTTCAGACTTGAGTTGTAAACTTCAGTTTAAAGTTAATTTTGAATCTTGATATAATATCATATATCTCATGACTCATATGATATCTTAAACTTTATTTTCGTTGTACATTGTTAATAGTTACATTAATGATTATACAGTTACAAAATTACATATGAATCTATGATGTATGTTTTAACTTTTAACTTTTAAATTTGTTTCAGTTAGATGATTCATCATTCATGGACTTACAATTTTAAATATTTATCATTTATGATTTATCTTTCATGATGTAAGTGTATGATGACTGTATATACATTCCTTGCAAAAATGAAAAATACAGTTGCATTGATATATCAAATATAATATTATAATATTATATATATTTTTATATTTTATATTTTTTATGATCCCGATGTCCCCATGTTTCCTGAAAATTGGTAGGGAAAAATCAATAGGGAGCTTTTGCATAGGCCGCTCCCTCGCCCCCTCACTCCCACCTCCAAGGAACTTGGTGGAACATTGTCAATGCTAGATATGTTGTGAAATGGAGCAGAATAAAAAGAGGTAGTTGATAGATTTGGTCATGTTCTTAGACAAGCAGCAGCTCGAGGGCTCATGAAAGGCTCTGCTCGTAAGATTGTATTCAATGAGAGCCTTGTTAATAAAACACCACATGAGTAGTTTGGCTTTTGGGAGAGATTTTAGCTTCCAAAGAGGGTGCCTTTTATTTCAAGTTCTTGATCTCCACATATAAATAGATATCCCTCCTTTGGATTGTAACGACCATGCGAGGAGATGGCCCATAAAAATTCGTCCTCCCGATCTAAAATTCTAGTATGGGATTCTGCAAGTGCATTGATATAATTGTCTCAGTCATGTCGAAACTGATTGGGTATCATGAGATCAGTAGCTGTTCTCCAAGCTTGATTGTACAATGAAGAATTTTCAGTGTCTGCAATTTGTGATAGGTATTTAATACTTATCGAGTCAAGGTATTGTCTGAGTTCAAGAAGACGGAGGTGGGAATTCTCACAGCATCATAGACAATGCGTACATTTTCTCTAGTACCTATACGACAAACCAAACCATGTTTAATAACAGATAAGGAGTGTAAAACAACTCAGTTCAAATTTCATTTCTATGCCTGTCAGGTCTGCGAATGCATTCCAATGTTGATAAGGGGTATATATAATTGTGATATACCACTTCTTGCATGACACTTAAATGTATAACATAAGCTAGCACTTTTTTAAAAAATCTACTAATTTTAACGAGTTTTTAAAAATCTCTGCTAGTTTTTAGTTAAATTTGATTTAAAAAATAACTTAGTAAAGTTCAATTTATTTATTAGTTAAATTATGGTTTTAAAATCTAGTTAATTTATGGTTTAAAAATCTTTACAGTATTTTAGTTAAAAATTATTGGGAAATATAACATAATAAAGGTCCATTCATCTATTAATTAAACAGTAGTTTAAAAATAGATATATTCTAATTGTTGGATCTATTTGTTATTCTACATTTTAATAGCACAATCAGGTTTTGAAAATAGAATTTTGTATGAAATTGAAAATTTTCATTTCTTAAAATGTTTTTCATAAATGTATAAATAAATTTTAAAAATTTCAGTATATAAAGAAATAAAAAATCTATACTAATAAATATACTAGCAATTGCACCACATGTTGTAAAAGAAACACCTTAAGGCAATAGAATAGGAAAGAGTGGCCTAAAAAAAATAAGATGTTGCAGAGAAGGAGCCATCGTGAAGGAATGAAAGGAAAATTTTGCTTCCATGGAAGAACATCGTGGAGGTTTCAAAGATATTGATGATAAGAGTTATCAACCAGAAAGATACAGTTATTAAACTCTGAAGTCTCTTCTTGATTGAAAAGATACTAAAATGATAAGATATAGCAAACTTCTTGGCACAATATGTCAGCTTGCAACACGTCCAAATAAAACAACTAAAGTAAATACTATCAGATGGTTTTCAATGCATTTCTCATTGCAGACATGGTTACATGTTTTCATGGATTAGGTGGTATGTATCAGCAAGAAGGGATATTAAATTCTATTATACGTAACGCAACTGCTACACGAACTATTCATAGTCCTTAATGATATACTCAAATTTCTTTCACAATAATGATCAAGTGTCTAAAGAAGCCATCATCACTTCCAAAATCACATATTTAAACATACAAGTTGTAAAAATTGAATTTGTTTCATAAATTTTAATAGCATCATGTTCTCAGATCTAAGATATAGTTCTTAAACTCTGAAGCCTCTTCTTGATTGAAAACATACTAAACTAATAAGATATAGCTGAAGAGAATATATATGTGTGTGTGTGTGTATTTTAATTTAATTTAAAAATAAAAGTTTAATTTATTTGAATACATTAAATAAATAATTATTAATTTAACAAATAATTATACAAGAAAAGGAAAGGCCTATGTTGAAGTTAAGTTAAAGACCTTGTCTGATCATGCCAACATGAATGCCTCATGAATAAAGAAATAGATCGTGATTTTCTACCTTCAAAATCAAAGGTATTTTTGGTGCAGTTCCTCCATATTTAATCTTGATCACTTCCTATTGAGTCACCTATGTATTAGTTTCTTCATGATCTTTGAAAATATTCAAAAGATCACATTGTTATTTACCAGTGATCTCCCTGGTGTCTACCATGTTCTTGTCTATTCAGTATCGATGATATGAATTTGGCTTCTTTTGTTCTTTGTGAAGATAGTAAAAAAGGTATGGAGAGGTGTCTTTCATCACTTCAAGAGAAGTAATAATAAGGCTATTGAGAAAATAACTCCAACACCGAGAGAGATTCAGTAGCATTTATGGAATTGGCGAACATGTCTTGTTCTCTAGTGTTGGCTACTCAACATAGCTTTCTTGATCTTGTGTAGAAGAAATGAATTTTTGTTTAGCTTATATTACATTAGCAATGAAATTTCCAAAATTCATGGCAGGCTTTCCATCACATTTGTAGAGGAAATTATAGCACAGTATCACAGTTTTCTTATCAGAGCTAAATTCTCCTATATGCATCAACGATGGATTTCATCACTTAAGAGCAGTAAAAGCAAGTTTATAATTGCAAAAAAAACTCCAACACATTTGTAGAGAAAATTATAACATAGTATCACACTTTTCTTATTAGAGCTAAATGCTCCTATATGAAACAACTATGGATTTCATCACTTAAGAGCAGTAAAAACAAGTTTATTGAGAAAAAAACTTGACACATTTGTAGAGAAAATATAACTCATTATCACACTTTTCTTATCAGAGCTAAATGCTCCTACATGCAACAACGATGGCTTTCATCAAGAGAAGAACAAACAAGTTTATTTAGAAAACAACTCTAGCACTGAGAGAGATTTGGAAGCAACTGTTGAATTGGTGAACATGTCTTGCTCTATGGTGTTGGATATTCGACATAGATTTCTTGATATTGTATACAATAATGTAAATTTTCATGTATCTTATACTACATTAACCATGAAATTGTCAACGTTTAGGGCACACTTTCCATCACATCTCTAGAGAAAATTACAAGAGAGTATCACATTTTTCTTATCATATCTAAATGTTCCTATATGAAACAACTACCTTGTACCTCATAGTTTAAATTTGTGCAAGGAGGATGAGAGGAGGAGTGTCAAGGTGCAAGCTAGAATAAGAAGAGAAAGAAGAACCTTGTTTTGGACTTGAGATAGATTCAGTCTCTGCACATCTAGAGTAAAGCTTAATAAAAAAAAACTCGCCATACTTTGAATTTTTGAAATAAATATCTTAAAAATTAGAATATCAATTTAATACATTTTACTCAATTAAAAATTTAATAATATTCATTTAAAAAATATAAATACAAATTACTATTTTAAATAAAACTATTCTATTTTTTTTTTCAAGGAACAGAGGAACAAAAGAACTCAGAGACCTAGGGAATGGATGATAGGGTTTCATCATGCCGAAACCTGTCAGGCAGATTAAAAGAGGGGTACCAAACTCGTGCAGTGACTGGGGGAAAATATGGCTACAACCTCAGGGAGGGGGGATAGGGGTGGGGGGGTGGGGGAGGGCGCAACCCCCTCCTACAGAAATTTCATAGATGGAGAACAAAGCAACAGACAAGAAGGACCAAAATCAAGACCTCCTTCGAACAATGGGCCATTATTAGGAGTGGAATGGCAAGCCAAGACAAGAGGGAAATGGCTGCCACGAGCTCAGAAGAAACCCAAATTTATTATTCCTACTAACAAATTAGATGATTATAGAAGTTACATGAAGGACCATGCACTAATTTGTAAGTTCATCATCATTTGGCCAACCGAAAACGATCTTTTGAAATGGATTCAATTAAAATGGGAGCCCAAGGGACACATTGATTTGAAGTTTGGACGTAGAGGATTTTTTACAGTCATCTTTACTAATCTTCTTGATAAAAAAAGGATATTTGAGGGAGTTCCTTACTTTTATTACAGTGAGGGTAATTTTTTACGCCAATGGGAGGAATGCTACAACCCTCATCAAGAAAATTTCTTGGCGGCATCGGTCTTGGTTCGAATTTTTGCATTATCAATGGACTTTTGGGACCCTGAAATTCTGGAAGGCGTAGGTAATTCTTTGGGCAGTTTTGTAAAGATTGCAGAAACAACGTGACGAGGATACTACACCCCTTTTCCCCATATATGTGTGTACATGAATGAATCCATTGAACTTGAATATGAAGGAAAATTTTGGCATCAGTTGCTTTAATATGAACACATTCCCTGTCGTTGCCGCATATTCCATGAATACAAGCATCTGTATAAAACATGCCCTCTAAAGAGTCTTGCTCCAATGCAATGAAAAACCCTAGAGGGAGTTGAAGCGACACCTGAAAAAGATGACGGATTTACAAGAGTGACAAATAAAAAGAGGCATACTAAGCAGATAATTACCCAAAATAACACTCCTAAATAGAAGAACACACAAAATCGTTATGAAATCTTTCAAGAATAAAGGGAAAATTCAAAGGCAGGGGAGGATAGCCCGAGTATAGGGCAAGGACAGATACCATAGAAAAATCAGAATGCAAAAAGAAAGGCCCCGCAAGAATCAGCAGAAGCAGAAGAGGAGAATATGGTGGAACAATCGCCAATGGATATAGAACTGAAAAAAGAGGATTTAAGCTCATAGGAGGTGGTCATAAAATGGCTCTTACACAAATGGCGTAACTTAGATGATCGTTTCATTCCAGACGACCAAAATAAATTGTACAAGGAAAGTTTTGAGCAATATCTGACAGTCCAATCTCAAAAACAAGTAAGTAACCCTGAAATCCCTCCATCCAAAGAAGTAAGTACTCAATCCAAAGGAGGGAAAAAGAAAGGAAGACGAACCCTGCATGATTCAATTCAAATGGTAGGAGAGATGTTAGTTAATTCAGGAAAGATAATACCGTTAACAATGGTATTCTAATAAATCATTAAAGTTAAACAATGAAAGTAATCTCCTGGAATATTAGAGGTCTAAAAAGTAAAGGTAAGTAGAGATATTTAAAAAAAATCTAAATTCAGAAAAGCCTCAACTGTTGTTGCTACAAGAAATGAAAGTCTCTGGCCAAAAATTAGAAGACATTCTGAAATCACACAAGCCTCATTATGAACAATGGCGATAGACTCAAGGGGAAGTGCCAGAGGAATAGCCATACTTTGGAACCTTGCTGAAGTACTAGTAGAAGAATGGATGGGACTGCCTCACCTTCTCACTGGCTTGTTTAGGAAAATAGGAACAAAAGAGAAGTTGCTCGTTATCGCAGTGCATGGGCCTCATATTCTAAGAGAAAGACAAGACTTTTTAAATAGTATAAGGACTCTCCGTACCATGCATACAGAGAAATACTGGTTATTGGGAGGATATTTCAACATGATTAAGTACCTAATAGAAAATAAAGGAGGCATAAGGAGAGAGGACCTGAAAATGGAACTCTTTTGAGACTTAATCACTAACCTTAGATTGGTAGACACACCTACAGTGAATGGAAAATTCACCTGGATTAACAGAAGAGGGATATTGAATCAATTTGCTTCAAGTTTGGATAGTTTCCTTGCTTCAGAAGATTTATTCAGTGTGGATGTTTTCTATGAAGCAGCCATCCTCCCAATGTTGGGGTCAGATCATTGGATGATAAGAATGGAAATAGACATGAAAGAAAGCAGAAAAAACCGTCCATTTAGATTTGAATCATTTTGGCTCAGGGATACCACCTTTCTAGATAAAGTGAAAGGATGGTGGGAAACCAACCATATTCAAGGCAGGAATATAATGCATACGTTCCAACTCAGATTGAAAAATCTAAATCAGGAAATAAAGAAATGGAACAAAACCGAATTTGGCAATATTCAACAAGATAAAGAAAGATTGCAGGGTGAAATGAAGCGAGTTCAACAACATATGATCAACCATGGGAGAACTGAGGCTCTAGAAGTAGAAGAAGGAAATCTCCTAAGCCAACTGGAAGAGCGTAAGAAGCAAGAAGAACTACTTTGGAAACAAAAATCCAGAGTGTAATGGCTGAGAGAAGGGGAGAAAAATACAAACTTCTTCCATAAAAAATTATCCAGAGGAGACAACACAATCAAATTTTTTCATTGAAAGACTATGCTAGAAATCATGTTTTGCAATATAATGAAATGGAGAATCTATTAGTAACACACTTTAGTAACCTCTTAACAGAGGCAGAGCGAGATAGATCTGCATCTATTGTTCGAATCACAAGACACATCCCCTCAACAGTAAGCAGAGAACAAAATTTAGCCTTACTCAGGGAAATCACTTTTCAAGAGGTGGAGGAGGTGGTCAGGAATCTGCCCAAGAACAAAGCCCCAGGTTTTTATGGCTTCAAAGTAGAGTTTTATCAAGCCACATGGCCATTCATGGGAAATTATATATGGGAATTTGTAGAAGAATCCAGGTGGTCTAGACAAGTCTATTCAGCCTTAAATTCTACCTTCATCTCTCTCATCCCCAAACAAGAGAATTCTGACACCTTTGAAGGATTCTACCCTATTTCCCTTTGTAATGTTGTTTACAAGATTCTCTCTACGATAATGGTCAACAAATTAAAGCCTATCCTTCTGAATCTAATCTCTCTAGAACAAACAGGGTTTGTGAAAGGTAGAAAAATTCTAGATGGAATTGTAATGGTGCAAGAAGAAATCCATTCTCTTCACAGCCTTAAAGAAAAAGGTATGATTATCAAACTTGATTTTTCTAAATCTTATGATCGCTTAAGTTGGCCATACTTAAAAGCAGTCCTATTAGCATTCGGATTTAATGGAAGATGGATTCAATGGCTAATGTATTTTATTTCCTCTCCCGACTTCTCAATATTGTTGAATGGTATTACTTCCAACCCCTTTAATGTCTCGATGGGTCTTCTTCAAGGAGATCCCTTATCCCCTTTTCTATTTATCATAACAGTTGAAGGCTTATGGCGTCTAATAAAATCCAAACTCTAAGAGGGACAATTAAAGGGACTAAATCTATGGGGGGCCAGAATTAACTCTTCCCCACCAACAGTTGGTTGATGACATTCTGTTGTTCTGTCAAGCTACTCTACGGGAAGCCAAAGTGATCTAGGAGGATCTTGTTTAATTACAGTTCAGTAGAGAGGTCCATTCAGCTCCAATAGTTTGATGTCCAGTTCAGTCTCTAATTCGCTAGTTTCATCAGTAAAAGGTCCTTCAATTTCATGGTCGTCATGTGTGATGAGAAGGTGAATTTTGGGTTAAAATGGTGATGTAATATTACTAAGTGCTAAGACTTAATCATTAATTCTAAGGTCTAATCCTAACACTAAGGATCTAAATCTTATGTAAAAATCCCTAAGTCTAAATCCTAAGACATTAAAACCTATACCTAATGCGAAGGTTCCTTGGTACAAAACCTTATAACATTACAAAACCCATAATCGAACTTTATTATAAAAAAAAACAAATGTAAGAACATAACACAGCGCTAACCTCAGACCACGTGGCTAATAGACTGTGTCGGATTAGTAAAGTCATGTGACAGGTTTATGAGACCGCGACGGAGAATGTTAGCAGTTAACAGTTGGAAAACCGCTCGTCGGGAGATCGCATGTGAGAGGTAGAGATGGAACCGCAATGGATAAAGCCGAACCGCCGGAGGAAACCATAACCGCTGGTGCTATTCCTATCTGCCGCGCTATTCACATGCCATCCAAAAATTCTTTCGCTCGGTTAGCAAGCTGCCCAGTTAAAGTTATTAATATATAGTTTATAAATGGGTTTTTTTTATTTTAAAATAGCGTTAAGGTCAAATGTTATCCCTAGGTTCATGTATGGAGAAGGGATTCAAGAGCCTTATCACACCAAAAGCTTAAACATATTCTAAATTTGGATTTCAGAGGTTCGAATGCAGCTTATTTAAACCATGAAAAATTCATTCAAAGGACAATGGAGTGTTTTTGAAGTTCAGTCTCCAATCCACCAGTTTCTTCAATTCGCCAATGAAAAGGTCCTTTAGTGATCGTGGTTCAGTTTGGGTTCATGATATGGTTGTGTGGTATTTGTAATGGTTAAATTTATTAACCTAGTGCTAAGACCTAATCACATTACTAAGGTCTAATCCTAGCACTATCTCTAAAACCTACACCTAAAATTTTATGGTGTCAAAATCTAAGCATGGTGTAAAATACTAAGTCCTATTCCTAAACCCTAACCCTATGTAAAAATTCCTAGCGCAAAGGTGTTCCTATGGTACAAACACCTAAGTCATAAAATCCTTAGTGCAAACCATATATTAAAAACAATGATATAAGACCATAACATAAACCTTTTAAAGGTTTGGGGTCATGGGTTAAAAACATTATAAAAACCTTTAGTCTAAGATTCAGGCTATGGATAAGGTTCGGGTGATAAGTTGAAAAATTTATATTAAAGTTTTAAAAACCCACATCATTAAGTCTAAACTGTGTTAGAACAATCATATGACAGGTCTAGACTGTGGTAGATGACAGCTGTAAAACCTCGTATAAGTCGTGTTTCAAAACTGCGTCGAGTTTTGTTTTAAAACGTGTGACAAGTGTTAAACCGCAGAGTTTAAGCCACCAGGTGTAGCCGGACCATGACCGTTGGGAAACCATAACCACCGAAAAAAAAATGTCCATAATGCCTGTTCACATGCCGAAGGATCGAAACTCTGCCCGGTTAGCCTAACTGTTGGGGCTAAGTTTTATTATAAGGTCCAAATTTAGGTTTTTAAAATTAATTCAGCACTAAGGTTTGGGGATTTTATCCCTAGATTATATGTATCACATTTTTATAGGACCGAGACCCTATTTTTCTCAACCAAGTGCCAAAATTGGCTATCCATGGTTCGAATTAGTCCTTATAAAGCCATGGAAATTCTTCATGAAATTCATCCTTGGTTTTTGAAGGCTTGGAGAATTCAGTGTGCAATTCCAGGAATAGAGGCATTTTTGTTTGCAGCATTGCTCAGCCGTCGGGTGTTAGAATTGAGCGCCGAGATAGGTGTTGAAAAGGGAAAAGAGAGTAATTTTTGTTTACAGAGTCCATAAATGCCTGTGAGCACATTCATTCTGATTCATTTTTGTGTAAACAAATTCCTCAAGATCAATCCTAATAAAAACGGACGCCCACTTGAAAGCAGACCCGAAGATGTAATCCATGAGGGACGAACTCCGTAATCAACTGTTTGCTTCTTATTATCTCTTTTTATTGATGTGATTTAATCATTTATTTGCTACTGGTTTATGTCTTCTTTCACTTAAAAGTTTTCTTCAGTTAACAGTCAATCTAAAGGACAAACTAATCAAACTGCTTAAGCACTTTATTCGATCACATTCAGATCATATTTGGTATTAGAGCTGGTTGTGCTTTGTAGTTTGTTTTTCAGTGGATGTTAACCAGGTTGGGATTGCAACGTGGAAAAGGCAAGCTTGACGAATTCAATCCAGAGATCGGAAAGCGGAAAGTCATTCATCAATCAACGATGACAGGGACTGAGACTGTTGAGACACCTGAAGCTACTGAAAAGAAACCCATGGATGAGAATAAAATCCAACAGATGTTTCTAAGCATGTAAAATATGTTGGAAGAATTATATGAAGACAAGAAGACGAGAGATGCAGCCTCATCGTTGAAGGCATCAAAGAAGTAAAAGGGTAAATGCAAGGCAGATAAATCTCCTTCTCCTCCATCATCTCCATCATCTTCTTCTTCCTCTTCTACTTCTAGTTCTGAATCAGAAAAATAAATAAACATAAGAGTCCATTTTTGAAACTTGATATTAATTTTGAATTACCTGTGTATGATGGTCAAATAAAACCTGAGAAACTAGATAATTGGATAAAACAGTTAGAATTCTATTGTCGTATTCAAGATATTACTGATGATAAGACAAAGATCCAATTAGATACTCTTAGAATGGGGGGTACTACTTTGATCTAGTGGGAAAGTAAGACACAGATAGATTTAAAGTGTAAAGGAAGAGTTATCACCTCATGGACTAAGTTTATTAAAGCTCTAAAGAAACAATTTTATCCGTTGTGTCACACACATCAAGATGTAATTGATTGGCAGTGCTTGCGACAAGGTAAGGGACAAAATTTTCAACAGTTCACACATGAATTCAGAAAGAAAGCGTTAGCACTTGGTATTCCATTGGACACAAAAGAAACTTTGTTGAAGTATATTGGCAGTTTGCATTCATATTTGTAGCATACATTATTAATGTTCAATCCTAATGATTTTTATGAAGTTTTTGTTCAAGATATTCATGTCGAATCAGGTGCTAGACCATTCAAGTTTACACCAAAGGCATCCAAGCAGATGGAAACCAAAAACAACAAAAAGAAGGGTAAGCCAAAGGGAAAAAAAACTGCCACTACTCAGAAGGAATATGAAAGACCTACTTGTACAAATTGCCAAAGGATTAGCCATACTAAAGCTAAGTGTTGGAAAATTCATCCAGAACTTAAGCCAAAAAAGTTCCAAAAGAAGAAGGGTGACAAGGAGGCTTCGACAGCAGTTCAGCAGGACTCGGGATCCGATTCAAAGGTGATGAAGGAAAAATCACTGCTATGGTTACAACAAGTAATACTTCTGATGCTAGTAATTCTGCTTCTTCAAACATCAAACAATTGAATGAAGATAAAAGAATCGAGTTATTTCATATAAGGGTAACTTCAAAACATACAAAGATAGATACATTGTTTGATATAGGATTACAGGAAAATTTGATTTCTGAGTCATTGGTTAACAAATTGGGTTTGAAAACACATAAACATCTAAAACCATATCCTTTGGGATGGTTAAAGGAACAATCGCAAATTCATGTACCAAACAATGTTGGTTAAAATTTGCAATCATAGCTAACTATATCGACGAAGTGGATCTAGATGTGATATAGTTAGACAAATGTGGAATTGCCTTAGGTAGCCCTTATCTCTATGAACGTGATGCAGTATTTTATAGGAAGGAACATATGGATCATCTCATAAAATATGGGATTATGTACATCATTCGGGCACATAAAACTCAAAATCACTTGAATTTAATCAATGCTAATCAAATGAAGCGCTTAATTAGTTCAAGCAAGAGATACATACTCATGTCGATAAAAGAGAAACATAAGGATCTTAATGATACTTGTTTAGGTTGTGAAATTTAGTATGAAGGTAATTTGGTTAATAAGGTAGATTCATTTCAGGATCTAGTTAAAGAACCAAAACATCTACTTCATAAAATGGAAATATCACATGAGTTGTAGTTGATGTCTATTGCCCCTCTTTCTAATGTTGAAATGTATCACAAGTCAGTTATAGAGCTTAAAGAAATAAAGCAACAAATTCCAGGGAAGGTTGGAAAAGAATTAATGCGACTCAGTTCATCTCCATACATTTCACCCATAATTTTGGCTCAAAATAAAAACAAGACATGGGGAATAAGTGTCGAATTTAGAGTTGATTCATTTAAGCAGAAAAATTTCACAGCATTGATAGATCATCAACAACCATATGAAGTTGAAAACTATGTTAAATGTTATGCAATGGAAACATTGATTCACATAGATTATCAGCTGCTTCAATACTTTCAGTCATATACTAAGTTGCAACAATCTCACTATAGCTGGATGAGATTTATTCAGAAAATTCACTTTTTAATTAAGGACAAGGAAGGTGTAACAAGTAAGGTAGTTGATATGTTATCTTTGAATGCTTCAATAGTACTGCAAAAAATTTCATTGGTTCATGAAAGTTATGTAGAACAGTATAGAACTGATGATGAATTCAAAGAAATATATGAATCACTAACTCATGGTGCTTAGATAGAAGAAATCAATTATCATATTCATGACACGTTTTTATATCATTTGGGTAAGTTATGTGTACCATAGACAGAAAGACCGCAATTCATTCGGGAAGCTCATTCTTCTCGGATAGCAGGGCATTTTGGCATAAGTAAAACTATGGCACAAATTCAAATGTATTGTTATTGGCCTCGTATGTATGAGACAATATCAAAGTACATTAAAGGATGTGTAATGTGTTCAACAAGCAAGCCAAGCAATCGAAATATTGGTTTATACATGCCACTTCCAGTTCCTTTGCGACCATGGGAAAGTATTTCCATGGATTTTGTTGGAGGACTGCCTATGTCCAGAAAAGGACATGATTATATGTATGTCGTGGTTGATAGATTCAACAAAATGTGCATTCTTGTTCCATGCAAAAAGCAAGTAACTACATGTTGTTTTTCTATCAAGCTACACTATGGGAAGCCAAAGCCATCTTATCTGTTCCTAAAGACTTCATGGCTACCTCTGGGACCCTTACAAACAATGATAAATCCAATGTTTACTTCTTTAACTCCAATGAGGTCTCCCAGAGGTTTCTTTCCTGAACAGTGGGTTTCAATCAGGGCTCCTTCCCTATGAAGTAATTAGGAATCCCTTTTACCCTCAATTCCCGTAGGGTATCTGATTGGAAAGACCTTCTTAATCACATCCATAAAAGGTTACAGAATTGGGCTTTCCGTGCCCTCAATGTGCTTAGGAGAGTGGTCCTCTTGCACTCTATTCTACAGTAAATTCCTATTTATCAGCTTTCTGGAAGAGCTGCTCCTAAAAATGTTTGCAACAATATGGTCAATCTATTTAAAATATTTCTATGGAAAGGTATAGATCAAAAAAGGAAATGGGCTCTGCTCTCGTGGGACAAGCCAACTAAACTTAGAAAAGTAGGTGGTCTAGTTTTACGATATGCCTTCATTCTTAATCAAATAATTGGAGCTAAACTACAGTGGCAGTGGCTTCAAGGAGGTACAGACCTCTAGAAAATCATCTAGGAAAGAAAATATGACATGCCAGGCACAACTGTGGGAAAATTGAAAGCAGATGCAACCCCTAAAGGATCCACCATATGGAACTTAGCATCAATAAACATGGATTTGATTCAACAACACAGCTTATGGGGAGTCCGAGGAGGTCAAACGGCCTTATTCTGGGAAGACTCACGGCAACAACGGGAAAAAATATTCAGCCTAGATTCAGGTGAGATTTTCCTATTCACCAATATGCCTCACACAAGATCGCTGGCCCATTACCGAAATGGGGAAAATTATGGACAGTGGAGGAAATGGAGAGGTAAAGATCAGTGGCCAAATGCCCCACAAACACTGCAATGGAACAATTACAATAAAGAAATGAAAACCAGGAAGCTTGCCTATAGTCATGGAGAAGACATTCTGAGATGGGGATATCGTACTAAAGGCATGTTCACCATTCAAGAAGGATATTACATCAAATCTAATAGTATGAATAGCATTACAATACCACTCTAGTAGTAAATATGGGCAAGCAAACATTGGCCAAAAATAGAACACTTCCTCTAGCTCGTAAGTCACTGGAAAATACTTGCCTGGGATCAGCTACAAAAAATAGGAATGCATGGGCCTTCCCTGTGCATAATGTGTAACAAATAGGAGGAAAATCTAGAACATCTTCTCAATACTTGTGGCCTTGCAGAAGAACTATGGCACAATATCAATATGGTTTTTCAATAAACAAATAGTGATAATACGAGCATCACACAAACCATACTCAACTGGATTAAACGAGGATACACCTGTATTGTCCTTAACAGAGCCTAGAGATTTTCCATAGGATTTCTCCTTTGGGTTATTTGGAAAGAATGAAACTATAAAATCTTCAGGGAAGAAACAATACAACGAGATCAGATCTGGCAGGTCATCCTAGAAAACATCCGGGAGACCATTCTGGCAGAAAATGGAATGCGAAAGATTGGACGACAAACGGAAATGAAGGCCGCATCCTCGCAATGATGAGTTTAAAACCTCAAATGATGCCTCGAAACCTATGGAAAACAACTCAGATTCGGCAAAACCCTTTAGACAGATTCCAGACACCCCAACCAGGGTTCTTGAAGCTAAACTATGACGGGGCCTCCAAAGGCAACCCAGGACAGGCAGGAGCAGGTGGAATATTCAGGAATTCCCAAGGATCAGTATGTAGAATTTATACGATAGAGCTGGGATTTACCACAAACAATGAAGCAGAATTAATGGTGGCCAAACAAGGGCTCACTATTGCAGTGCGTGAAAAATATCAAAGACTAGTTGTAGAAGGAGACTCGGCTATGGCAACGGGTATAATCCAAAAACTATAGCAAGGAACACCATGGGAGAATATAAGCCAAACCTAGAGAACAACTAGACTTATCCATGAGATTAGTGTAATTATGCAGGATATAGGATATCTCATCCCACTGCATGTGCGGAGAGCTGGGAATGAGGCAGCATACTACCTCGCTAATTGGGGATGCAACCACGAAGGACGCCAGCTGGACATCAATGCATCTGATAGGGCCTGGGACATTGAACTCCACCCATTACAATCATAAACCAAGATAAGGAAAGTTCACAGGACCGAGACCCCCGATCAAGGTGCCACGAGGCAGTTGAGAGGGGAGGTTTGGCGGTGGCACATGATGTCGTGCACAGACTGCATGAATGATTCACCACTTCACACAGTGTATTGGGACATGAACACACGCCTGTTAATAATGTCCATTATAGGAATAGCTCTTAACCACAAGGGAATGTCAGGTAAGTCTTTGAAACAACATCGAGACAGAATTTTAAGGCAAGTTGCATGCCAAAGAGGTAGCATCGATCCCGGAAGGTAGTAGAAAGAAACTGCATCATCGAAGGAAGAAGGTTGGCGTTGGAAGCTGCTCTCTTGGTATGTTCTGTGCCTCCTAACTTTGTTAGAAACCATGAGTGTAACTGTAAACTGGACGTCTCTCCTCAGGAATCCCTTCAAAAGAGGTTGTTTTACCATTCCAATGACTTGTCCATACCTGCAAATTAGACATAGAATGCTTCATTGTATGCATGCGACCATTTTCCATAGTGGAGTGGTCAATTTCAAATTTTTGGATAGTTTACAGTTTATTTTATTTAATTTCAAGGTTCAGGGTTCTGGGATTTTACAGCATGTAGTCTTTAGCTTTTGTTTGAAGAATGCCATGGTTGTTTTAATTTTCCCTGGCCCTGTGGTGATACCCTGCTTTCGAACCCCTTGCAATGTCTTTCCTTGTTCAGTTTTACTCTTACCATTTGGGAAGGGCTCTCATTTCGCAAAGCCGGGAAGGGATTCAGGTAGGGATGTCACCCAAAATGCTTTTGTTTTGCAATTGTATGAGATAGTTAGCATGGCTAGGAATGACCGTCTCAACAACAATAAGGGAGGTGGAAATAGGCCTTGCTCTAAATCTTTAAATTGTATGCAATGTTGTAGGATCTACGAGATAGAGTCTACTTGTGGGTTTTTCTGGGGGGGTGGTGCAAACATCCATTTGGGGTTCCTGTTCATGCATTTTACGTTGTGTTTCAATTGGAATACGCCGCATTTGATTCTGCATTAGATTCTACATTTGAGTCTATATTTGAGTAAGCCTTTTCTATTAGGCTTATGTCGTTGTGGGAATACCTTCTCTGATATTTTCCAAAGGAACAGAAAGAATGTGGGCCCAACCTAGAGTAACAACAATATTGTTATTGACTTCCTTTTCTCTTACACAGGCCCTGCAAAAATTAAAACAGGTTTTCCCAGCTCTCTGTCGGATAATCTGGGGCAAAATTGATTCTTGATTGTACAAGGAAAAACAACAATGGCAAAAGGCCAGACTACCAAGAAACAGGGTAGGGGAACAAGGAAGAAATATAAAGTCAAACCTAATGCAAGCTCAAGAAAGCAAGGCAAGAAGTCCAAGAAAGAGGTTATTGAAAACCTTTTCGAAGCCTACACCATAGGGAATCCTCCCCAAGTCTACAACCTCATCCAGGGATGGGAGAGATAAAGTGGGCATAAAGAAGAAGACATAGAAATGCAGGAAAATAAAATAGACTTAATAGTTTATCTAGGGAATACTCAAGGACGACTATCCCTTTTCCACCAGTCTATTCAGACCTACTGGACCTTTAAATGTGTTATGGAAAAGGTTTTGATGAGTCTGCAAGAATTGGGAGGAGATCAACATGTGGTCTCTCAGGTGATTTCAGTTCTCCAGGGTATCAAAAAAGAACTGCAAGACATTCAGGTTTCTCAGCATCATGTAATAGCAAGTCTTGGAAGAATTGAGAGGAAAATTCAAGCGATGCACCAAGTGGACATGCCGGGGTCCAGTGTCAAAGACCCTGAACCGGTTGAGTCCTTGGATGACTGATAAAGTAGTTCTCTTTTAGATGTTTCTTTTTGTTGCTTCATGTTTTTAGCGGATAACATTTATATTTTCAGGTTGTTGTCAGACTTTGGTAGATATACTAGTATGAAGTCTACAGATTATAGGAGGAAAAAGCAATTTCAATACTGGATGGCTTTTAACTCGCTTAGATGGGAAACAGACCTGGTTTCCTTTGGGCAGGTTGAGGTTATCGTGTTTTGATATGTAAACCTGCTTATATTTTTTGATAAATGGAAAAATGGAAAGACACTCCTAAACTTACAAAAAATAAAAAAATAAAACTATTCTAAATAAAAATAGTAAAAATAATAACATTAATTACCATGGTCCTTGTGTACATTCCTCTTATTACTTATGTTTGTAAGTTATTCTTAATCACATAGTGTCAATTTATTAAAACTATAATCTACAAGTCTCACCTTTTATAGCTTTGGTGGAAGGATAGAGTATCTAAATTCCCTTACCCTTTAAGAAGCATCCTCAATTACTATACCACCCACCTGGACATCCAATCTAGAAATCTTAGGTTATTCTAAATTGATCAAGAGTATAGAATTTTTAGGGTGGTGTTTTATGTGCACTAAAATTCCCATGAGATCCATCACTATGTATGTGATTCATTGCAACCTTGGATATAAAGAATAATGGTTATAAACATTTAAAAATAATTTTATTAAATAATTAGTTTAGATCTATACTATTAGTAAAGAATAACATTAATTACCATGGCCCTCGTGTACATTCCTCTTATTACTTATGTTTGTAACTTATTCTTAATTACATAGTGTCAATTTATTAAAAATATAATCTACAATTCTCACTTTTTATAGCTTTGGTGGAAGGATAGAGTATCTAATTAGTTTGTGTGGAGTTTAATTTTATGATATAAATTTTATTTAAATCTAACAAATTTAATAACATCGTTTTAACTTAAAAGTCACCAAAACCTAAATACTTATCTTAATTTACCCTTTAAATAAACTACATTCCACATGAATACCATGGGTCAATACCATGAGCTGTTTTTATAGTTTATCATTATTTTGTTTTATTATTTTTATATTTTATTGTATTTTGACCTAGTTAAAGTGCTCATTACATTATGTCAATCTTTTTATTTAGTTTACTTTTATTTTTATTTTTGTGTAATTTGACATAGTCAAAATGTTAAACATGACATAAAAACATTTCTATCATACTTTGTTGGAGAGCATGGTGACACAAAAATGTAATATTTAAATATATAAATAGTTATTTTCCCTTTTTATAGTGTTTTTTATCCATTTAATTTAAATTAATTGGTTTGTGTGGAGTTTAATTTTATGATATAAATTTTATTTAAAGCTAACATTTTTTTAATAACATCATTTAAACTTAAAAGTTACTAAAACCTAAATACTTATTAAAAAGAAAAAAAACTAACATTATAAAAAACATATATAAAACTATTTACTTGTGGATCTAATGGCCTAACAAGTTTCAATCGTCTAACATTTGATCCAATGGCTCAAACATGGACACATTGGCAGCTAGGGGAGTTGTTTTCAAATAAGAATGCCTTAATGCGTAATTATGTTTATAATTTTTTTAATAAAATTATATATAATTATTTTCAAATTAATAATAATTAAAAAATAATAATGATATGTCATAGCTAAGTTAGATCAAATTGGGGTATGAAACTCTTTGTTGTAGAAAAAATTTAAGTGTATGAGACCACCCAATTTGTATCACAAGTTTGACCCATTTAAAAAGAAACATACATTGTTAACAATGAGCACACTCATTATATGTATTTTGAATCAATTTAGTATATAAAGCACATTTTTATTGTATAATATTGGAATCTTGGTAGAATCTAGTATCAAACAAATTTAAATATTCATTTGATATATCTATATATATATATATATATATATATATATATATATATATAATTTTATTTATTATAAATAATTAATTAAGGGTAGTTAGAAACAAAAAGGAAAAAAATAAAATGTGAATCATGTCATCCATTCATTAGGAAATCCACTGGGGAGTTTTTTTTATGGTGTCAACCAAGAAGCTAGAGCATTTTTATATTGGAAGATAATTCTTCCATACTCATATTAGAATTAGTTGCAGATTTGTAGGTGGATGTTGAGAGAATATCTCAACCTCCCTATTCATATTTAGAAGTGGTTGGATCTCACACTATAAATATTGTGATGTATTCGTGTAATTGAATATAGAGTAATAGATATATATTATTCGTGTGTTTTCTGTGTGCAATGGTTTCCATTTCAATTTTAATTTGGTATCGAAGCCATACAACCTTCAGTTGTTCTCGCACCTGAGCCAACCATCAGTTCCTTTATGAATGTTAAGAGGGCCCAAATTCTTAGGTTCAAGTTTTCCACTTTTAATAACCTCCACCGTGTCACTCAATTTGATGTCGCTATGATCTTTGCTGGAAGAATCCTTTATACTATCCTGCATGAAACATAATTCTCAGAGATGTGCAACATCATATTTTGAATAACTTGGTGGATTCGACATGGCTGTGTCTTGGAGTGCAGTGGGATGAACATCACATGCTGCGAAGGAGCTGTAGTGGAGCTGTGTTGCATGAGTTGCAGGTGTCGTGCATTGTGCATATTTGGAGCTGCTGCGTATCCGCAGGAACGAGAGCCATCAATTGAATTTGGTATCATTTGTTTTAGATCTGCAGATTTATTTATTTTTTGTGAAAAAAATAAAAAAAGGTAAAGATTTTCTTTCCAGCATGGAGCCTATTGCATTGGAAAAGGTTAATGGCTTTAATTTCCACACTTGGAAGGTAAAAATTAAGCTGAAAATGATGAGTAGGAATCTGTGGAATAGTGTACAAGGCATGGAAAAAGCACCTACAGATGCTAAACCGTTAATTGAATGGGAAGAAAGAGAGGAAAGAGCCAATTCTATCCTTGGACTATCACTTGCAGATTCCCAGCTACATCTTATTGACTTACAAAAATCTTCTGTAGCAATATGGGATGAAATGAATAAGGTATTTGGGGCAAAAGATGTTAATGAAATTTTTTTCGTAAAGTTACAATTGTTTAAACTCCAAATGCATAGTGAGACATCATTGTCAACACACATAAATGAGTTAAAATCTTTGATGAGACAGTTGACATAAATTAATTCTAAAGTAGATGAGGATGGTGCAAAGGAAATTTTGTTAAATAACTTGTCTTCAAAATATGATAATGCCATATTTACTCTAAGTCAAATTTCACTTCAATCACTTGATGAAATGATAGCATCTCTTATGGCAGAAGAAAAGAGGATAGGTGACACAGAGGCTAGTTCACACAATGAACTTGCACTATTCTCCAAGGGAAGGGTGAATAAAAATAAGATTGAATACTTCTATTGTCATAAATATGGACATACAACATTCAATTGCAAAACTCAGGCCCAAGATCTTTTGAATGGAAGATTGAAAAAATCAGCCTATGCAACATTTTTAGAAGATTCACCTGATGCTATATTTGAAGACTCTTCAAGTGACAATGAACCTTCTGAACCATCTCTCAAACTTTTCTAAAGAACGTTTTGTGATATGATGTGAAAGTGTGTGGTGTGGTGTGGAATATATCATTATAGTGTGGATTTTAAGTTTATTTTTGTGTAAAGGTCACTTTGTAGGATTGATCGTTGATCGTATTCTGTACCTAGAATATTTTCCTATATGACTGTTGAATTTTATCCATCGGGGTTATTTCACAGATGGAAATATTTCAATAGGGTAGTTCAGTGTCAAGACTCTTCTTCGGGGGTGTCAAGAATTCTTAATCTTACAAATTCAGCATTGCTAGTCAGAATCAGGTGTAATTTAAATGGGTTGGAAGGTAGGCTCGCAGATGTGAAGAAAGAAAGAGCGGAATCCAGAAGACTGCAAAGTGAGTAGAGTTGCTGATGAAGAGCAGTGAGACGAAGATAATTTTTATTGTTATGATATGTATGTAAGAATTAAGGGGGAGTATTGGAAGATAATTCTTCAATACTCATATTAGAATTAGTTGCAGATCTGTAGGTGGATGTTGAGGTAATATCTCAACCTCCCTATTCATATTTAGAAGTGGTTGGATCTCAGCAGCACTATAAATATTTGGATGTATTCGTGTAATTGAATATAGAGTAATAGATATATATTATTCGTGTGTTCTATTTTGTGTTTTATGCATATCAGATACTCCTCTAGCAAGGATGAACCAAAAAAGAAAACTTTATAGCACTTTTGACAATAATATATATTACAAATTTTAAAAATATAAATAAAATTCATATTTTGGATACTCAAAATTGGTGGTGGATTGGGTCTATGATCATATTAACATCATGGTGTGCTCTCTTGAACATCTTTTATAGAACATAAAGGGTGAAATGAGTTCATTGGAATGGTTCACATGCAAAAATATCTATATAGAAATCAAAATGAAAGTTGGCCAACTATCCATGGAAGTTATCAAGTGTTCCAAGTGTTTCCTAAGTAATCTTGATATCTATGAATTTGTGGATGGCCACAACACACTAGTTATGGAGTTTCAAATCTAGAGACTTAAACCTCCAAAGTTTATTTTGTTGTCTTTTTGTCATATGCTAATTATGAATTTAGCCTTCAAACTCTTTATTTTGGAGAGATTTTATGAAAAAAAGTTTATTGAAAATTCTTGAAAACACAATTTGTTTTTTTCTTTCTCCAAAAAAATTAAAATTATTTATGATAAGCTGATTATTTTTTTGGTTGCAGGAGAAATAATTGCTACCCTTTCTTTTAGATTTAAATTTTCCATAATAATCAATTATAATATTAAACAAAAAAACACTTATTTTGAAAAAAAAAAATTATACCTATTTTCACTATTGAAAATAAGGTTATGATTAAATATTGAATATAGAACACAAGTCAACTAGTATGAAAAAAAAAATCTTTTAAATACTCAAAATCCAATGAAAGCCACTTTCTATCTGCGTCATAGCGAGTGTAAAGTAAGTGTTGTAAACATAATGTGTTTAAGCTAGTGGGAACTACATATTTTTTTTGTTTTTTTAATAATGAAACTATATATTTGTGTATCTTTAAAAATCAATAATTGTATTTTTAATATTTATATTGACTATTAAATTAGTATATGGGTAAGTATGAATTATTTAAAAATATATATATATTCTTTTAATGTTTTCTGTTTGTAATTTTTATTTTGTTTTGAGGTTACATAATTTTAACATTACATTAGTTAAATAATGCATAAATTAAATGATATATAAATTAAATAATTTGTTTTTATTACTATCAATTTTTATTAATTATTTAGTGTATAGGGCTATATTAGTATATAATTGTTTGAATATATTTATTAAAATTAAATTGGTTTAAAAAGTTAAAAAAAATTATTTAATTTATTATTATTAGTGATGTTACTAAATTCAAAAATAAAATAAATTAGTATATAAAAAGTTTTTGTTTTTCTTTCTTTTAGGGTTATGATTTGTTTAAAGATTTCACATATCTCAAATGACCAATTGAGTGACAAAAGTTAAAATTATTAATCATATGATGGTTAAATATTAATTGAATATTTCAAACAAAATAAAATTATAAATAATATTCATTTTTTTTTAAATATTGGAAATGATAAAGAAAATTGAGGTGTGGAGTATGTTTATTTCCTACTAGAGAAGAAGAATGTACAAAAATTCAAATTAAAATAGTTGTAAACATATGAAATAAACAATAGATCATTAACAACATCATGTCATGGGAAAATTTATTTCTCAAGAAAAAATCACACTCTAAAGCACATTCATTATATTATTGAGTAATTAATATTTACACTATAAGTTATTGATGCTCTTTCCAAGAGTGTCTACAATGCCTTATTTCTAGAGAAAATTTGGTAGCATAATAGTAAGGTAAAAAATACTCTATAACTTTTCTCCACTAAAATAAGTATTTTATATTGTATAATAAAACCATAAACAATTTTTGGTTTTCTATTTCTGCATGGACAATATCACCTATACGTTATTCCTTGTCATTGCTCATTTCTAAAACATTCTTTGTACAATTGTTGCAATAATTATCTACATTGTTTGTTAAAAAATTGAAATTAAATAACTATTGATTAAATGGCTCTCCAGGTGAGAACCTGGAGAATGTACACACACTCATACAAGCACTGACTATTGAGTTAGATGAGCCTCAATTATATAGCCTTTCACACTAACGGGATGGTTCAACCACTCCCCAGTTATTAGGATATGAGGTCTAAGATTAGATTCTCAAACCTATCCTCATTATAACAATAATCTAAGTTGAGGTTTCTCCATTACTTCCAACACTCCCCCTTAATGGAGAAAGTGTACTGAATAATAACATACGCCTGTTGGTCTAGTCTCCGCTAGGCTTACAATAAAAAACATGAAAAACTTGGTAATAGAGGTTTTCATTTTTGTCTTTATGCTCATGACTCCATACTTGTTCATTCCAAGGTAAGGCTTCATATTCACTTTCCTCACCATGAGGTAGTGATGTATTTTCACCTCATTTATTCCCCAATGTTGGAAACCTTGAATTCTTATTCTCGCCCTTCTCAAAATTATGACAGGCTGGATAGGAGAATTTTCCCTCTCAATATTTCTAGTGTCAACCACATGAACTTCAGCGATAACATCTTCATCATTTATTGATGCAACTTTTATGTTGATTTTCATAAAGACATGGTGTTTCAAGCCATGCTTCAAGAAACTTCAATTCTTCTTCAAACTTCGTTGCTTTTTCCTTGTTTTTGTTGCTAACGTCTGCACACAGAAATATTCATGAGATCATCACAATTTAAATTCTCTCCAGCTTTGTCTTCTTCTACCACGTCTTTGCAATTAGATTTATGTGGCTCGTCCAATTGATCTTCAACACTTTTTTCCTCTTTACATCCTTCCTGAAGATCAAATCATGACTCTTCAATCTCAGGATCTTGCACAACAGACTATGCCTCTTGATTCTCGTGGCCATCAACGGAACCACATTGTTTTTCTAAAATTTCTTCAGACTTAAAAATACTACCCGTGCTAATGCCTTCAAATGTCCACATGAGAAAATCATCATCATCATTAGAATAAAAAATATATAAAAATATAGACATGTTGTTAAAGGTCTAACTTATCTAGTTTTGTCTTGCTTCTAGATTTCGACTCCACTCGGACCTTTAACGAGCTCCAACAACCCCGTTACCATGCAGGCAAGAAAATTTTCCCTTTGGAAACTCTTCAACAATAGAACCTTGCAGATTGTGGCTTCTATGCCACGCAGGTCTCAGTGCTCTCGGCTCTTGCGACGAGCAATAAAATGACCTCTCAACAAGATGGAAATGCTATCGACATCTAATTCTGATGCATGTGATTAGAAATTTTTAATGACATATATTTATGAAAGAACGTAGAAAATCAATTAATATTGTTTTTAATAAATGCTTTCCACCAAACCGGACTACGGAATTGGGCCTCCGCATATAAAATTATGCAAGAATAGCCAAATGTTTCCAATAAATAGGATCCCTAAAATAATGTCGAATGCAACTAGGCATCAGTTTATTATGGCGTCAGGTACTCGACTTCCTCCCTAGATCCGCATCTCTCTTACAGCAACAACGATCCGTCACAAATTTTCACGTCCTCCAACAATCGTCCTTGGCCTTCGAGGACTTAACCAAACAACACACAGGCTTCTCACCTTGTGCACTCTAATACCATGTTAAAAAATGAAATTAAATAACTATTGATTAAATGGCTCTCCAGGTGAGAACATAGAGAGTGTACACACACTCATACAAGCACTGACTATTGAGTTAGATGAGCCTCAATTATATAGGCTTTCACACTAACAGGATGGTTTCAACCACTCCCCAGATATTAGGATATGAGGTCTAAGATTAGATTCTCAGACCTATATTTATTATAACAATAATCTAAGTTTAGGTTTCTCCATTACTTCCAACACTATTGTTGAAATATTCTCTGCATAATTCTGAAATATATCCTACAAATTTGCTGAAATATTCCCTGCATAATTGTTGAAATATTACTTATGCAAAAATCTTATCGTGCTGAAGAGATGGCTTCACCTTTAGGAAATGGCATCAAAGACTCCTTTGGAAATTTATTATGTGTGTTCAGGAAGGAAGTGGAGGACATGATTTCTCAGGTTGGAGGGAAAATTATCTTTCAGGTCTGGTCTCATTTTACTCTCATTTCAGGTCATTTGGAAGGCTTGAAGAAAGATGTAGAGAATGTGCAGGCAACAATGGAGGTAATTATTTCAAAGATATAGAATTCAAAGGAGAACATGGAGATTGATGTAGTGTTGGTATTAAAATAATTGTTTGGTATTGTGGATAGATTTGATCATGTTCCAGAGCATGGAAAGTAGGAAGCTCTCCCTCTAGAGTTCGGTGTTTAGCTGGAGATATAATAGGAGACTGAGGAGCATGAAGTAGTGGAAGAAGGTCAGTGGGGGGAAGTGGACGCATCAAACATGGAAGAAACTGAACGGCACGAGCCAAAATAATTTGAGTAGTTAGTATTTAGAAGTCCTTTTATGTTATGTAAGTATGTAATCATAAATCGATTTTTTTGGCGGAATTATACGAAAAATGTTGTATAAAAATTGGAGAAGACATCTCTGAAAGCTCATAGAATTTAGTCAAAGAATTTTCGGAGGGTTGTGGAAATGATTTTATTTTGAATGTAATGGTTTTGGCCATAATCTAGATTATTTAATAGAAATATAATAGTTCCTTTAAAAAAAATAGTACTTGTGCAATTGTTGAACTATTTCCTGCACAACATTTGAAATATTCCCTATAGTATTACTGGAGTTTTATTTTCACGACTCTTGAGATATTTTTTACACAACCACTAAATTTCTTAATAATGTTATAGAATTTCTTTGTGGCACTGCAAAAGTTCTCCACATCACTATAATGTTCTTAGAAATATTGCATAAATTCTCAGTACCACTACAACGTTATCAACAATGTTGAAAAAATTCTCAACAACATTATAATGTTCTCAATGACACTCCAAAATTATCATTCGTAGTGTAATTTTCTTTGCAATATTGTATGAATTATCCACAACATTTCATGGTCTGTGACATTTTTCTCAACGTTATCCCACTTTCCATCTAATATGGAAGGATAAATGGGAGAAGATATCAAAATGCAAGATGGTTGTTAGGGCTTAGAAGGGCCTTGGACTCATAGCACCACTTGTTGGAATAAGTAATTACTAAGAGAGGGGGGGGGGGTGGGGGGGGAATCATTAATTGTATGATTAGTTTCAATTTTTCTTTTGATTATATTCTTACTTTTTCCCTCTATAGGCTGTTACTTATGAGAGCATTCACTCATAAATAAATAAGCATTAATACATGAGCATTCATATGTTCAACAACAGTTCTCATTATCATCACACACACACATTGACACATGTATTTTTCATGTGGAAAACCAAAGGGTAAAAACCACCAATTTTTTGTTGATTTAAGATGTCAATGAAGCACCCACTTATTTACATCAGTTTGTTTGTTAGCACCCACTCACTGGAGGCATCGACCCCCTTAGGATAACAAGCACCAAATTGCCAAGAGGCACCAAACTATTTGAATGCAGTTGTTGCCACTGTTCTACTACTTCACACAATTTTCAAACTGAAAACAAAGGCATTTACAAATAATGAAAATATTAATCCATTGTGTCACATAACTGCACTCTTTTCTCAGTCCTCTGCTGAATCACCGACTCCTCAAATCTTGCACGTACGCACCTTTTGTACTATGATCGACATAACATGTGATCAACACATTATTGTCTCGCAACTCATTCACTGTTGCTTCTCCTTCAACTTAAGCTCTGTGCTCTCTCTCACAACACTACCACTCCTTTCACCCCTTAGAAAATTCAACAATACTCTTTTTCTCTACATTTCTCAAAGGCTTTCGATGGTTTTTTTTCCATTGTAGCATACTACACAATCCAGTTTCTGTCACCGGTACCCACACCACTCAAGTGTTTCTTTTCGTGACATTCCTTGTTGTGTTTTAGTCTTCCCACTGAATTCTGTCATAGAATTAATCATAGGAATGGGATTTTGAAGACTTCACATACCCATCGTGTACACTTCACTATTGAGCTCTTAATTTTTAGTACGTCTGGACACTCTACAGGGACTTCACATGCCTATTTATTTCATATAAGGGTTGAACCATATACAATAATGTCAACTATGTTCCACTCTTTCCTTTAATTTAAATAAGGTGTGCATGGGACAAGGATCCTGACTGGATTTTCCCCATTAATTATTTGTTATGAGTCAATCACCTTGGTGCCTTATTCTAGTGCTTCTTCTAGTAAAATACCAGCTCCATGGTAATACATTTAAACCTTGGCTTCCAACCCATATTCCCTTTTCAATTTGTTGTACTGTCTCATTGGAACACGCCATATCGTAACATTTCAAAGGCAGAACATTATGATATTGTGCTCCCCGATATCCTTAACACCATTTGCCTTCATCTCCTTTGGAATATGCCTTATGATAGAAACAAGCTTGTGACTGATGACTTAGCGCTTAGGTTCTAAGACCTTCCATGCTCCTGTCGAGAGCCAAACTTCCTTTGTAAACTACTTAGCCCCCTTTGGGTCTCTGAACTTTCACGACCATGACCCAAACCAACATTAGAAGCTCCTATCATTGTAACTTTTCAAATCTCTGTCTGCATAGAAGTTACGATGTCCCCATCTTCCAATATGTTGACCTACAGGATGTCGTCATCACTCCACGTGGCAACTCCTTAGTGGTGACATGTGTCACCCAGATTTGGCCCATTAGGCCACCCAATAACATTTAATATGCATGCAACATGTCTTGTCCTACTGCTACACCATCCTGACGTCAATCACTACTGCAACTTCCCAGAACCAATCTCATGCTACCATGTGTCCTGCCAGAGGAGAGAGAAGAAGGCATGTAAAACATTGGTTTTGTAACATGATCCTTTGTTAATATTTTTTGACATTCATTGACGCTTTTACCTCTATCAGGCATGCTAGATATTGTAACTTCTTAAAAACTTGCGTTAAGATTTTCCGATATTCCAATGTCTCGATATCCTAGACCTCTGATTTCCCAGTGAATTCTAATGTTTCGATGTGCTCTGTGCTCTGAGGTTCTGATGTGTCAATTTGTTCTGATGTTATGATATCGAATATTCCTCCTGCTCTGATTTTCAGACATTCGATATGCCTCCTGCTCCAATGATATAATATCCGATATGCCTCATGCTTTGATGTTCTGATATCCCAGACCTCTGAAATTGTGATATATGATATTCCTCCTACTCCAATATCTCATCCTTCTCAAGGCTTCAAATCCCTGGACTTCAACAGACCATATACTTTGATCCAGAAGCCCATTTTTTAACTTTCGAATATTGTTGGAAAGCTCTTCCAAAGTAATTTTCAACGCATATGGTCCGATGTAACTTGGAGCACATTTTTTCCCTCTAAGGTGACTGCAAACTCTCTGACACACTTTTCTTCTTAACTCTTCTTCTTGTGCTTGGAATTCTGAGTGCCTAACCACCATAGTCATCATTTTATGGAACATTATGATGATTCTCTACCCGAAGCCTACAGATATCATAGATTACCATTGACTCTCATTGACATCAATGCCAACACTAACACAACCACCCATTTTCCAACACCAATTGAGCTTGTTTGTGCTCACTGATTTCATCAATGCATATGGAACATCTTGCAAGGTGACATATTCTAGAGTATCACCTTTCCATCCTCTACCATGTCCCTAATTAACATAACATTAGATATTGATATGATTTGTTTTTTCATGAATGGTTGGATTTTTAGCTAGACAAATGGAAATATTACAATCACATTGAATCACGATAGCTTTTTTACTTATCCTTACTTCTATATAAATACTCATTCTCTAGAAAACCTCCTTACAATAATGGGTAGCTACCATATACTTTGCCTATGTAGCAAACAATGCAATCACATCTCGTCGCTTGCTCATCAAACTCACTACTCCATAAAACAATTGAAACACATATAGAAATACTATTGCAACTTCATGCAATATCAGAGTCAAAATGGGAGGTTGAATCAATATACTTCTTTGTGGGGTTATCGATGATGGAAATGAGACACAACTCTATATTATTTGTTGTTGAAATTTTGACCAAAAGTGCTCCCTTCATATCAATCGAGACTATATGTAAGGCTCCTAAGATAACTCAATTTTTCATTAATGATATAGTGAGATTGCATGGAGTACCAAAGAAGATAATCTTATATAGGTGAGATGTTTTTACTTAGAGATATTGGACTATTTTCCAAGATTATTTTGGAACCCAACTAAATTTTACTATAGGTTATCATCCATAGATCGATGGATAGACACAATAGACTAACCAAGTCCTAGAACATATGTTGTGTATGTATGTATTGGATTAAAAAATATGATGGAAAGAGTTTCTACCATTGGTATAATTTAAATACAACAACATTTACCAAAGTCCCATTAAAATGGAATTCTTCAAGTTCTTATCTCGGAGCTCTTATAGGATTCCTCAGAGTTAGGATAGACTCAAAGAAAATGATTTCATAGGGCCCGAGGTTATAAAATAAATGGAGCAATATATGACCATGATTAAGGAAATGGTGAAATAATCTCAAGACAAAAAAAGAGCTATTTTGATACTCATTAGATTGATTAAAGTTATGAGATCAGTGATAATGTATTCTTAAGGGTAAAATCTCAAAAGAGTTCAATCAAGATTAGAAAAGGAGTGAAGTTTTCTCCAGAATTTGTTTCACAGTTTGAAATTACAAAGAAGAAGGGACCAATAGGTTATAGACTTATGTTACCTACATCGGTACAACACATGCATGATGTGTTTCATGGCTCCATCTTATGTTATTACAGTTTAAATTATTTGTATGAATTTAGTAGTTTCCAAGTTACACATGAGGCAATAGTGATGGTTGTGTGAGTTCACATCTTGGACCAACATACTCAACTTATATTTCGAACAATGGACTAAGTGAAGGTTTATTGATACATCTATAGTCTTATTTTATCTACATAGGATGATAAATATCTTAATTTGGTAGGAGACTTTGATGCTACATAGGTGCATGAGTGGATAATGGTCATGGTTTTGTTATTGAATATAGCTGATATATATATATATATATATATATATATATATATATATGCCACCTTAATCCTTAGTTACCATTAATCTCACAATAAAGAAACATGTTGGAGTTATTGCTTGTCTCTAATGTCATGCTTATGTTCCCTTCAATTAGTCACAAGTGTTGGGCCACTAATTTGTCATTATAGTTATCATTTATTAACATCTATTTCATCCATTTCTACTGATATTTTATTATTCTATTTATCATAATTTATCATATAATTCCATCTCATAATTATTTGTGCTCTTGTGGTTAAATAATGCTTGTTCTCCTTTATTTTTAATATATTAAATATTTTTATGCATAATTTTTCTAATGATGGTTTATGAAGGTATTTTTTATAACAAAAATCATGGTTTCAACCTCAAAGTTCTCTCCTAGATTGAAATCTGAGCTCCAACTCATGGTCAAACACTCCAACTCAAAAATTCACTAGATAAAACATGATGATTTTTCATCTTAATTTATAATCAAATGAGAATGAATATCAAAAATACGAGACATGGGTTTTGTGCAGAACCAACTAATTTAGCCAAATCACAAGTTTTTTTCAAAATTTCACGTTGGTTTGGGAGATACAGGAGGTTCTCTGAAGAAGATTTACTATATTTACTATCATGGTTAGTTGTTAATTTTCCCTAATTGCAAAACCAAATTCGACTTGTCCCATCTAATTGATGATGGAGAGATCTTTCAGATCTAATATAATTGATTAATATATTATAAAAAATTTAAAATTTTAATGAAAATCATTTTGTAATTTGATCATAGATCATGATGTTCAGTTTAGTTGTAATTTTCCCCTTTCTCTTTGTGTATTTAAATGAAGACAAAAATTAGAGAGAGGGAATGGACAATTGTTGAATTAGAGGTAAATCTAGGAACTACGTTATAGTTGAAATTATTTTTTTGGCATATTTTAATGAAAGAAGCTATCCATTAAGTTTTGCATTTATTATTCACAAATTGATCTGAAATGTTTTTCAAGGCATAAATGACTCCTAAGAAGTTGGGCCACTAACTTGGACAAGGTATTGTCTTGAACATGTAAAGTAAATTAGTTTGATTATGTGTTGTACCTTTTCATTTAGATGTTGTTTCTTTATCTGTATGGTAAATAACTATTTCAAATTTTATTCATACTCTGTATATTTAAATAAAAATTTATCCTATTGCGCCATTTCTTGATAGATGTTTCGTGAATAGGTAGTTGTTGTTCCCTTAGTTTCATATTGTCATTTCTTTCGTTAGATGATTTTTGTTCCTTAAATTAGGACTTGATATTATTTACAACAGTTTGCGAGCTATTCCAAATATAACTGAGTAGTTAATTAAGTATCTAATCATTTAAATAGACTTAGAAATTTCTTGTATTGTTTCTTAGTCAATTCATAGAACAAGTTTGTTATTGGTTTATTGCATTCTTATTTTTGTATGTGTGATTATAATTAGAACATAATTTATATCCAGTTTTTTCATTCACTTTCAGAGATTTAATTTTGCATTTACTTGGTTTTGTCAAATCTAGATTGCTTTAAGGTTGTGCATAGAACAAATTCACTTTGACAAATAGAATTAGTTGTTAAGTTATCATAGGAATTTCATATAGAACCAATATTAGTCTCTGGTAGTTGCTTGCATATATTTTGTTGATTTCCTTGAAATAAAAAAACACTCCATGGGTTGCTAATTAATGTCTAATTGATTCGTTGTTTTTTATTAAGTAATTGATTTCCCCAACATTTTGGTGTCATTATCGGGGAGGTAGTCAAATATCACTATAACACTAATTTTTGGTTATAGATGAAAGCCTGACTCCGTGAGGATTGAATATTAAATATGAAAGGTAAGAACCTGCACACCCACACACACACACACACTAGATAACTTGTGGTGAGGTTTTCCCTTAGTAAGTAGTTTCAGGTCTTATAGCATGCATGAATAGAAGAATCTTAGAGGTAGAAACTTGAAAAAGGAAAAAATCTTATTATTTCACTTAAGTTGTGCTGTAAGCACCACCCGTGTCACTAAACAGATGGTAGGAACAATCGAAATATGAGCCTAAAAATAACACATGAAAACCATCTTCTATTTTGGGAAGAAATGGTACATATTGATACTTTTGAATTCCCCGTTAGAGATATAGGAGGCGTGACAAAAATGCACATCATTCCCCCATTTGCTCAACCAAAATTTCATGGTTTGGAAAATGAAGAATTGGATACATTCTAATTTTCGTTTCAAGTACTTTATAGAGGATATGATTATTTTACTAATGCTCAAAGGTTGAAAGTGTTTCCTTTTACTCTAAAAGGAGTAGCTCTCTGATGGTTCATGAGACTTGATGGGAACTGCATTCAAACATGGGAATACATGAAGAATGTATTCTTGAAGAAGTACCAAGACTACTAGAAGGCTAGTGAATATATTTTCAAAATGACACAAGGGGGAGATGAAAATTTGGAGGACTATGTAGAGAGATTTCAATACAACCTTCAATTATCAAAGAATAAATAGTTGGAAAAAGAGGCCTTGAAACCACTCCTACTTAAAGGAATCAAAGATGATTTTTTAGAACACTTAAATACTATGGGAACATGTGATTTTTTTCGGCTATCATATGATGATGTTTGTGAACTATGCATAAGGTATTCAGGAAGAATCTCCAAGACTGGTAAGGGTTCTAGAGAGTTTTCTTCTCAATTTTTTAAATATGCTACAAGAATGAGAGTTACAAGAGATGAAATCAATGATTTACTTGAACATTTTAAAATATATATTATTAGCTCTCTAAATTAAAATTTAATGTTTTACAGGTTAATAAAAATAAGGAATAATTTGAAGAAGTGTTTTTCCCTCGGTGTTGAAAGAAACAACACATGGACAATTTCTCTTTCTTACCTGGGATGAAAGCAACATATCAAGGAGATAAATATGTTGCAAGCTCACAACCATGGAAATTGTGGCCTACATGTTTGGTTCAAAAAAATTTCTCTCCATGCTATACGATTTTATGCTCAGTTGGACAAATAGAAAACCCTCTCAGGTTCTCCCAAAAACCTAGGGCATGAAGGGTAAGGGAAAGAAGGTTCTATAGCTTAAGATTTTCAAAAAGGAAATATATAGATTACATATTAAGAAGATAAGGAGTGAATGTGAGTACTCACATGAAGATATGTTGGAGTGGTCAGTATAGATGGGAAGGTCTGAAAGCTTGCTCTAAAACATAATCCTACACATAAAGAGAAAACAAACAAACCATCACGACATAATAATCATGATAATCAAAACCACAAGAAATATCTAAACATTATTGAATAAAAAAGTATAAGACAAAATTTCAAGGCAAATTTGTGTTCTATATTCCTCAAGAAAAATATGAAACCATACTTTTAGTTCAGCTTATAATTGGATATTACAACCTCATTCGATCAAAGTTCATTTTCTTTTGTGAATAAACTATACAATAACTTTATTGGCATGCCCAAAAACTATAAACCAACATTGAATTTTAAAAAACAAAAAAATTTAAAACAAAAATTTTATGGCCTTCAATAGCCAAGAGTATTATTACACAATAGTAACAAGATAACAACAGTAACCACAATAACAATATTCTCTCTATTCCTTGTTTCATTTCTCACATATACTAGCTTTGAGTTCTAACAAAGCATATGATTCATTTTCAGTATAATGTGGTTAAGCATTTTAACATTATGGAACCCATATATGTCAAGAGTCTTTGATAAATATATTAAATACATATAAGCAGATGGGCCTTGCACTTCGTGTCAGTGGGGACATTCATTCATTTGGCACTTTAAGTGGAAGAAAAGACAATCAATAATCTTTGATAAAACTATTAAAACATTTAAGCAGATATGCCTTGCAATTCGTGTTAGTAGGGACATTTGTTCATTTTGGGAATTAACTGAAAGAAGAGACAATATGGAGTGATAGAAAAAGAATAAGTACTAGATTTCTAATTTCTCTCAGAGTTTGTTATTTCAAAAATAATCATTGAAGCAATTAAGTTATATTTTTTTAGTTTACACAAAACTTCTAAAAATATGTACATACTAACCTGAAAAAGTTAACAACATGGCGTATAAAGGACCACACGCCATGCTTGCTTCCTTTCTTTCAAGATTAAAAGCCTTTGATTTCCTTTTTTTGTCAACCTCAAAACATTTTCCCTAGTGAAAAAGTCACCAATTCCATTTGAAATGTGCATTAAATTATTGTTATCTCCACGTGCTAAGTTCTCCTTATCTCCTAATGAGATTTTAAATGCTTCCCTACCTTACAAAACCAAATTTTATTACATACACGAATATTTTCATAGTGTTTTACTAATTTCTTTTGCATTCCTATATAAGTTCAAGTAATAAATAGAGCTGATTAGAAGTATGGACTCACAATTTGTGAATTCTCTCATAATAATAATCAAAAAATTGAACTAGAGTGTTATATATTTATTGATTTATTAATTCACGGTAGGAATCATGTAAACACAACTAATTTTTAGATATAAATAACACAAATTTTTACATATTTATGAATTCACAATCACAAAATTGAACTAGATTATTACAGATTTATGAATTCACACTAGGCGTCATGTAAATGCAACTAATTTTGAGATCTAAATAAAACAGAGTGTTACATATTTTTGAATTCATAGTAGGAATAATGTAAATGAAAATGATTTTGAGAGCTAAATAACATAATTGGTTAACTTACTATCGAAAAATCAATCCCAAATGAAAGATCATACAACCAACTATTAAGTCTTTAGATTACTAGCAACCATGCCTCTGCATATTCTGGCTTCTTCATCTCCACATCAAATGTAGGAGGCTTCACTTTCTTAAACTCCTCAAGTAAATACTCTCTCCTCCTATAAGGATGGTGATGGTAATGATTGTAATTATGTATTTTGGATGAGGAACTAGAATGATTCCCATACATACCATTCTTCATATAAGGTGTGTCCAATGATCTACCACCTCTAAATGTATCCCCTCTATCCAATCAGTATCTGTACCGAGATCTGCTACCTGAGGCTCCATTTGTTTTCTCTTCCTTATCTTGATTGATCCTCAAGTGTCCATGTTTCTGCAACTCTGAAAAGCTCTGAAGGATTGCTGCATTAATCTCTAACATATTCTCTTGAGCCATTGTAATTATTTCCCGAGCCTCAACCAACCTATCATTTTCTTCTTTGCAACTTTTGATATCTTCCCTCAAGCTCCTTAATGTATCTTTTATACTAGGATAATAATCTTCTCCTTGTTTCCCAACTGATCTATAGGAAGTGTCACGGGAACTGTAGTCTACCATTTTTCTTGTCATCTTGAATTCTCTTCTTCCTGCAAGTATACCATCTCAGATAAACCAAATAGATACAAAAATAAAATCCATACATTAGTGATGCTTAGGCGAGGATTATCTCATTTGCAAGATTATTTCACATTATCATGTACATGTATAATCATAACCATATCCATGTAATGACATAACATGATAACACCATCGTGCATGACCATACCAGTGGTATACCATGATGCCATGCATGAAAAATAGAACCTTGACAACATCAGACTTACCCAAAGAGATCAAAACCACGTTCTGATACCACCTTGTAATGCCTCCTTCCTTATCTACCCATTTTAATTAGCCTTCCCAGGGTAAACATGAGCCGAGGGTCACTATGATAAGAGTCAACCTCCTGGGTGAGATTAAGGAAATGGGGTCGAAAACTTAAGACCTTACTGACATTCCTCAGGTGCCACAGGACCTCCAGGAGTAACCCAATCCCTACAGTTGTCCAACCCATGAGAAAAATCACTTTTTCGCTGAGCTAGAGCCCCAGTAACTCATTTTCCAAGGCCTCCATGCGACTATGGACTTTCTTTCTCATCTCTATGCCAGCGACTCCAAATTATGTGCCAATTTTTTAGGGAGACGAATCATACCTCTACCCATAAGTCATTGAAAATTCCAAAGAAGGTAAATAACATAGAAACAATGCTTGTTAACCAAAAACTAAAACTAGGACTTGACTTGACCATCCCCAACTGGGAATGACATTATGTCAAACACTTGGTGAATATGCAACCTATAAGTCATGAATGCAAGTATGAACATGAGGGACTGAAAACTTATCTGAGGTTTAAAAATAAGGGTCAATTCTTTCTCACATTAACTTTCATAACACCAAGTAGGTATTGTATTCATTATTTATTCAGTTATGAGTGAAAACATGAAAATATCCATGGCTAAGATATGTCATAAAACCATGCTTATAGCTAGCATATAACCAGATAAGTAACAATAAGAGAAAAAACATTAAAGCCACATAATAACCAATATATTTCCTTATCCAAAGCAAGATAACCTTAGCTTTTATTAAACATAGCCAAACACTGACAAATTTCGAGACTTCAACGTTCCACCCGACCATAGATTGGTTGAGCCAAATCTATCTTCAGTCAATCTCACTCGTTCCATATTCCAAGAATGAATGTGGGATCTCATGGGATAAACCAATCCAAACACAACCAAAGGAATCCAGAGGTTAAACCACCTCGACCTTCTCTATATTGTGATCATACTTAAACTGGTGTCAAGATCACAAAACCAAACTGAGCTTGGACGCCTCAGAATTCCTTCACCATCATTGAGGAATTTTCTTGTCTCCACCCTCAAGCTTTACCATCTATCCCGCCATTATGTTTCAAGGTATTCCCAAACCTTTGGGAATTTTCCTAATACCACCTCACCCTAGATTCCAAAACCATTTGGAAATCCAAAGCTCAAAACTGAGAACAATCCCATCACACTATGGTTATTCAGAAATGGCAAGGCTAGGCTAAAATCCATTGTCGAAACTCAACAAAATCCATGCCAATGACAACAAAAGAACCATATACCGACATGCACATACCATGCATGTCAAAACCAACTAGGAAATCACACATGAAATTTGTTACCTGCGGGTATTCCTGTTGAAGCTTCTTGATCATTGCCTTCCTTTGTTTTCCTTGTCCTTCTTTGCTTTTCCTTTCCTTGCTTTCTTTCTCTCTTGGTGACTTCTCCTCTTTGAGACTAATTCTAACACTAAACTAAAAAAGGTTACCAATTGATGCTCTAACATATTTTTATTGATTAGGCCTTTAATTTCTTCAATTTTCCATTATTTTCCTTCATTTTCCTCCTCACCGGAAACCCGTGACCTTTCACCTTCCTTTTCTCCTAGTTTCCTTTATTTTCATAAATAAATTCCCAAAATACTCTTCTGAATTTCCAAAGCCTTAGCCATTTCCTTTGCTAATTTCCCTTTAGACACAAAACACAACAAGTGATTCCCACTAGGATAGTTTTCCCAACATTAATATTAGAATAAGTGTCCCTTTCCCGTGGTCTTATTTTACCTTTTATTAACTTTTATTACATGCACTATTTACTTGGGGTTGTTATAATACAATTATTTTCTTGACACTACTCCCCCTATATTTGAACTTCCTTTTACTTTTTCCTTTTGGGACTATCGTACCCTCTAGGATTACTCTTCATTATTTCTTCAATTTAAATCCTTTGATTGCAACTTTCTTCTTTTTTCGTAAATGGATGCTCTCCTTGAATCGATGTTTCTCCTTACTTACAAATCTCCCCCCTTGCTGATATGAAGGGGGGAATGTTTCCCCCCTTGAACTTATGTACTATTTTTAATTGAAATAAATCATTTAGTTCACTTTTTTTTGTCTATTCATATCCTACAACATTTCCATTTCACCATTCTTATGCTACAACTCACTATAAAAAGTTACCATCTTCTTAGTGTGTCCTAAGGTGATGTAGGCTCTTACTTATATGTTAGTAATGATATGGGATATATATCACTCCCATAGATAATTTTTTCTTCCTTTTAATCTTACTAGTGACATATACATTATTTGGAGACTCGATTTCATTTTCTACCAATATTCTTAAAACTACTTTTCTTATTTCACTTCCTTTAGAATTGAATGTGAGATGATACCTTTGATTAACCATTTGAGAAACACTCAATATATTGTGCTTTATACCTTCAACTAGAAGAAATTTTTTATTTTTTGTCCTTCCACCATCAATACTCATTATTTCTTTCCCAGTTATCTTTCCTAAATCATTATTTCCAAGAGTTATACTACTTATTTTGACTTCCTCTAAGGAGATAAATTTTATTCTATCTCCTTTCATATGGATTGGACATCCACAATCTATATAATTGCCTTTCTTCGTTTTGAACACATGAATATAGACCATATTCTTCCTTCTTCTTTTGCTTCCTTCTGTACATATTTGTTCTTTGATTTCTATTTTTGAAAATGTCTTCTTCTCTACGTTGATTAGGGGGCCTCAATGTATTGCTTCTACAATCACAAGATTTCTACCAAAAAATTATTACATTTGAGGCAGTCAACATGATCTATTAAAGGGGGAAAATTATTTGTAATGTTCGACAACATTGTCATTAAAATTTTAGCATTGCTACTCTCACAGCCATTTTTTGTGATATTATATGATCCCATGCTAAAATTCCATTATGACCAAAACTATTACATTAAAAAGATAGCCATAAAAGAGATTTTGATACCTCGACGTGAAAGGCCTTCTTGGCGGAGAAACTCTTTTGAATCCATTCCTAGGTATTAGACTATGTTCACTTCCTTACTTGGTGTTTCTTTCTTCATTTGAAAATTATATCTCTACTAGTCCTTACCTTCTTTTCTACTATTGTTTTTATTGATATATATTCCATAGCTTTCATACTTTTCGTAGCATTTATTTTATGATTCCATTGAGCTTGATTGCCCCTTGATAGTTTCATGATAACCAAGAGATAGTTAAATAAAAGGAGATCTCTTGAAACTAAAAATATCGTCTAATATTTCAATGTTTTTATCAAACTTAAAACATCGATTCATCTAACAATTGGATTTTTCTAAATCTTTTCTCAAGGAAACAATATTAGCTTCTAGTTTCTCACAATGTTCTTCCCTTTTTTTATTTGGCTTAGAAAAAATTATTATTTTCCCTCTTCTAGTTGTAGCTTCATTAGATAGATTGTTGATTCATCAAAATCATGATTATTTTCTTTCTCTTGTTTCTACAACATATCCTCCTTTTTAATTTTTCTTTTGTCTTTCTATTTTATCCAATGCACACATAACTTCTCCCTTAATATTATTATCATCTTCTTTCTTAGGATTTAATTTATCTTGATCAAAATATTGAGAATCCATGGTCATGAGTAGGTTTTTTTTTTTTTTCTATCAAATATATATCCATTATTTTATTTTTATCAGCCACATCCTCCCCTTTTATACTCATAGTCTTTTATCTTACCCTCATGTTCTTGATTGTTACTATTTTCCAAATTTACATGTGGACATATGGAAGCAAGATGACCTCTTCTTCTACAATTACGATAGAATTGTATCTTACATATGGATTGTAATTCTTCCACATTTTCTACATGTTTCAATTCTTCCTATGAATATGAATCTTTATTTTGATGATGAATGATTTGAGAATTCATGGCTAAGAGATCTTATTCTTCATCACTATCTTCCAATTTTTCATATGAAAAGTTGTAAGCATAATGATCTATTCTACCAAACTTACAAATTTTGGATAATAACTTACCTTTGAATTGTCTAGATCCTCATATTGGATTTTTTACAAATTTAGCTACTTCTTCATCAGATTCATAGCTAGAGAAATCATGGGATTTGATATTTTTTTTCCTCTTTCATCCCTCTAAGCTAACTTATCTATTCTTATTTCATATGTAGTATCTGTCTTCAAATTTTCCTTATTTTTCATTTCTTAAATGTCACCTTATGCAAAGGTGTTTTGAATCTTATACCATACTTCTTTTTCAATTTTACAAATAATCACTTTATCAAACTCTGATTTTGATAGGTCACTCAAATGAAACTCATGAATTCTATAGTGCGTGTATCTTCCTTCCTTCCATCTACTACATATTGTTGAACATTAGCACGAAAATACATCATATATCCATAATCATTTTCTTGTAGAAGTGTTCCACAATAATTTGTCACCATGCTGATCATTTCCCATCCCTGGTCCTGAAATTCCCTGTGACAAATCCAGTGCAATATTTCCACCATGAAGAAATATGTTAATACATCCCTTGAAGACTCAAAAAAAATTGCCTTGGAATATTACTGAAGAAGCTTGGTCTAAATCCTAGTTTCCTAGGTCAGTGCATTTTCAGGTTTCATGCTTGCATTGATGTCAGATTGACAATTATGGCTTAGCACTGCCAGTGCCCTTATTTCTTGGAAAACTGTGTTGATCCCTTTCTGGTGGTGTTTCCTCAAATGGAGGAGAAGATTTGACCTATAGAAGTTCCAAGGTGACGAGTTGGTTGTTAAACAGTGATGATAGAGTCGAGTTCTCTGATTTTAGAGCTTTGATCTCATCCATAGGGGTTTATCCCTTAGAAATTGGGCCTTCCTCCTCTTTTCATGTGCTCCCAACCTCTTCTCCCTTCCTATAAATTCATTCCCCTCCTTCCACTAAAGTTAGGTTGATTGGTCATTGTTGGGCAAGTTTGAACTCTTGTTCCCTTTACATTCTTGCACTGTGATAACACCTAAGCTGTTTGGGAGGAGGAATGCTTTAGAGATTCGGTGAAGGACTTAGATTTTCACCAAAGAAAGTCTTCAATATCAAGGCATGGGTTGTAAGCTCTTCCTTTGATATTTATCAATAAAACATCTGATGTTTTCTTTCTATATTTGTCTAATTGTTTATGCAACTATTTTGGTACTCCTTGATCTGCTAGATAGCTAATGTTTATGATTATTATGTATTGGATTACATTTGATGTTAAACCTTGATCATCCACAGGTATTTTTCTGCCACTAGTAGCAAGGAGCGAGCGTAAAAGGATCGTGGATCAAGGTCATCATCAACGGGTTCGAGCATAACATTGGGAAAAAAGCACTTCTATCTCTTTTCTTGTCGCATTTCGAATATTAGCTAATAAATATTTGCATTAGAAAGTATCTCAATTTTCTAGACCCACTCTAGGGCTAGAGATATTTCCTCTATCTACAGAGGGGATTTATCTTAACAACATAATTTGTGACTTTTCGGTAATCTTAGCCTCTTAGCCTTCCTTTCTCAGACTGATATTACCTCAGTTTGATCTATAACTAAAATATGCACTTGCTTAGGCCTCTATTAGTTTGTGTGGGGTTTGATAGCCATTTCAGTGTGTCAGGTATGGTTTTTGTGTGAAACTCCTTTTATTTTTCCTTTTTTTTAGCGACCAATGTGTTTTTTGTTTTCACAGTAGCGCTAGCAGCGTTGTTCTATATAGTATAGTTGCGTTGATTTGTCTTTCAGAACCCTTCTGCTTATCACAGAAGCATTGATCTTAGACCTAGGAAAATTTATGGTTTCCCCTTGTTTTTCCAGTGTGTCCTAGCCCCTAAATAATGTTTGTAGTCTCAGTGACCTCCTGTCTGTGTGTTTGATTTACTTGTCTTCTTTGAGCGAGTGTTTTTTTCTTTTTGACTTGTTTGTGAGTTGGGATATTTTTCACCATTTCAAACCCCTTTTGTTGCATTGCTTCTTTTGAAGTATTTTTTCATATGCATTAGTCATCATTACATTTTTTGAATTTACCTTCAGCTTAGTGGCAAACGTAGGATCACAAATTGTTTGATTTACGAGTCTAGAAGAGTGTATATTTTTCCAAATTCAAAAGAAATTGAAAGTGATTTTCATTTTAGTTTTTTATTTGGCTTGTCTTTATCATTTTGAAAAAAAGGGAGTGAAAATTATTTCATTCATTTATGTTTTTTAAAGCGATTTTGGTTTCCATTCGATTGAAAGAAAAGTGAAAAGTATTGTTTTTGAGTTTCCTCATTCGTTTCGTTCATTTAACTTTTTATTGCATTTCACATTAAAAATAAAAATAAAAATATCATTCTGTGCATCTTAGTGGAAAAGAGAATTTTTTTCTTTTTTTCAATAAGTTGCATTTTTGAAGTGAATTCGATTGGAAAAATATTGCATTTCATATTTTTAAACTAGTTTGGGGGGAAACATTGTTTGTTGCATTTGATTGCACTTTTGTTTGCATCTCTTCCCTAAATAGTTTATACTTCATAAAAATGGATTTTTTTTTCTTTCTGCATTTAGCTTGCATCACAGGATATAGGTGACATCGATTTTAAGCCAAAAACCGAAAATTAACTCACGATCAACATTAAAATTTACCCAATTTACCTTAAGGAGAATTTGGAACTAATGATAACATTTATTGGTCTAGGCTAGAGACGTGTTTCGACATCGTAAAACGTAATATTTGTCGCTAACGGTCTACATTACAACCCAGGGGTGATATATTGTCCTACGTATGGAAGTATATTGATGTATGATACGTATATCTGGGGTGCTACCATCAAACAGTTATAGATTATACATCACTACTATAGACTGGACTCCCACGTATCATCGCTTCATGGTTTTTTCTATAAATTGGATACTCTTATTTAACATCTATTGTTGTATGGTCAAAGGTTCTATTCATAAACCTGTTTTTATTTTGCCTTCTTGGAATCTTTGGGCCCTTAGGGACATCAATGATGGAATTGTATCTTGTAACAGTGAGGAGTATTCCATAAATTTTGGTCCTAAGAAACTATATTACTATTGCTAGTTTGGTTTCCCCAGTGGCAGACCATGATAGGAAAAACTCCAAACATACTATGTTTCTATGTGGGCACCAAAAACTTTATTTATAATTCAAGAAGAACCTCCTTCGTGCTGAAAACCACCAACTTGCTCATCATTTGGCTTGTATTGAACACTTGCACACTAAAGGTATAGGTTCAACCTCTTCAGGGGACTCTTATTCCCCCATTGATGGCTCTAATTCAAGTTGATACTTCATGGGTTTTTCTATCAATTGGATGCTCTTATTTAACATCTATTGTTGTATGGTCAAAGGTTCTTCTTAGAAACCTGTTGTTATTTTTTCTTTTTGGAATATTTGGGCCCCCAGGGACATCTATGATGGTATTTTATCTTGTAACAGTGAGGAGTATGCTATAAATTTTGGTCCTAAGAAACTATACTACCACTGCTAGTTTTGTTTCCCAGTGGCAGTCTGCGATAGGAAAAACTCCAGACATACTATGTTTCTATATTAAATTGTTAGTTTACTTCAAAATTTAATTCGAATTGATATTATCTTATTTAAATTCTATATTTAAAAAGTAAATATTAAAATGGATCAATATTAATATTATTATATTAATGGGTATTTTTTTATCATTAAACTTTAATTTAATTAAAAATTAAATTTAAATATATATAGATGGGCGTATGGTGGTACTTCTAGAATTCTCCCATGCGCCTAAAAGAAGCCCAATGGGAAGTTTGAGTGTTATCACTATGATTTTTTGAGGTTGTTAGAGGAAATTTGAGTGTTATAACTACGATGTTTTAGGTTGACTAAAAGAAGAGCCACTTCATAGGTTCTAATATACAAAGAAGAGTCAATTAAAGAATTGATCCACATTGGTTTAAGTAAAGTTTTTAAACATACACCAAAGTATCAAAGGATTAACTGAAAAATTTGTAAGTAGCTATGTTTTTTAAGTTCACCCATTTTATAATAAATGGAACAACAAAAAACCTGTATATTAATCATATCTATGCACTATCATGGTGTAGAATTAAACATGCAAGAAACATAGTATGGAGTGGGTCTAAAAACATGCCACATATCTAATTTTAAAAATATGGTTTTGAAATTCCTACCATAGATATCTAGATATCTCTTTTTTTTCCTTTTCCATATTTCATAGTCTGAAACATATTAAAAAGAATGTTATAGCAAAAATTCTAAACTGACTTATTTAAATAATGTTTTAGGAGCATTAAGGAACACTAACTTCCCTAGATCATATATCTAAAATTATATAAAACCAAGGTATGAAAAATTAATCATAGGTTCATGAATATATATTTTATATGTCCCCCATGTTTCATGTTCTAAGATAAGTTATAGAAACAAATTCCAATATGACTCATTCACCCCATATATCACATTTTTTCTTTCACTTTTAGCCTCCAAGAATCACTCCCAAAAATATTTCTCAGATCTTGTTGCACACTTTAGATATTTTATTGCCTAGATTCACATAAAATGAACTCATATATCCTTTATTTATGTTGTTTCTAAGTTCACTTATGGGCCAACTTGCAAAACTAGTTGGGTCAGCTTGCTTGTACTTTGGTTGGGTCATCCTGTCAAAATCTTTCATGTCTCCTCATTCCTATGTAGTTAGAGGGAGTGTCACATACCATTGGAAAGGTACCAGAATAAGATTTCTAACCACATACCTGTCCTCCAATTTTATCTAGACAATTTGAGTAAAAAATCCTTTAAATATAGGATATCCAAACTGGGTATCAAAGGCCTGAAAAAATATTTCCAACAATTCTCATTTTCCAATGTTTATCTTGCATATTTGTAATCTCCACCTATCTTTGAAATCAATGACAAAAATATTTCCAACAATCTCTCCCTTTGTCATTGATGGAAATAATCAATTCTACAATAATACTAACAAACTCCCCATGTCTGTAATTCTCCTTATGTTTGCAACTTCTCGTCCTTTGACATAAATGGAAAAGGGGTTCTTCCCTTCGTCTTGTGTCTATATTTATCTATAACTCTTATTTTGTATAACTCTTCCATTGTTTACAACTTATCTTAATGACAACAACTTCTCCCCCTTTCTGCTATCTCTCCCTATGTCTGCTTATTGTTTTTACTCGTGGCTGCAAATCCTACCTTTGATATGTCAGCAAAAAATAATGATTTTTGTAATTTTTTACTTTTTATTTGTTTGAAACTATGTTTCCCATGTCAAATTTGTGTCTATCTATTCATGGATGTAATATTTCTTCTTCTAAAACTCTTCCATTGAGATTGCTCTCGCTATATTTGAACTTCCTTTTACTTTTTCCTTTTGGGACTATTGTAACCTATATGTTTATTCTCCCTTTTTTATACAATTTAACTCCTTTGACTACAAATTTCTTCTTCTTTTGTAAATTGATGCTCCCTAAACTGATGCTTCTCCTTAATTATAACTCTTCCCCTTTGTATATATCAAGGGAAAAATGTTTCTCCCCTTAAAATTATGTACTATTGTTAATTTAAATAAATGATTTAACTCACTTTCGTTTGTCGATTCATATCATACAACCTTTCCATTTCACCATTTTTCAGCTGCATCTCACTCTTAAAAGTTCCCATCTTCTTAGTATGGCATGAGGCAATGTAGTCTCTTACTTATATGTTACTAGCGAGATGGGAGAGATATGTGACTCCCATAGAGAAATTTTTATTCATTTTAATATTTTTAAGGACATATACATTGTTTGGTGACCTAATTTCATTTGCTACAAATATTCTTGAATCTAATTTTCTTATTTCACATCCTTTAGAATTGAATTGGATATGATACCCTTTATTAACCATTTCAATTACACTCAATATATTGTGATTTAGACCTTCAACTAGTAGAACATTATGAGTTTTTGTGCTTCCACTATCAATATATACTATGCCTTTCCCAATTATCCTTCCTAAATAATTATTTCCAAGGGTGATACTACCTATTTTGACTTCCTCTAGTGAGAGAAATTTCTTCTATCTCCTTTCATATGGCTTGAAAATCCAAAATCTATACCATTAGCTTTCTTTGTTTTGAACACATAGATCTAGACCATATTATTCCTTCTTCTCTTGCTTCATTCTCCATATCTTTTTTCTTTGATTTCTATTTTCAAAAATATCTTCTTCTCTGTGTTGATTTGGGGGCATCAATATATTACTTCTAGAATCACAATATTTGTGCTAAAAAATATTGTGTTTAAATAATTATCATGATCTTCTAAGGGGGGGAATTAATTATAATTTTTTACTACATTTTCATTAAAAAATTTAGGGCTACTAATCTCACAACCATTCTTTGTGATATTATATGATCTTATGCTTCTATTCCTCACATAGTCATTTGTGCTATTTGAACCATTTTGTGTCCCTTCTTCTTTGAATGAAGTGAAGTAATGTAGAAACCGGTCTCTTAATTACATTTGTGAGTAAGAGTTAAATAACCTTTATTTTTTCTCCTTCACTTCATCTATTCTCCCTCACAAATTCTCTTTGAAACTTAAAAGTAACAAATTATGTGTTTACAACATATTATTTTGAGTTTCCCCTCTCTTCACAGGATCTTGATGAAGCTTTAAAGTAATATATTATGTGTTTACCACATATTATTTCGAGTTTCATCTCTCTCCATGAATTTCCTATGAAACTTAAAAGTGGTAGATTCTGTGTTTTCAACATATTACTTTGAGTTTCCCCTGCAACTCTTCTTTTCATTCAGATATCAACAGTGAATGGCATTATGGAATCTTTTATTATTCCATATCATTAAGGGTTTTAGAAAACTAGTTTCCAGAGGGATAGAACAAAGACCTCATGATAAAATCATTTAAGTGACACACTTTCAAAATATCTTAATCACTGATTCCTTTTACAACCGAGGGATTGTCTATTAAGATACAACAGAGCTTATGTTGGATGTTGGAGCATTCTTTCAACCAAAATTGATAAATCTGGGGCATTGGGGTGTCCTTCTAGTTGGAGTTGGTAATCCAGGGCGTTGGAGCATCATTTCAGTTGTAGCTAATAAAAAAAGTGGGTAGGAGCCTCCTTCTAGTTGTAGCTGGAGAAACTTGGAAGTTGGATATTCCTATTGATGTAATATTTAAAGACCTATATTAAGAAGCATTCAGTGGTTCTTTTTCTCAGAGGGTTTCCACCTATAAATATCTTGTGTTTTTTTTTTTATATTCTGCATTGTTGAATAGGATTGTGATGTTGATTTATGTTTTGACCTAATTATAATGTTAATTAATTCTCTGAAGATTAAAAGTTAAATAATTGAAGTGAAATATTGATTCACTCCCCTCTCAATATTTCCAACAATACTTATTCATCCTCTTTGTGAACTCATGATTATTAACATCCAAAATCTTCCTTATGAAGAGTGTGAAAAATAATACACTTTCAATCCTTGTTTTGGCCCCATCATACAAGTATTACACTTTATGATTAAGGTGAACTAAATTCCCTTTTTAAGTTTATACCTTAAATATGAATGATTATATAAATTGAATCAATTATATATTCTTACTCTGGAAGCTAAATTTATCTTGATTACGAAGTCCCATGCTTCCAGGTAAGGATGCCACTTTGATGTCAGTTTGATTTACCAAAACCTTGCATCATGCAATGCTATTTTTGATTTGCCTACTATGACGAAACAAGTGATGGCCTTCATCTCTATTTGCAACCTTTGTAACACCTCCAAACTTGCCAATTGGAAGGCCTTGGTTTATCGCAATATTTTCCCATTCCCACTAGGCATGGGAATCTATATACATGGATTTTATTAGTAGTCTCTCTATGATAGTTAGTCAACATAATTCCATCTTTTTCATTATTTGTTTCTTTTCCATTATAATTATATTTTTTCCTTGCACCAAAGAACTCCATGCATAGAAAGCTACAAATCTCTTTTTCACACATCTATGGGCACGTTTTGGCCTTCCCCTAACCATAATATTTAATATAGATTCGAGGTTCCTTAGAAATTTATAAAAGTCTCTGTAACCTTTGTTGAGCTTTCCATTACTATATTGCATTGGTTTTCACATAAATTTATAAAATAAATTTGCTAATTTCACCCTCATTCATGTCCTTATAATATTCTATCACCATAATATATATTGGGATCATTATTTACACATTGTTTAACAATTTATGATAGGTAATCGAAAACTATAATATCTATTTTCCTTTCAAACTATGTTATGGTTTTCAACCTATAGGGCCTTGTGAGATGTCAATACACTAGAGTTTGCTCTTTTCTCTCACTAGTATGAGAAACCATAGAAGGCTTCTTATTTTTGAGATACCTAAACAAAAATTCATGACCAAATTTGATGTAGCCTTGAATTAGTTCAACCCAAGTCAAGCATTATCCTAATAGGATGGACATTGGGTTCCAAAGTCATTCAAAGGTTGGTGACAAGGTATGGTTCCATTTCCATAAATAACATTTCAATGGTCTATGAAATACTAACCTCCAACCTATATGTTATGGCTCATATAACATTTTACAATAAGTAAACAAAATTGCATTCAAATTGGACCTTGTAACATAATCAAACATCCATTTAATGATTAACATGAAAAAATTAAAGTTGTATGAACTCCATTGAAGAAAATGTTACATTCTCTTTTATCATATTACTCCCAATATTTTAAATTTATAATGTTCATTTTTTTGAAGATATAGTACTAGAAATATTCACCCACTTGCTTCTTCATTACAAAAAAATACCATATTTGGTGGGAGAGCATAACCACCCTCCAACCTTAGTTAGCTGACTAACCATACAAGCATTTCATTCTTAGCTTCCTCATTTATGTGAAGAATTGGAAATGCTTTCAACTTAATTCACAAAATATTGATGTGACCTAAAGGAGCTAACCATAAAGTGTTTCATTCTTAGCTTCCTCATTTATGTGAGAAATTAGAGATGTTTCAACTTAATTCACAAAATATTGATGTGTCTTAAAGGTTCGTGGTACATGAGAGATGACTGAAGTAATACACGTATTTTTGATAGAGCCATTTTTGTGTTTTATCTTTTAATTTTGAGTTCTTGGAAAGTAGGTCTCACTTACATATATGGTAGTGTGGTTCGTGGTACATGAGAGATGACTTAATTAATACATGTATTTTTGATAAAGGAATTTTCATGTTTTATCTTTTAATTTTGAGTTCTTGGAAAGTAGGTTTCACTTACATACATGGTAGTGTGATAAAATTGTTGATCTATGGATTAGGAGGTATGTAAAGGGATGGGTGATTAGGATATATTTTCCCTTTATAAGGTCCATTATAGGGTTGAAGACATTAATTGTACGGGAATATGCTCAGTCCACATTTTGAAAATGGAAAAAATGGGTCTTGGACTGATTACGTTGACTTTATTATATAGAAAATAAAGGAAATGGCAGTGAGTGTCATGCATTTGTTAGGACTCTCCATTTATTGTGATTAAGTGATGTCATTCCCTTAATTCCAAATTGAATGTATGAATATCTCAGTTTTTATAGATAGCATATTGTCATTTACTGATGTGATACCCCTAATTTCACATTGAATATCTGTGTTTATGTAGATCATTTACCTTTTTTTTTCAGTGTAAAAAATACTCTCGTTTATATTAAGTACCAGGACATAAACTTCTTGTTCAAAAAATTACATTCTTCTTTTTCAAATATAGCAAAAATACATTCAATTTTGGATATCCAGTTGTAAAAATCTAGCCAATACTCCTATTGGTTGATAGTCTCCTTTTACATACATATGATTGTTAAGGTTCCTCTTATCACAAAAAGAGACGGAAAAAACATCGAAAAAGCTGCATTATCAGCTTATAGGTCTAAAACTTCCCCAAAAACCTAATTCTGTAGGATTTTCTTCTACTTTTGGCTATGTTATTCAATAATAACCCTGTAAAAAAAAATCTTGGTGGTATTGTTAGACATCCTAATCCTGTAAAATAATGCTCACAAGGATTCATATGATAAACTGGTAGCCTTCCACGGAGGTATCAATTGAAAAATAACTTTCCATTTGGACTTGCGCCACTTGAATTTATTAACTCATAATCAATCTCCCGAATAATCCATTCAGTCCTTTCTTTGAGAGACGGTCAGATTCTATGTTCTTTTCCCTGTAAACATGTGAGAAAGAAATGGAAAAGAAGTTTCTTTTTAGAGAATGAATCCTCTCAATCCAATGGAATAAAATACCAAGATTTAAGGTGGCCTTCTGATTCATGTGATCTATAAGGACTTTTTAGTCTCTGAAAACCCAAATTTTATGCAAATATAAATGACAGGAAAACCAAAGTAGTCCCCAAAGAGCAAGGCATTCAGCTTTCATATTGGTGCCATTCCCACCATTCCAATAAATATTATAATGGCATGTAGGGGAAATCATAATCCAAGCCCCACAACCACAAAATGAGTGTTGTGAGGCACCATCAAAATAGCCTGCAGGATATTGAAACTCGTGTGGGCGGATTCTCTTTAATGAATCCCCAAGTGGCTTCCGACATATTTTTAAACCTTCTCAATTGCTATAAATATGATGTGCCATTCTTATTGGATAGCATGGTTGTCCCTCAAACAGTTTTCGATTCCTATCACCCCAAATATACCAATGGTATAGAATCAAAATAGTCCTATAGATCTTGCCTTTACCCAACCACCACCTGGTGAAATATTTCGTCGTCCTGCATACAGGTTGCTGAATGTTCATACTTTCACATAGGATTTTCAAAATTTCCAGTGCGAAAGAGCAAAGGTAGAAAAGGTGTTTATTGTCCTCAATTTCTTTACCACACAGGCCCAACCCCTGCCAAAATTTTTTCTGTAGGTTATTCCAAGTCAAGTTCTTGTCTCTCCAGACCAACCATAGGAATATAATCATCTTCACCTGCGCTTTTCTTTTCCACATTTCCCTAAACTAGCTAATAGGTTCCATCAATTTTTTTTTATTAATCAAATAAGTATAGATCTCACTTACTTTTAGATCTTTCCCTGTTCTATGTCCACCCCAGCCAAGTCTATCTCCATCATCAATTTTCAATTTTTCATAGTCCTAATGACCTCATGTAAAATGTGAAAACATTCCATTCTACCTCACATCCCTCTTCCAGGCCTAAATCCAAAAAGGATTTCCATCTTGGTGCCTCGTATTCCCATCTCTCAATGACCTGTTGTATGTAAAAGAAACCTCGTTGGTTCAGATTTAGAATGAAATCCTCATTTATGAATTGTTGTGGCACTGCATCCATCTCAGTTGGACATCCTATCAACATTTTTTGGTTGTTTCCAAAATGCTACTTGAGACGCTCTTTAACTATCGGCCATATTTTTTCAAAGCTCCTCTAGATCTCAGAGAAGGATCTGATTTCCTTCCATCCCATAATGTACAGGTCCTCCACTGTTGCCCTGCCTATGTATTTGCTTTTAACAATATGACACCATATTCCCTTACCATTTAAACACCACCAAAGAGATTTTATAAGCAAATATTTTCCAAATTAAACCAGGTCCATTAGACCCCATCCACCTTTATCTTTTGGTGTAGAGAGATATTCCCATCTCGCTAAATAAATAGGTCTCTTATCATTACCACCCCCCCAAAAAAATATAGTCGTTATCTTGATAATCTCCTGCAAAATTTTATTTGGAATGTAGTAAAGGTGCGCCCAGAAGACAGATATTTGTTGCAATACTTCCTGTATCATAATCATCCTTCCCCCCTTTGATAGCCATTTTTCAGACCATAAATGAATTTTCTTTTTAAATTTGGATAAGAGCCACTTCCAATCTTCTGCCCTATAGTTCGAAACTTTTAACCTGAAGCCCAGATATATGAGCCCGTCCTTCAGTGGCGCCATATTGATGTTGAACATATATGATATATCCTTTACTACCCTCACGTCTCCATTCAAATAATGAACACAGGATTTTCCATCACTAGGGATCATACCTGAAGATGCACAGAAAGTGTTGAGGATTTCTTTCATTACTGTCCAGGATTGCATCATCAGCATTCCAAATATAAGAATGTCATCCACGAAAAGCCTGTGAGTTGCCATCATTTGAGGACCAGTGCTAATACCTCTGAAAACTTCCTGTTCCACTGCCCTCTTAATATTAATGCTAAAAGAATCCATCATCAAAATAAATAGCAGAGGGGAGAGTGAACATCCCTGGCAAAGCCCTCTCCTTGGGTGAAATAATTTAGTGGTCGATCCATTTATAATGACAACCATGGAGGTGTTACTGATGCATCCCTTTATCCATGCTACAACCTCCTGATCCAGCCCAATTTTGAATAAGATCATTCTCATAAACACCCAGTCGACCCTATCATAAGCCTTGTTTAAATCTGTCTTCATCACCACGGCTTCCTTTTTCTTTCCATGAATAGTGTGAATGATTTCCTGGGTCACTGTAACAACGTCGTGAATGCTTCTATTTTTCAAGAACCCAGATTGTTTCGGCGTAATAAATTTTGAAAAAATTCCTTTTAGTCTTTCTGAAATGACCTTAGAAATGATTTTATACAAAGTGTTGCATAATGATATTAGTCTGAAATCATTAAAATTTAGCTTTCTTCCTTCTTAGGAATCACTGCTAGAAAAGCAGAATTTATAGCTCCTTTAATTCTTCCCTTAACACGGGCTTCCTCAACCATATCCGTCAGGTCCCAAATGAATTCATCAAGGAAATGTAGGAAGAAATCAGGGGTCCACCCATCCGGCCCCAGACTCTTGTCAACTGCAAACGATCTTAGTACCGCCTTTATTTCCTCAGGTTTTACCACTTGGTTAAATCTATTTAAATCCTCAGCAGTAAACATAACAAGGAAGTCCCTTACCATTTTTAATTGAGCATCAATAACCATTTCCTCTCAATTCTTGTACAGGGCTCCAAAAAAATCAATCGCAGCCACTTTAATATCCTCATTCGAAACTATAACTTTGCCCCTATCCTCAATTTCCCATATGGTATTCGCTCGCCTCCTCCTTGAAGTAAAAGAGTGGAAAAACTTGGTATTTTTATCACCTACTTCCAACCAAGTGGCTCTACTTTTTAGCTACCAATTTTTCTCTTCATTGATCAAGAATGTTCTATATTCCGTTTCCAGACATTTTAGGGTTTACCAGAAATTGTCATCCTATCTTCCCTCCGCCACCTCCATTAATATTTTGGTTATTTCCATTTGAATGTCCCTTATTATTTTCTTTACTCTCAGTTTTTTCCCCTTCTCCAATTTTCTGACCTCCTTCTTTAACCCCCTTAAGGTGTCGGATAGATATTCCATTGTTGATATACCCTCCGCCCTCTTATGAATGCTTAAAAAGTCCTTCACCATCCTGATGAACTCATCATCCCCTAGCCAGATTCGATTGAACTTGAAAGGGAAACCTTCTTGTCTCCTTTGAAACTCCCAACATAATGTAATCAGTTTGTGATCCGATATAGACAGGTCTTTAGTGTTTGCCCCAATCCCTCTCATCAAGTTTCTCAGACCCATACTAACCACAAATCGATCAATATGTTTTCCTATGAAATCAGAACCTTTTCTGCCATTCAGCCAGGTAGGACAGTTTTTCTGCAACGGAGTGTCAACCAAATCAACATCCATCACCATATTTCGAATTTCATCATCACAGGGGTCCAGCCGCCCCTTCGCTCCCCAGATCTCATTCTGGTGAAAAGTGCAATTGAAATCTCCCCCAATTATGGTGTTTTTTAACCATAAGAAACCACATCCCTGCATTTTCGCCCAAAAAGAGATCTTGTGTGTGTATGGAGCATAGATTTTAATAATGTGAATTATGTGTTGAAAACCCCTACAAAAACCTGAAAGCACAATTCCCCCCGAAAAAACTGAAAGCTTTAAAAGAGAAAAATTTCGGATCCCAACATACACCCAGACCTCCAGATAATCCAACTGCATCAGTCACAACAGTGTGCCAATCTAGAAGCAGATCTCGACATAAGGTAGTGGATCGGGTAGCCCCTATCATCGTTTCTTGTATTAAAATGATAGAACACTTTACAGTTAAAACAAAAATTTTAAAAGACAAAAAATTCTCGTGAACCCCCAGCCCCCGCATATTTATGGATACCATCTTCATATGGGAGACTCTGAGGTAGGGTTCAGCGCTCTAAGGACCCGGTCAATAGCTTGTGATACAGGGACATCACGATAATTCTCATCCAGAAGGTCAATGTTCAGTCTCGCCATGGATGCCAATTTCTTCTTCCGTTTCATTCCCTCCCAACCCCGTCTAATCGTCACATTCAATCTTGACGATGGGCTTACAACCACAGTCGGGGGGGAAGGGGCCGAACTCATAGGAATGGGAATCAGCCCCGCATCGGGATTTAACATTATCATCTCCAATTCACTCCTGATAGAGTTATGTGACGAAAGATTTGCATCAGTCAGTGGAGCTAGGGGGGAAATGGTTGAATGACCCATGGTTTGAGAGTTTTCAATGGTAACATGATAGCCAGATGATATGGTAGGTGACAAGCACTCCTCAATCCCACCTGAGGACAGAATAATAAGGGGAATTTGGTGCCTAGTCAGAGATAAAAACACCAACTGCTTCCTCACCTCCCTACCCACCCCAGCAAGGCTAGAAAGGAATCCCCCTGGGATATCGACATTAGACACAGACACGACACTAGCTTCAGAAATTAAAGGCAGCGGTGGAGTATAAGGTGATTTCTTACCCGTGAAAGACAGCCGGTCTGCGGAGCCCAGTTCACAATCCCGTTGAGCCGAATTAGCCGACGTCTCCCATGGAGATTTTCCTTTCACCACCCGTCGGCGTCTAAAATCTTCCCGCCATCTGGTGAAATTCCTCATTAGGTGGCCCATCTCGTGATAGAGATGGCACCTAAAAGGAATGTGCCAGTAGTCTATCTGCTATCGGTGCACCACCCCTTCCCACATCAGATCAATGTTTGCGGCCAAACCTCCTGCGAAAGGCATCTAAATCAGCACCCAGGCCACCCTCTTGTCGAAATCATCATGGCATTTAGGGTCAAAAAATCTGCATCTACTGATGTTGTCGCTGATAGCACTGAGTACTCTTACATTCCAGAACTTCAAAGGTAAACCATACAGTTTAGCGCAAATTATGTGATTAATAGGCGCATTCTTCCTCGGGTGGAAGCCAACATCCCACCGATATAGGGCAAGGAAATTTTTTCCCAAAACCCAGGTCCAGCTTAGCACCCTCCCGACGTCCTCATCTTTTTTGAGTTGGAAGATGTACCATCCCTCTTCTAGTCTACTAGCTTTTGAATGTATCCCATTATCTTCTCCCACTGTGTCAAGAGCCACTCCAACATATTATTGGAACCCTGCTTCTTAAACATCCACCTTCCCACCATGGCGCACTTAGACAGAGATTCAACCCGCTCCCACATAATATTGTTTCCGAAACTCAACAAATGACAGTCTGTTGTAGGCTTGAAGGGTTTCATTATAGCAGTAGGTTTCTTGGTTTTTTATGAGTTTGGCGAGGTCTTACTGCTATGGTCTGTCTCTACCACCCCTTTACCAGAGCCCTGCAACAACGTCGGACTAATTTCATTAACTGGAGTGCCCACGGCGCGTGGGAGGAGGTCCTCTTCTACCACCTTGATGGCATGCAAAAAATCCCCATCCAGCAAATCCTCATCACATTCTCGAAGAAATATTTTTAAATCCCCCATCCCAGGTCCACTTGTTCTACATGATATCTCCTTCGCATCCACCGTCATGCCACTAATTCGATCTGATGCCAGCAATGTCATTCCAGCTAAGGCCTCACAAATGAAAAAAATGAAAAAAAATTCCACCTCATCCAAATCAGGTCCTTAGGAGTATTAATTAATGATTCAGACCATTGATAAAACAGGATCTTTAAATTAACAAGGGAAAATCCCAAGTACACCACACCACCAGGTTCCTTAAATCTTCCATAAATGATAACCTAACCATCGTCCCTGAAGAGGATAAATGATAACGTGAACGTCAATCATCCACCACCACCCTTCGAGGGAAAACCTATAAACGTACTCGGGAGTAAAGGATAGACAGCCCAGAGGGTACTCCCCTGAAAGTTCCCTTCCAAAAAGTACCAAGGTGGTGGAGTGGGCTGATCCTGATCTCGCCAACTCTATCAGACAAAGCCATTTCAGATGAGATTTTAAATAAAATCAAGGAGAAACCAGTACCACTCCTACCAGAAAAGCCGAGGGAGAAACCTATTTAGGCCATCACAAACCAGTGAAAATTTAGAGGTCCCTGGCAAGTAATTGAAACATAGTAGAGCCAAGGACATATAAATGTAAAAATGATTGAGAGAGTAGTCAGTGGCAGCAGAAAGTGATACAACCTCCAATATTCCACCAATTTTTACACACCCGGACTTTGAAGCTCTCGCAGGGTTTACTAATGGATAGAATTTAAAAACTTCTTAAACATTGAAGATTGTACAGAAGCCTTCCTCTCCAGATCCTTAGAATCACGTAATTTAACAAAAACAAGAAATATTTCCCTTTAGCACCTCTCTCATCATTATTTAAGATATTATTCATAGACTCACCATATACATTCCCTTGGCGTAAAATAACTCCATCCCATCTGAACCGAACATTGTCATTGTTGAAACCAAAATTGAACCAGACTTGTACGTTGAAAAAAACCTCCGACAATGTTCAGATTAACCCTGCTGATTCTACTACCCTCCCTCATCGTGACCCAAAGCTCCCTAGTGTAGTAAGCTCTTGGCCTTCATATGCTCTCGTCCATTCAGCAGGTTTTGCGGTTGATTCTTAGCTTGATATAGCTGGACTACCGGTCTTTGTACCTGCACATAGTGAGGAAGGATTTTGCACATACCTTCCAGGTGAACATAGAAATCCTTGCACGTGGCTTCTTTATCCTATAGTGAATATAGGTTTCAGCAGGTCCTCTGGTTGACTCTTAGCTTGATATAGCTGCACTACTGGGCTTTGTACCTCAGGAGGGATTTTTCACATTCCTCCCAGCCGCGCTCAGATCATTTACCTAAGCATTCCACCAAAGGTGAAGAAAGTGGTTTTCCGTCACTCCAACTGTAATTACGTGGTGGTGGAAAACTTCCACAGTCACCCATTCCCGAGACAAGAAAGGCCTGATTCAGATGACGCGAGAAAAGCATACGAGAGAGGAGTGCCAGCAATAGTGGTGTCATGTTCAGGAGTGTTCTACTATGGACCTCAGAGCCGAGATTCCATGGACGGCCCTGTTAGTTATCCTCAAACTCCTAGCCAGCAATACAATGGACAGAAGGAAGTCAGATTAGGTGACAACACAATCGATTCTGAAGGCCGCTGCAAACCATAAAAGGCTCCAATAAAACCATGTGTGCCTATCTATCTTGTAAGTAGGTAACGTCTAGCTCTAGTTCAGTTCTAGGTTTAATGGTGTGGTCGTGGGTGTGAATTTCAGAAATAATAGTGCAGGAGGTCATGAATCCATGTGGGTTGTGTATAGTAAATACAAGCTTCTGCTATGAACAAATAAAGAGAGTTTGACATACAAATTCGCGTGTGAAAGTAGCTCCGGTCTTTGAAGTGTAAAATTTGAGATACGTTCACCAAATCTTTGAAGTGTAAAACTTATTTGTGCGTTTGCAACTCCACTTTGTTTAGAATTACAAATTCTCTCCATTCCTTTAATTACATGGCTCATAAATTAAATGATATTAAGTGTTTTTATGGCTACTAGTTTTTATTTATTATTTAATTTATATGATTGTGCTAGTATACCAGTCTAGATCCATTTTAATTTTAGATCTATCAAGGGCCGAAAGGGATCAAATCTCTTGAGGTGCAAACCCTTTTTTTAGTACAAAATTTGAAGAAAGGTTTTCATCTCAAGATATTTGATCCCTCTCCACGCTTGATAGAACCATAATTAAGATGGATCTAGGTTGGCTTCAGTACTATGAGGCTAAGGAAAATATATCGGTAATATGAGAAACATATGATTAATTTTATCAATAATATGTTAATACATCTAATATTAATATAAACCATTTTAAATATGCTAATTATGTCTCAGATTTATGGAGTCATTTTAATTTTAAATTTACTTAGTTACAGTTTGTTGAGATGATAAGTATTGTAAAATAATTTTAATGATGAAAAATGATGAAATAAAACTTTTTAATGCAAAGTGACAATGTAATAATATTAAATGATAGAAGATGTGAATAATAACAATGAAGTCAATTACAAATAGTCTTCATTGTGATCAATCTCAAACTATTTTTTTATATTCTTATTGTCACCCTTGTTAGTTTTGTCATCTTTTCATATCGATTATATGAAAAGGACAGTTGGAATCGTAAACCATTTAAATATTTAGCTCAAGTTGTTGTAGTAAACATCATACCTTCTATCTCTTGCTCTCCAATATTAATAAGTTTAATTACTATAACACAAAAATCAACATCAATGTATGTTGTCAATATTTTTTTATGCTTACACTAAAATCAATTCACAATCTTAATCCAATGAATTTAAAATTAATGTACCATCACATCCAATTACATCGAATCAATAATCAACATATACAGTCAAATCAATGCATCTAATGCAACAAATCAAATAAGATTAGAAAACAACATCTACAGTGAAATCAATGCATCTAATACAAGTAATCAAATAGGATTAAAAATCAACATTTACACTGATTATGGCTTATGGTAAGCTTTTGATTATTTTACTTTATGTTGATGATATTATTCTCACACATGATGAGCAACTCATAACTTCTTGCAAGAGAATTTGAGATGAAGGACATGGGACCCCTTCATTATTTCCTTGATTTGGAAATATGGCAGCGGGATGGGGAGCTATTTGTTTCTCAAGGCAAGTATGCCAAAGAGATTCTGAAGAAGTTCCACATGGAGAGTTGTAAACCCATGGAGACTCCTCTTGTAGGAAACTGGAGGATGGAGGATGCTACTTCAGGTGAGGTAGTGGACGCTACTGTTTACAGGCAACTTGTGGGTTCACTCATGTACTTGGTGAACACACGACCAGACATATGCTACACAGTTAACTTGCTTAGTCAAGCTACGGTTAAGACGACCAAGCTCTTTTGGAAGGCGGGGAAACATGTCTTGAGATATCTCAGGGGCACTACAAAGTATGGATTATGATATAGATAGATAGAGGGAGTGAAGCTTCAAGACTTCACCAATGCAGATTGGGCAGGCAATCCATCAGACAGGAAGAGCACATCAAGAGGGATCTTCAGCATAGGATCAACAACACTTTCTTGGTACAGCAGGATGTAGAGATCAGCTGCACTCAGTTCAGCCGAGGTAGAGTACATGGCAGCCATTCAGGTAGCATGTAAGGCCGTTGGGATGAGTAAGATATTTGTTGGTTTGTTTGGTCACTAGATGGATCTAACAGAAATACATTATGATAACTAGAGTTGCATAAAACTCTCTGTTAATCCAATACTCCATGACAGGTCCAAGCATATTGACATTCGGTATCACCATCTCAGAGATTGTGTTCAGAGACGCATTATGTTACTTCAGTACATTCCCACGGAGGATCAGGATACAGATATTTTGATGAAGGCGCTTGCCAAGAGAAAATTCAAATACCACAGAGGTAGGATCGGGGTAGCTGATAATCCCTTTCTTGTTGAAAGGGAGTGTGGAAAAGTCAACAAAAAATGCATGTCTAATTTAATTTTCCCTAAATTAAATTGGAAAATAAATTGTAAACTTATCTCATAATCACTTGTAATAGTTAATTGAGTGTGATAGACTTAGTTAGCTCATGAAATTCAAGTTTAGGGCGGTTGGTGAGGCATGCAGAGTTATTCTATTTGTTTTAGAGTCCAAGTTGCCGTTAGTGTATTAGTTTAATGCATGAGAAATCAGTTAACTCAATTAAGTGAGTTAAAGTGAGTCTAACTAGTTGTTGTAGTAATGAGACGTCAAGTGAATTAAATCAGATTTAATTCACATGCAGTGATCTGTCAAGTGACTGATGGTTTACTATTAATAGTTGCATGTATGTCAGTTCTGATGAAGACCCAATTGAGGCAAAGATTAAAGGGATGTTATCTATCAGTTGTATTATTAATAAATTGTCGGCGCGCAATTAGACTACCATAGGATTGCCCATTATGTATTATGTTGTTTTAGAAGGTTGAATTTCCTAGTTAATAGGAATCAATTGTTCTTAGAATTGTGCAAGCAAAGCAAGCTTAGTAGAGGCAGGAAATTGGCTAAGTGTTGGTCGATTGTTTGGATCAGTGTGAGACAGTTGGTAGAGTGCACCAGACTCTTGTGAGAAGAGTGCATTGTAATTGTTTCGTGATTCCTTGGTTTTATACAATACAGACAGAGGGGTTTTGAGCAAATTGTTTTCCCCAGAAAATTTCATGTGTTGTGGATTTGATTCTATCTCTTATTTGGTGTGATTGTGCGATCGTGTTTAATTTCCGAAAATTAATTATAGAAGGATTCAATATCTTTCTCTAGAATATTGCAGGATCGGATTGAATCCATTGGTATACATATGTTTGTATAATTTCTACAATGACATCATAAGGTCCAACCCACAATTGTATGGTCCATATACCATTTTTCAATAAGTGGAAAAGAGTGCATTCTAATTGATCTTCTAACATAATTAGATGTCAAGTCGAAAACTGAGTTGTCTTTAGTGCGACTTTTTGAAGGTTTTTCTCGTTGATTTTTCCGGTCTAATTTTTCTAAAATCCAGTAGGAATTCATTGAAAACATAAATTTGATGAGTAATCTTGCACAATCTAAGTGCCCTGGGGTTTTTAACATGCTGAATCCATATATATTGTAAAACAAACAATTTAAATAATAGAAATCAAGATTCAACGTCAAATTTTTTCCTCGAATTCTAACACCAAAAACTCCAAAAAATCATACTAAAAACAACTTCTTCGAAAACTAACATGAAAGAATGAAAATAATAAAAACTAACATGAAGGAATGAAAATAGCAAAAACTATTCAAAAGATAACATTCTCTTATCTAATCCTACTAGCAACATTCAAAATTTCAAGACTCGATTTTCCGAGAATACAGTATTAAACATCTCCACCCACTTGGTGCCTCATGACAGAAAAATATTGTATTTGGTGGAAAAGCAAGGACACGTACCGACCCAAGTAAGTGGCTAACATAAAAGTGTTTCATGCTTAGTTCCCTCATTATTTATGTGAGAAAGTGGAGATGCTTTCAACTCAATTCAAAAGAAATTGATGTGTCTCGAAGGCTTGTGGTTCAACAGAGATGGTGAATTAATAGAGCAATTTCATGTTTTATATGTGAAAGTTGGTGCTCACTTACATACATGGTAGTGTGATACAATTGTTGGTCCATGGATCAGGGGGTGTGTGAAGGGATAGATTTCTTATCGATTATAGGTTTGAAGAGGTGTGTGAAGGGATATATTTCTTATCCATTATAGGTTTGAAAAGAATAATTGTATGGGAATATGCTTTGTCCATATTTGGCAAAAATTGCTTTGGGAATGATTAACATTGACTTTATTATATAGAAAGTAAAGGAAATGGCACTCGGTGTCATGCATTTGTGCTAGGGCTCTCCAAATATTCTGATTTATTGATGTGATTCCCTTAATTCCACATTGAATGTATGAATATGTCGCTTTTCATAGAGAATATATTGTGATTTACTGATGTGATACCCTAATTCCACATTGAAATATCTGTGTTTATAATGATCATTCACCTAAGCATTCCACCAAGGGTGAAGAAAGTAGTTTTCCGTCACTCCAACTGTAATTTTCGTTTCGCTTTCGCTCCACTTGAAATATTCGTTACGTTTTAGGCGTTATCTAAGGCCTTCTCTATCTATTGTGCTTCATTGATGTGATACCCCTAATTCCCATTGAATATCTCAGGGCTTATAGAGATCATTTACATAACCATTCCACCAAAGGGCAGAAGAATGTGATGTGCCTTCAGTCCACTTTTAATTTTCATTTGGCTTGTTGGTCTTTTCGAGAACGTAATGGATCTACAGTATCACTGTTTAGGGGGAAAACCAGATATCAGTGGAGCAAGATATAGCATTCAGATAAAGCAATGGAATCTGATCAGTTCAATTTAAATATTGCAAAGTGGTTGCTGACACGCCTTCCATTCAGATAAAGCAATGGACTCTGATCAGTTCAAAATAATTGCTGCAGTGATCCTGCTGTGTTCAGGCACTTATAATTACATGGGCGAATCCCTTCATTTCCACACAACATTCAGATTCATATTTGCTCATAGTATATCAATCTTATGATCATGGCTCGTTTTTCTTCTACTCTTGTTCTGACACTGTTGTGTGTTACAACGTTAATGTGTATGAGTGTGGCCATGGATGGTCCAAAGGTGACAGATATCTTGGCGAGTAATGAGTTCCAAGTAGCGTTGGGGCAAGTATGGAAGGAGAGCTTCTTAGGGAATGGTTTATACCAAGAGAGAGGAGGATGGGTTTACGCCGATTCCAACAATCCCAACAAATATCTGGTCGTTCAACTCGCAAGCCCACAACGTTCCGCCCAAGCAACTGAGAGTGAGTACTATACTTTCTCTAGCTTGTTTATATATACACAACATATGTAATGTTTATATATACATGAATGTATATTGTGAATTTACCTACAATATCAAATTTTCCAAGGAGAATTGATGTATAATATGAGTTTGTAATTGCAGGCACGGAAATAGAGCTGGATAATCCTGAGAACGAGGGTGTGCCAAGTGGAGAGGGGAGGAATTACGTGGTGGTGGCAGACTTCCACACTCACCCATTTCCGGGACAAGAAAGGCCAGCTGCAGATGACTTGAGAAAAGCATACGAGAGAGGGGTGCCAGCTATTGTGGTGTCCTGTTCAGGGGTGTTTTATTATGGACCTCAGAGCCGAGATTCCATGGATGGCTCTGCTGGTTATCCTCAAACTTCCAGCGAGCAATACAATGGACAGAAGGAAGTCAGATTCGGTGACAACACAGTCGATTCTGAAGGCCGCTGCAAACCCTAAAAACTCAAATAAAATCATCTATATCTATCTATCTTGTATGTAGATAACGTCTAGTTCTAGTTTTCAGTTCTGGGCGTACTGGTGTGGTTGTGGGTTTTAATTTCAGAAATAATACAGCAGGAGAACATGAAGCCATGTGGGTTGTGCACTGTAAATCTAACTTCTTCTGCAATGAATAAATAAAGAGAGTTTGACATGCAAATTCTCATGTGAAAGTAACTCTAAGTCAAATATGTTCACCAATATTATAAAACCCAATCTTCTTGTGAATGGAATAGCTACTGAGTTTGACATGCAAATTCTCATGTGAAAGTAACTCTAGAGTCAAATATGTTCACCCATATTATAAAACCCAATCTTCTTATGCATGGAATAGCTACTCCGTGATCACCATAATATGTCCACGGACTATATTATCTAATTGATCTTCATGATAGTTTACTATCTTCTCTATGAGATCTGCATGTTAGTTGTAAGTAGAGATGACAATCATTTTAATACACAAAGTAATGGTAAGCATGACGTTGAGAATAACTGTGGCGATCGTAGAACAGTTTGGGAGAATGGTATTTTGTTCCTATTATATGTGTTCGGTTTCCCTCGTCTAATTTTTGTAAGGAGCTCAACAAAATCTCTTAAAGGAGTTATAACGTCTCTATAATTCATGATTGAGTATGGGTTTTTTTCAAAATTAAAGAGGTAAAGTATATGTGTTCGTGTGGATGGTAAGGAGTTAAATAATTTATTTTTTAAATACTTTTAATGACATGAAGGAGTCATAACATTTTTATAATTCATGGCTAAGAGCATGTATTTTTTCATAAGAGTTTATATGTTCAAAATTAAAAGGGTAGAGTATGTATGTCTTTATGGACTTAAAAATCAAATAGCTATACAAAAGTGGATCTCTTGTCTGGCAAACAAGGAAGTAGCATACACCAATTTGATGTATAGCTTGGTTGTGACCTTAGAATTGGATAATAATAATAATCTAAACCATTTATAATAATAATATAAACCATTTATAATTCAGTGTATAGAAAGTGTAATCTTTGTCACTTCAATTATTTATAAATATACCTTACCAACCAACTTAAACACATAAATTAAACAAAATCATTGATAAAGATTAATAATACATTAAAGAAAATATAAAAATATCATTTATTATTATTATTATTATTATTATAAAAAAGATAAAATAATAATAATAATAATATTATTATTATATGAGTTGAACATATGTATATTTATAAAAGCATGTAATAATCTCATTTTCTTGACCTATTAAACCAATCCACCTATAACTATCTTGGAGCACTTATTTCCCTTCTCTTTGACCATAGAAACAAGATTTTGAAGAATCAAACTTAGATTCTTTCTCCTCTCTTAAGGTTTGATAGACTGTATTGGTCCTAATGGACGTAACCATCATTATCATCATTATCTTCACTTTATCATATAGATCCTTAACTTGTAAATAGGCTTTTTTGCAATATAATAGCCAATATTATGATTTACTAATATAGACAATTTATAAAACCATAACTCGTGTTCATATAAACTTTTTGTTTTTTTGAAATTAATCAATTTAATTAAAAAACATAAAATACTTAACTATTTCGAGACAAATCTATCCATCAACATGCCTATCAACATAAAAACAAAATAATAGTTTACAATAAAATAATACATTTTTTTTTGCATATTTAATATGGTTTCATTAAATAATAGTAATGAATTAGTATACATTAACTTTAACAACTAATAATATCAATAACTATTAAACTAATGACATTAACTACTTCAACTATATAAATTAAATGGTTGGTAAAGGGTTTTATGCATCAAGATAGTTACATCATGATACATCATATATATTTTGTCACCTTGACTACAAAGGGATTTAAACCTGAAGTTCATGGTTTACATAATTCTTCATAATTGTGCTATGGCATGTAAGCCATAATAAATCTGCCATTGTCAAGATTAAACCAATCATAAAAATTAACTATATTATAACTTTATTTTAAATTATTCTTAATTAATAATAATTACAAAAGAATTAATATATGAGTTAAATATATACATATTTAAAAAAATATGTAATACTATTATTAACCATGTATATTCATTCCCACTTTACTGATAGAGACTTTTAAAGTGAAAATATGTTTTATTATAGTACCATGGGCCAATACCATAGCTTATCAATATCACATGGTCTAAAAAATCTATCTCATTTAACATTGAAAATATTTTATATTTAATTTAATCTAATTTAATTTAATTTTATAACATTTTTTTTAATTAAATTGAAATTGAAAAATGCCATAACTACCTTCAAAGTAAATCTCAACCCTCTTTCCATGACTATTATCAAAAAAATATTATGTGCATATACATAGAATTAAATCACCACCATCCACCTATTAATTATTGATAATTCAATTAAAATTATCTAAGCCCTTACACTGTCAAAAATTTAAAAATCATAAAAATTAACTAAATTATAACTCTATTTTTAAATTATTACTATTATTAGTAATTATAAAATAATTTATTTAAATAATAATGATAATAATAATAAAAATTGTTATTATTATTAATTAAAAAACTAATAAATGAGTTAAATATATATGTATATATTTAAAAAAATGTAACAAAATTCTTAATCATGGAGATTCCTCTAAATAGGTTTTTTTACAATGCCATCTCTCAACTTATCAATACAATACACTTAAAAAACCATCAGCTATTTCATAGCCAAAACATTATATATATAATTTTAATTATTTTATAACAGTTTTTAATTAAATTGAAAAGAAAAAAAGACACAACTATTTTTTTGATAAATCTCAACTCTCTCTTCTTAACTTTACTAATTGGTAAATGTTAAATCTCAACCATCCACATATTGATTGTTGATAATTAAATTAAAAAATAAAATATGTATTAGAAAATTGACACATCCATTCAAGTAATCATTAATTAACATCACACCACAAATATTGAAATGATATCCATAAATCTCTCACACACACAATATATATATATATATATATATATATATATATATATATATATATATATATATATAACCTCAAAATAAAAAATTACAATAAAAAATTACAACAGTTTATCCATCACCAATAGGCATAGTACATGATACTACATTTACTACATTTTTGGTATTAGATTCTAGCATTATTCATGGACTTTTCCTTTTCTCATGCAGAAATCAATCTATTCCACAAAATTATCATGAATAGTTGTAGATGTGATAATTGCATCATTTCTTTGAGACAATTCCATTGCCAAAGATTATGCCCTATTTGTCATTTCCTTGTCACTATCTGAGTTATCTGATTTGTGGGTATATTTGTACCCACTCATTGCTGAAGTCACAATTATGACCCAGTCTCTTTCATTTTCATTTGAAGGATGGGTCTTCTTTGCTGAGGGATGATATGATCTGACATGAGGCCGAGCTAAATATGAAAGAGTTGGTTCATGTTAGTGTGAGTTTTCCTTTGGACTTGAAGTGTTCTTGGACCCTTTTTTGAACTTTTGGATCTTGCCATCCACGGCTCTTTTTCTTCGAATCCTAGTGGGAAAAAGTCCCTTGCAAAACATGGCATGCAATTTTACGATGACCAAGATGTTGACAAGTCTTACAATGAAAAGACGTATTTCCATAATCTAACGGTTGCAAATAAACTCTACCCCTCCACTTGAGAATGATTTTATCCAACAACGCTTTATTGAGGATCACTTCGACAAAATGCGAAAAAATGTGAGAATTCCTTTCAAAAGCCTTTTAGTGTCTATTTTGATGAAGCGACCTATTAAATATCCCACACCAACTAAGATATTAGGTGGTGTCAAATGGAGGGGAAAGTTAGGAAACATTACCCAAACTAGATTTTCTAGTGCCATCATGGAAAGAGGATTAAAATTAGGAAACCATGATTGAAATGATAGACTAAAATGACCCCAAAACTAGGGTTCTTGGTTAAAAACCTTCTACCAGTCCTCTAAATTTTTGAAGGGCACCACAAAAAAACCATTTTGAGCAAAAATGCAACTCTATATTCTGAGACTAGTTATAGTGTATCCATTCTCGAAGAACAAATGTCGAGGGTCAAAATCCATTAAAATAGAAAATAATCACTGGTCGTTCATAATTTGCAACCATGAAGCTGGTCATAACAATTTTCACTTCAAGAGATGGAGTGCTTGTTTCCCGATCCACACATCCCTTCAATCCACCAATACGTTTTATAGAGGAGTATCCATGTGCCAATACAAATCCACATTGTATGGATAATGGTTCTACATGCTCCTAATGTTCCCAGTGTTAGGAATCGAGTTAGCAAGACGTTCAAGAAGCTTCAAATCTAGATTTCCTTGAAATTTTTGATAGTTATTATCCTATGAAACATTAATTTCTCTTATTGAATCTCAAAGTGAATATGATCTTGAAAGTGAAACATAAAAGCCTAATGTGGAACCAAGCCCTAAAGCCACTTATATCTTCTCGACCTCTGCCACCTTGACTACACCAAACTTGCTAACATGTCATGGATTCCTATGGAAGGAAGAGATAGGCTAGACTAAGAAGTTTCAAGGATGAAAGATCGAAAAAATACACCCTAAAAAAATATTAAAAAAATATTGTGAGCTTATAGGACAACTCATAGTGAGTTTGCAATATTTTTGGTATAACCCTTACCTATAGCAAGATCAAACACGCATGAAAGGTGAAAGGAAATTGAGAGAGAAGTGACTAAGAGGAGGTACGAAATGGAAGGATATGCAAATACAATTTAAATTCCATGATGAATAGAAGAAACAAATAAAAGAATAACAAATCTAAATGAGGGAGAATGTAAGAGCCTGTAGCTAAAATATCACATGAAAAGTGTAGATGCATTAGAGGCACAAACGATTTTAATGGAAGATGGCATGTGAGGTGGTTGATATCATTCCCAAGGCATGCGTTAATACACCTTTGATCTGGTTGGCACATTAGAGGCCACCATTTCCTAGAGCCAAGTCCTCGTTTTCACTTACTATGTCATCGCCCATACTAGACACTCCCATTATGGAGATGGTTATTGAAATGTTATCATTCCCATTTAAATCTAATTCACATACAGTAACAAATTCAGGAATGTCAACTTTAAAAAAACATAAAGTAACAAATTCATGAATGCTAACCTTAAAATGAGAGAAGTATTCAATACTCGTTTTTCTATATACTATATACATTTTAGGAAAAAACATACAAATATATTTTAGAGAATAAAATTAAAAATAATGAAAATATATTTATATATAAATATTTTTATTTTACTTTTATATTTTAACATCAATAATTCTCCATTAAATAATATTTTCTGTTTAATATAAATTTATATTTTTATGATCAATTATTCTCCATATGTTTAATATAATATTTTTTTGTTGCCTAGGTTTCTTTAACACAATTTTAACTTAAAAAGGAAATTATAATTTATCTAACTTTACATATTTATATTTATAAATTTATAGTTTGTAAAAATGATAAGGTGTTTTTAAATTTTAATATCATTTAATTTAGGAAATTTATTATATTTCTAAACCATTAAAAATATTTTAAGATATATTAAATATTTTTAGTTTTTCAAAAATTTATTTTATTTCAAAATTAATAATTATAAATTTTACGCAGTTTAGAATAGACAATGAGTGTTGTATTAAATAATTTCTTGATATAAAGTCACTAGTTCAATTCCCTGCTTCGGGGTGATATTGGACATGATGAAGATGTAGTCCCACCAAGTTTACAAAAAAAATAATAATTATAAAAATTAAAATATTCATTATCAACATTTAATTAGAATTAGGAACTATGGAGAAATATATTAATCGAAATATTTCTTATCAACATTTTAGTTAGTAGATTAGAATAAAATATTATTATTTATTTTCATGAAAAAAATTATTATTAGTTTTTAGGTTTAAAATTTAGGGGAGAGTTTAAGGGTGGGAATTAATTATGGAGGATACAAATTGTTTAATTAGACATCAAAACTCTACCCAAACTTGCAAAATCCTAATAAAAGTATGCGACACTTAAATAAATTATTCTTCCATCTAATATTGAAGATGAAAAATAATTAACATCCACTAAGACCTATATGCTCTACTATATCTTAAGAATGAAACCAATTAATTGGAATTATTTGATCTAAGTGTATATTGGTGGCTACCCGCCTATTCCACTTAGACCCCCACCATTTCTTCTTTCAGCTTTTTAGTTTCCTTAATTGTAGAAAAATTACTATTTTTGGCATTTTTTCGGGTCCTAAACTTCTGGATCCGTTTTGAGTTGTAGTCCTCGGATAGATATTTCTAACAAGGTATTGGGTGCATCAAATAGAGATCGTCTGCCAAAGTTACGTCCCGAGGAAGTTGACGTACCAATTTACCCAAATTAGGCCCATAGTTTTGGTGCTTCATCTCCTAGGGTTAGGTTTCTCGATGTTTAGGGTTTTCCATTGTTTATCAATAATAAATAGGCCTTCAAGCCTCATTGTAACAAAGTTCAGAGGCATGTAGCTACCACATCCCTTCTCAGAGATACACTACCATTGCCTGAGCTAGATTATTTTCCATTCTATTTGTAAATATTTTTGAGTATTTGATATTAATGAAATGAAGTGTTATTTCTATTGCATCTCTGCGTTTATGTTTATTGTTGTATTTTATTACGTTCCTTCACAAGTCCAGATCAATGGTATCAGAGAGGTATGCTCTTTCTCGATATTTCTTTGCATGTCCCCAACGAGGTCAGGGTATAAGGAGTTAGGGCTCAATCTGGTTGAAGCTTTGGAAGATCATCCTCGCAAACCCCAATGACCTCCCATGGCAGAAGAAAATAAAGATGAGGGAGCAGGAGATCCTATCAAAATATTGCTTGAGGAGGCCCTAAAGAAACAAAGGAATGCGATTATGGATAACTTTTCCCAAATCCTTCAACGACTACCCATCAGCAACACATCTTCATCCAAAACCACTCTGGAGGCGCCACTCCTTTTAAGGTACAAGTAAACTCTGACATTCTTCCCATATTTGAGGGCCAAATAGATGCAGACATTGTAGATAGATGATTGAATCTATTAGAAGGATATTTCTCAGTTCATGACTTTTCCAATCGAGAAAATATTACATTTGCACTTCTCAAAGCTGCCCCCACATCGAGGACTGGTGGGAAACCTACTATGAGAAAAAGGACAAGAGGGAACCCTCCCTGTTCTAGGCCGCACCCACATATAATTCTTTTCGAGACACCATCATGGAACAATATTATCCCGTGGGGAACTATAAGGACAAGTACATACAATGGACTACGCTGCAACATCAAAGGGATCAACTTGTGCATGATTTGATGAATATTTTCCATAACATGCACACAAAGTTGGGTATCAAAGATTCAAATAAAAATTTGGTGCTAAAGTACCGGAGTTGTCTGCACAGATACATTAAGGAGGAAATGGAATTCCTTGACATCTACTTGCTTGGTGCAACATATTGGTATGCTTCTGATATTGAGAAGAAATTCAAACAAAAGAAGCGAGAATTTGGATCTGTGAATCAGAAGCAAGGGAAAGGCTCCCCTAAACCACAGAATAAAGGACAAAGCTAAGGCGGGGTGGCCTAGGACAACCTGAAAAAGGTGCAAGCAAAGATCAACACTGCAAAGCCAAAGAAGGACACGAGAAATTGGTGTGGGTTCCATAACAGCTCCACTCACAACACAATTGAGTGTTGGGCCAAGCAGTCATTGGTGGCCGAACTAAAGGCTTCTGAATCATATGCATGTTTTGACTTTGAGTCAAAACTTGACAAGGATAGTGACAAAGGGAATCATATTATTGATATGGAGCCTAATGCCATTATTGCCTCCACTAAGATCCAGAAGGATGAAACATAAGATCTATAGGAGGGGGAATGTGTCTTCCATTCCCAAATGTGCATGAAGGGTTCCCCACTGCAATTAATTGTCGGTAGCGAGAGCCAAAAGAATCTCATTTCAGCAGATTTCGTGAAGCAGCTGGTCCTACCGACCATAGCACACCCACATCTGTACACCATAGAGTGGCTTCACCAAGGACAGGATCTCTGTGTTAGCCAATAGTGTTGCCTTCCCTACAACATCAAGCCCTTCACGAATGAGGTATTATGTGATATTGATCCTCTTGATGTTTGTGATGTATTATTAGGCCAACCATACTTTTGGAAGCGACATGCTGTGTATGAGTCTAGGCCTTGTGTTGTTATTGTTATTTTGGGCAATAAATTGTACAAGATACCAGAGGTAGCACCGCCTACCACCATCTCTTTTATCACTGCAAAAAAATGTAGTAAGCTCATTTCCAAAACCAGGAAATTTGTTTTCCTCATGATTCACCCTTAGGGAAAGAAGAATATTGTGGCCACAAACTCCAGATAGGGCTCCTTTACATGACAATAATAAATGGGCAAGTTCATGGAGGAGTATGAGGACATCTTCATCTCACCTGCAGAGGTACCTCTGCATTGTCAGGTCAAGCACTCCATCGATCTGACCCCAGGCACACCGCTACCCAATGGACTGACACATCAACGCTATGTTCTGGAGAACGAATAAATAAAAAGGCAGATTCAAGAGTTGCTACATAAAGGTCACATCTAGCCAAGTTCATCACCTCATGGGAGCCCAATCGTGTTGGTGTAGAAGAAGGATGGGACTTGGAGACTCTGTATTGACTATCAAGCACTGAACAAGATCATTGTCCATAATAGGTATATGATCCCTCGGATTGATGAACTTCTAGACCAACTCAAGGGGGCTAAATATTTCGGCAAGATCAAATTGAATTTTAGGTATCACCAGGTACCAATTGAACCCTCCGATGTGTGGAAGACTACCTTCAAAGATAATGAGGGCCTTTTTGAATGACCAGTGTTGACGAATTCTCCCACAACCTTCATGAGGCTGATGGACCACCCCCAAACTGATGGCCAAAGAGAGGTTGTCAATAGGATGATCATACACATTCAGTGCATATACAACTTGAAGCATCCACACACATGGGTTGAAAGCCTCTTCTATGTCCAACACAACTATAAGTGGGCTCTCCACAACTTAACTAGCCATAGCCCCTTTCAGGTGGGCTTGGTATTCCAACTATTTTTTCCCATTGATGTGGCCATACCATTTACAACTACTCAGGCAGATTGGGCTCATGTCCAGTCCGAAGCTGACAAGGCAAAAAAATTCCTTGAGCACATTCAACACATTTGCCAATAGGTCCATGACATATTGGAAAAATCCAATGCTAAGTACAAGAAGCGACATGATCAACATCGAGTACAACACAAGTTCCATGTGGGCGAAATATTTTGGCTACAATTGCAAAAGGAGTGCCTCACTGGGCTGCACTGCAAGCTTCTCTCACTTTGATATGGGTCATACACCATCATGAAGGTGGTAGGGGAAAATTACTTCAAGCTCAGTATTCCACCATTCTTTGGTCTACACCCAGTGTTCAATGTAAACAACCTTCGACCCTACTTTCCACCATCGTTGGACAAATCTGACATTGTAGAACAACTCACACCAACAAGGTTAAACCCAGACTGTATGGAAGAAGCCACAAATGATTGGATCATGGAAACACATATCAAGAACACTCGACAACAAAATATCCAGTTGTATTGGGTTGTCAAAGCTAGTCAACTCTTACACCAAGGCAAGTGGCTCACCAGGGACCAACTTGGGCAGAAGTTTCCTCATCTCATGGAGGAACTCAACGCAATGGGAAAAATTGATTCCTAAGGGGGGAGGAATGATCCAGGTGGATACTAGTGGCCACCCACCTATTCCACTTGCACCCCCACCATTGTTTCTTTCATCTTTTCAATTTCCTTAATTGTAGCACATTTTACTATTTTTGGCAGTTTTTTGGGTCTTGAACTTCCAGAGCCATTTTGAGGCCCTAAACGATGATTTTTGGGAAAACCAAGTATGACATTAGTGATTGACTGATGTTGGTCACTCAACTTGTATTCCTTATATATATATTTCTAACGAGGTATTGGGTGCCTCAAACGAATATTGTATGCCAAATTTATGTCACTCGGAAGTTGATGTACTAATTTACCCAAACGGGGCCCATAGTTTTGGCGCTTCATCTCCTAGGGTTAGTTTTTTGGATGTTTAGGGTTTTCCATTGTTTCTCAATAATAAAAATGACCTCGAGCCTCATTGTAACATATTTCAAAGGCATGTAGCCGCCACATCTCTTCTCATAGATAAGTTACCATTGCCCAAGCTACTTTATTTTCCAATCTATCTGTAAGCATTTTTCAGTATTTGATATTAATGAAACGAAGTGTTATTTCTACTACATCTCTGTGTTTATGTTTATTGTTGTATTTTATTGCATTCCTGCATAAGTACAAATCATTCTTTAACATTTTATCTCTATGCTTGGAAAAAAATGAGAGAAGTGTTTCAAGATCACCAGAGTTTTGTTGACTTAAAAGGCCAGGAAGGTTGGTAGTATGAAAAATATTTTTAAATTAGATTGAATATGAGTATAAGACATAAAATATAAGATATTTTTTTTCATCTTCCACCCACTTAGTATCACAAAGGTGATGGACTCTTTTTTTTTTTTTGTGAGTAAAGGGCCTTTGTATTACAATAATACTACAAAAAGTAAAGTCTTTGGAGCCTTAGATCTTAGCATAAATTGGCCATGAATATGGGCCTAAGAGTAAGGGGACATAAAATTATAACATATTTGAGGATTTTTTTTCTCCCAAAGGAGAAATAAAAAATCCTTCCTGTGGTAAAATCCAACAAAATATGCAAAATAATGACAAACACGATGATGCCACCTTAAGAGAATTGAAATAGAAAACAACAAGCACGAGAAGTAGGCATACTAACGTGAAAGAATAGTAATGAAAAAAATAAATAAAAAAATGAATGCACACTATCTTGAGATACCACGTGTTCCAAATAATGCTCAGGGGGGTCCTCATGGACCATGAGGCATGACTTGTAGTAGTTCAGGTCATCTAGTAGAGGGAACCCTGAGGAGGGTGGCTAGATGAAAGAGGTAGGAAATTTAGTGTGTTGTTGGATGGAATTGCTGACTTGGCCACCCTTTCCACTAACTTGGATAGTGAGTTTGAAAATGATGTGGAGAGGGGCTATGAGGCCTGATATGGGGAGAATTTGCATGCACTAGAGAAAGTGAGGAGTCATCCAGTACCGTATCATTCAAGGGTGAAATGGTCCCCTTCCATGCCCAGAAGATGAAAAAATCGACAGTATGTATCCTTTGCATCATGTGATTAGAATTCCATATTTAGTACATTTCCTTCAAGAAACACATTTGTGTCTTCTTGGTCTTAATAGTGTCATCCTAGGACATTACATAGGAAAAAGAGATGGTCGCCTAATACTCATAGCTTGCATGCTTCAACATCAACCAAAATTCTTTCGAAGAGGTGGCAAATACCACAATCAAAATGTCCATCACCATCACTAGTACAAAATAGCAAATTAGTTACTAAAAAAATGACTAAAATTTGCATATAAACAACTATTTTTCGGTCGGTGACTAATAGTAGCTAATTTACAGTATCTTATAACACGACCAACTTTTAGTCGTTTTTAGCTTAGTCATTAATTGGTTATCTCAATTTTGTTGTTTAGTAGTATATTTGGTCATTAATTGAGTCACTGATTTAGTCACTGATTTTGTCATTAATTTAGTCATTGATTTGGTCACTGTTTTAATCATTCATTTAGTCATTAATTGTGACAATTAATGACCAAATATACAACAAAATATATTACTATATAATCACCTGAGAAAACCAATTAATGACCAAAGAAATATGACCAAAATGTTGGTCGTGTTATAAGATACTGTAAATTAGCTACTAATAGTCGTATATATGTGAAATTTAGTCATTATTTGTAATCACAAATTTATCATCTGCAGTGGTCATTTATCATTTTTTAGTAGTTTCATATTCATTATATAAACGACTAATTTAGTAGTTTAAATTCATTTCATTTACTTTCATTAATAATCATTATAAATGACTAATTTAGTCGTATATTTATTTTATTTGTGTTCATCATTAATCAATATAAACTACTAATTTAGTAGTTTTAAATTGATTTTATGTGCTCATTATTAATCAACATAAATTAATTTGTATGATTTAAAATATATCATACAATGTGCATGTTCATCTAATATGAAAACATAAAGTTGCATATGTTAATGACAATACTAAACAATATCAAATGCAATTATAAATAATTTCAACCACATAAATTATATTATATGAAATGTTAAAGTCTTACAATGAGTTTCCAACTTAATATTGGTTGGACTACAATTTACACATGAAATGGTGTTTCATCACTTCAAAACATTATCATTGCGTTGCCAAGGAATTGCACATGAATTCACCAACTCTGAAGACCTGACCATCAATATCTATATGTGTGTCTTATGCAGTATATTGGCTCTAAGGGTATCACCAAACCAATTCTCTTCTCTCTCCTTTTTTACATTTGTCGCTCCAATGTTATTGCTCTCCTCTTTCTTCAATTTCTACTTCTTACCATCAATTTTGAGTTCATTTTCTGAAAACAAAAGAAGATACAATGCAGAGTGTAAGACATGAATGACAATGAACACTAGAATATGAATTAAATTTGACTATAAATAGTTTATACGACATATACCTCAACATTAGCAATGTCAAAGCCATTTTTCCCCATACAAGTAAGAAACTCGAACAAATTTTCTTCAGTTGAGCAATAGTGGCCACTATAATGTGGCCAGATGACCTGTATAAACAAAGAAAATAAAATGTCACAATATATAGAAAAGAACACCTTAGTAACTTAGTATTCAACCTTCAGGGAAAGCTTAGGAACAATAATGTCAAGTAAGTTATATGCTAAAAAACTCAAGTTGTAGACAACTTGTGAAAAAAAATAATACGAGGAGTGATGTTTAATCCTTGTCATTTTATTTGCAAAAACATTTCATTTCCTAACACATGAATTTGGTCAAGTATATAAACAACATGTGCTAAAATAACAACATGAAAGTAAACTTTTTTGATATTCATGAAAATATTTTACCACAAAATAGCTATAAGGATTCCAATAAATATCGTGTAATACTAATTTCATCTTCAAGCTTTGGTTGTTGTTTAAATGGACATGATACCAAGTATTTTCAATTTCACAGTTAAACAACAAAACAAAATCAAAAGAAACGTCCAAAATAAAATCAAACAATAAAGAGAGGATATCATGGAATGAAAATTGCAATTATAAAAAAATTGTTTACCTGTCCACCGATGTCATGTCTAGCATTCGTAAAACATTTTCTTGCCCAAAATAACCCTGAGGTGAAATAATTAAAACATTAAAAGCCATATGAATTCCTACTAGAAAAATTTCCAAAGTTGATGGCGGATGTGCCTAAAGGATCTCTAACAACAAGTGAATCATATTCAAGACGTGTTATGCATTGTCTCCCCATATTGCAGGTGAATTCACCAAATTTGAAGACTTGACCATCAGTCTTTATGTATGTTTCTTATGCAAGATATTGGCTCAAAGGGTATCACTAGAACCATCTCTTCTCTCACTCTTTTTGCATTTGTCGCTCCCGTGTTATCAATCTCCTCTTTCTTCAATTCATACTTCTTACCATCAATAATGAGTTCCTTTTCTGAAAACAAAAGAAGATACAATGCAGAGTGTAAGACATGAAAGATGATGAATAATATAATATAAAATGAAGTAGACTATAAACTATTTATACGACATATACCTCAACATCAACAATGTCAAAGTCAATTTTCCCCATAAAAGCAAGAAACTCGAACAAGTTTTCTTTAGTTGGGTGATAGTGGCCACTATGTAGCCAGATGACCTATATAAATAAAGAAAATAAAACGTCACCATAGAAAAAACACCTTACTAACTTAGTATTCAACATTTAGGGAAAGCTTAGGCACAGTCATGTGAACTAAGTTACATGCTAAAAAACTCGAGTTGTACATAACTTGTGAAAACAAATAATATGAGATGTGATGTCTAATCATTGTCTTTTTATTCACAACAACATTTCATTCTCTAATGGATACACTTGGTCAAGTATATAAAAAACATGTGTTGAAATAACAACATGAAAGTAATTTTTTCTAATAGTCATGAAAATCTTTTAACACAAAACAACTAAAAAGGTTTCAATCAATATCATGTAATACTAATTTCATCTTTAAGCTTTGGTTGTTTAAATGGAAATGATATCAAGTATTTTCAATTTCATAGTTAAAAGACAAAACAAAATCAAAAGAAATGTTCAAAATAAAATCAAACAAAAAAGAGAGAATATCATGGAATGGACATTGCAATTATAAAAAAATACCCTTCCACCGATGTCTTGTCTAGCATTCAAAAAAACATTTGCTTGCCCAAAATAACCATGAGGTGAAAGAATCACAACATAAAAAAGCATGGAATCCCCTCCTCGAAACATTTCCAAAGTCAATGGCTTAGTTACTTAAAGGATCTCCAACATCATACGAATCATATCCAAGACATGATTTGCATTGTCTCCCCATCCTTTTTCCAATCACATTTCTTGTAACCTGCCCACAACAGAGTCAAGTAAAAAATAGAGTTTTTGAAATATTTACACAAGGAGCAAGATGTGCAAGTAGAGTTTCTAAAATATGATGCAAGGTGCAAGTCTTCAGCGAATTTGACAAATAATTATAAGATTAAAACATTTATATGGTGGATGAAAAGCAATTGGAGGTAAAGAACGTGTTGATGAAAAGTAGTTGGAGGTAAAGAACACATCAAATACAGAGGGCCATTGTTCCATTACGAAAAGATGATAGAATAAGACTATGTCATGTTGATCTTATTGTTGATTTATTTAAAAAGGCGATAAACATATTCTAATGTCTAAGTTTGAGATTTGCAAATATTTCCTTTCCAGACTGAATTACTATGACTTTCCATGATATGAAATCAAGTATAACACCTTCATTGTTTCTCAAAGCCACGAAATATAAAATGAGAATAACTACAAAAGCAACAAACATACACCAAATAGGCAGTGCCCAATTATAAATTGAAAGTAATATATTGACTCATAACTTGAAACTTATATGCTAACAATTTCAACCATGCAGATTAATTTTTCAATAATATGTGGCTTATGTAGAATATAAGTAATAAATATATGTTGAGATATATTCTAAGTAAATATTTTTATACCATTAAAAAAAAATCTTGTGTCCAAAACAAAGTACCGAGAATATTTTAAGCATTTTCCAATTTGTTTAGAGTGGCCTTTCTTATTTAGCCATCATGTTCTGTTGTCAGAGTAGCAACACTGTTAATTTTGGTCAAACTCCAGGTTGCACTGCTCATATGATGATGATTATATTTTTTTTGGATTCCTCTTTCGTAGAGGTGCAAGATTGATCTAAAGATCATCTTGTTTGGATGAGAACATATATTTTGATTTTATTTTCCACACATGTGCTACGTCAGCCATATTTGTAATGTAGGGTCAGAAGCCGAATAGATGTGTCACACACCCTCACTGACTGATATAAATTGGAGAGATATGATTTCCATTTCATCATCATCTCATCACACACATTCCTCATGATCTAATTGGTTCATATAGCCTAGAAGAGACTTCTCTCTCTCCCACATGTGAATATGGATGCCGGAAATATGGATGATGCCAGAAATCTAGATGTCGGAAATATGGATGCCGGAAATGGATGCCATAAATATGGATGATGCTAGAAATATGGATGCCAGAAATGATGCCAGAAATGGATGCCGAAAATATGGATGATGTCAAAAATCTAGATGAGGGATTCTTTTGTTGACTTGTGTTGACTTTTGGAGCTGTCTTTGAGGGGTGTGTGTGACGCTTGGAAGGTTGGCTGATCTGATGTTGAGAAAGACTTTGCTGGATGATGCATCTTGTTGATTGTCGTAACGCACATCACTCTCTATCATCTCTGGACAAGAAGAATTGTAAAATCTAATCTACATTATTTGGCTTGTCTTCTGTTGATCTATTATTATGTTCTATCGGCATTTCACTTTAATGTTTATGTGTTGAATTGGGCCTATAGGAAAGATTAAAGTAAAATTGCATTAACCATATAGAACATACCATGTTTATATAAAATTAACATGGTATTAGAGCTGAGGTGAATACAAAGTCCAAGATAGTGTGAAAAGAAATCACCAAAGAAGAATTCTTGTCAAGGACCAATGGTCTGATGATAAGTTGACTGACAAGTCTGCTTATCATGCATGAAAGATGTCCTTGGATTTGGTATTAGAAGATCAAGATTTCATGGACTATGTGCAGGGGAAGATTCATGAGCATCCATCATATTTTATGAGGCTCACAGAAATCAGGAATGATCTCCTTGCCATAGGAGAAGTAGCTGATCGAGAGCTCGTCCTCATTGCTCTTAGAGGACTTCCTCAAGACAGGTACTTATTTAATACTACAATTCTTAATAATAAGATGATTCTTGATTTTGATGAATTTTTTACTAGATGCACTCAAGAGGAGACAAGAATGATGGAGAGAGATCATCCCTCTAATGGAAATAGAGATGACCCTACTACCTTCACCGCTCATGCAAATAAGAAGAACCATAGTGGCCCGAGAAATCAAAACCATGGTAGAGTGGGGCCCAAATGACGGAAGGGAAGACGTTACACTTGTAACAAGTCTGGTCACTATGCAAGAGAGTGCCCCAATAGAAGGGACTCTCTCAGGGATGATGACAACGACAACTTCAGGGGGAATGGCAATCAAAGGAACAACAGATTGAAAGGAAAAAGGAAGGCTCCCTCTAATCGTAGTGGAAATGGGCAACCTTTCAATGGGTCAAGAAATTCTAGGTACGGTGAGTCTAATGTTGTTGATAATAAGAAAAATGAATATATTCTTGTATCTTCCCTCTTTGTTACATCTCCTCCTGACACCCTGGATGTCTGGTTGATTGATAATGGTGCTTCAAGGCACCTCATTGGTTATAAAGAAGCCCTCACTAATTTGATTGAGAAGGATACTAATTTAGAAATTATCCTTGGAGATAATGCCACATATCTCATGAAAGGGATAGGGACTGTGACCCTTCATCTATCTCAAGGTCAGGTCGTCTATTTACAAGATGTGTTGTACGTACCTAATTTGAAGAAGAACCTTATGTCTATTTCAGAAATGGAAGACAAAGGGTTCAAGGTGGAATTCATTGATGGAAAGGTATGCATCTAGAAGAGGAACTTCAAAGAAGCTCTTACTATTGTTTTTAGAGTTGATACACTCTACTCTGTTGGAGGAAGTCCATTGGGGGCTATGTGATGTGATACAACTCTTCAAATAGTGTTATGGCAGCAGAGGTTTGCACACCTTCATTACAAAGCCCTTCCCGAAGCAAGGAAGGTGGTGATGGGGATGCCCGAATTTAAAGATGATCATGAAGGTATATGTTAGAATTGTGCCGAAGGGAAGCATACAAGGGGACCATTCCCGTCAAGTGTCATAAAGACAACTGATATCTTGCAGTTGATACATTCTGATTTATCTCGTATGCTGCTCGTGACATCCTTGGGAGGATGTTCCTATTACATGACTTTTATAGATGACTTCTCCCACAAGACCTGGATATATTTCTTGAAGAAGAAATAGTTACAGGACTGTGTTTAGTAGTTACAGGATTGTGTGAAGTGCTAAGTATAATAAGTGTGCTCAACGAAGTAATGCAACACAAGTAAGGGTATCATTAGAGTATGAAAATGGTGGACTGTTCATCGAAAGGAAATAAGACGTGTGTGTATGCTGAAGACCAATGAGCAAGTTAAAGTGAAGGTGCAAGGTGTGCACAGGATATTCTATAGCAAGGTGTTGATATCTCAGTAAGGATCACATACAGTCGGAGAAGGGAAATACAGTTAGACCGAGCTCTCTAGTCGTGGTGTAGAAAAGAGCAGGACGGTGCAGGATAGTGCAGAAAAGAAGGACCAGCTTAAAGATTCAATGAAGAAGCAATGACAAGGTCTTGGAGGCATACAAGGGTCAAGGGTTTGTGTCATGGTCATGGTACTTGTCATCTAAAAGTCTATAATAAGAGTTTCTTGTGGGTTTTCCTCTCCAAGAGGGAGAGGTTTTGGCCCTAGCTCGAAGAGCCTAAATTTGTGTCTCTTGTGTTTTGGTAATTGACTTGATGAAAGACATAATAAGCTAAGAAGAGAAGACACAAGTAAAAGAAGTAAGCTCACAAGTAATTATCAAGAAGAGAATTTGAATTAAACCTAGCCCTACCTAATTCTCAACAAAGGCACACACAAACATTAAGGACAGTCACAAAGAAAAATTGTTTTTACCACCTTAGAGGCATCCTTCCAAATTTGCTCCTATCCTATCTTATAGAGTGTATTTTTTCCTTTCCAATGAGCCTTTATTTGTCCCGAAACTCCTAGTAGTTTGTGAGATATTGAATTTTTAAGACTAAGAAAATTACACCTAACAGTGAGCCGACCTGCACTTTGGCACACATGTCAGCCTCCTCTTCTAGAAGTACGTTTCCTTTAAAACATGGTAAAATAGTATAAATATAAACCTCCGCTCCTTAGTTATTGACAATAAAATTTAGTAGGAAGCTCACACATCCAGAAAAAATAAAAAAATCATAAGGGGAATTTTTCGATTCTAACACTGGGAAAAGAAAATTTAAAGCAAAAGAAACAGATGACATAGCTACCAAATGGCAAAGGTTATTGGAAGTTGGCACTGCAATAGCGGAAGTTAAGGTATATACTCTGTGTAATGCAATTTGTAACATTCAAATTGTTTTTGACTTGCATCTTTCTGGGAAGAAACATGTTGCTCAGGTGAAAAAAATTAGAGGAAGAGGCTAAGTTTGCATCGAAAGGTAAAGATCGAGATAATGTCTCCACGATTGATGCTGAACATGAAGTTAAGAACAGGGAATAGAGTAGATTGAGGTCGAAGATGTTTTGTGAGAAAGCACTTTCACATGACCTTGGGCAAGATCAGGAAGCAAAATGGTTACACCTAGAATATATTTAAGCGAGATAAGTTATGAAGCCTCATGGAAATTAATAGTTAAAATGTAGTACTTTGGCATCCCAAAGCACTAAAAGTTGGGACATTTATCAAGTTTATTGGGCCACTGCATGTTGCTCAAGTTCTTAATGTAGTGCACCCCTGTTGTATATGCCAGATAATTAAATTTGAAGGCAAGGTCTCATACAATGTGGGGATTTTAATGGATTTCAAAAATTTTGTTTTAATTCAGCAACAAATTTTGGCACTTCAATTTTTAAGATTGGGCCATTGTAGTTTTTTTAGTTATTTATATTAGTACTTGTAATATGAATATCAAGCAAGTACAGATACAGTAATATTATTACTGATCAAAAGTTTTCTAGGAAACAAGAAGCGCGTATTAATCGATAGATACAAGCAACCGTGATGCTATTACTTAACATGCATATACATCATAACAATTCATGAACAGAGGAACCTATACTCAATGGATGGTCTCATTTCATATATTAATTTGTCTAGTTGTTGAAATTTCTATAAATGTGAATTTATTTACTATGTTTTGTCAAAGTTCAGGAACAAGGGGGAAAAGTAGGAAGTCTTTTGGAACACTGGAGAAAACTTGTAAATTTAAGGGATATCACAACGACAGTAGATCCAGGAAGGATACAGATCTCAAACGCATCTAGGCGCACCTGAGGATGAGGTGAAAGAAGTAGATTATAACCGCAGGAGTGACTTGGAAGTCGAGGAATAAAATTTGTTTGGGTCAAAAATCTGTGATGGTTATCTATTCCTTCGGACTTGTGATAAGAATTGTGCTAGAAGACAGAATTTCGGATTGCAAACCAAGCTACAACACTAGTAATTTTTGTGGTGAAATTCTTGATCGAACTGTGGAATATTATAGTGATTCATGCATAGTGACTATAGCAGTTTCAGACTGTGTATAGACTCTTGGCTCAGATTTCTTTGTTGGACAGTCCAGACTTCGCATGTCTCTAAAGATTTTGGTGGATAATACAGAAATATACTCTCTGTATTTTGGACCTGTAACAAAAATTTCCATACCTTCGGACCTGTAAGAGGAAGCTACAAAACCCTTGGACCAGTGGAAACCAGAGCTGTGGACAAAGCTAAAACACTATTGTGAATTTCAGTCCTCAAAAAACTTCGGTCTTGAGGATATTCTATGGAGACTTGAACCTCCAGCAAACAAGCTAATTGGAATCTTGGTCCTGTGAGGAGGGCTCATCGTATATATTCCTCAGATCCACAACTTGTATCTCAGATTTTATCAAGAGTTCAGACCTGTGTGTGGAAAAAAGGCTATTCGGACTTGTGGGAAAAATTTTGAGCTTGGTGAGAAGGTATATCTCAGCATTTAGACTTGAACCTATTCTTGACCTCTACATGTGAATTTCGTGCTTGATCAATTCTCTGTTGCGACACATTCTAGGCTAAGAGCTCTAAATTAAGACCGTGTGTACTTAGTCCAAGCCTCTTGCACATAATTTAGATTCCTTTTGAAGATGATCTTGGAAAACATTTTTTATAAGGCTTGAAGAAAACTTGTTTTATCTTGAGGAAAATGGTTAGCAGCTTTAGAACAGACTGGGCACTATTTGAAGTGAAATAATAACACATCTGAAGGGATTGTTTGGTGAATTTCTTTTAAGGTATTTTTGAAGGCTTATAACTGCTTTTTATTTTCAATATTGGAGACATTTTAGGAGTAGGATGTTGAAGAAGATTTAAGGCCTACGAACTTGGAGAACCTTGAAAAGAAGTAGAAGATATATTGTTGAAGATCTATTTGGAGCAACTTGACGACATCTTGGAGCATCTTGTGAAGACACTTTGAAACTGAACTTGGAGATATTATTATCATAGTGCATCGTTGATGACATCATGAGGTGACTTGGAGAATAGAGTTATTACACGTCTAATTGAAACAAATATATAGAAATTATGATGGTATTTAAAGCATCATAGGCTCATAGAATATACCAAACTCGCATTCTCCATATAGGAATAAATCAGTAGTCTATCATTCCCATACTTGAAGTATCCTTGCAATGACACTAGATTCTTATGTTGGGCTCTTGATAAAACTTCTACTTCAACCTTAAATTCATGCTCCATCTGACCACATTCTCCTGTCAATATTTTAATTGCATTTTGTGTGCCATATTCCAGAGTGGATCTATATACCAATCTAAAGCCTCCACAGCCAATGATGTTTTCCTGTTAAAAATTACCAGTATATTTCAAGAGATCAGCAATAGCAAGATCCTTACGACAATGATTCTGGAATAACAACACCAATTTATATCCCAAGGAATCATAAAGCCTGTGAGGCATGTCAAAATCCATCTCGTCTGAAACTCCCTGCTCTGTTACCTGACTTCTTGATTGATTCCAAAGAATCGCAGCCAGAAGAAAAGCAATCCCAACACCAACACTCATGGTTATGCCAAGAATGGTATTTCTGTCCAGCCTATTGATTCTGTGTGCAGCAATAGGTACCCCCGGTATTGACACAGGTGGACTGCAGGTGGTAGTAAGAGGCTGGCCACAGAGACCAAGGTTTCCTTCAAAACTAGACTTGTTAAAGGTATCAATTTGATGTCTAGAAGGTATTAACCAATGAAAGTGATTATTAGAGACATTGAACCTTACTAGGAATGTGAGATCCTTCGGGGATGGTGGTATGATTCCAAAAAAATTATTGTTTGACAAATCTAAGGTCTCGAAATTTGTCAAGTTAGGCAGTGTGTCTCGGATTATCCCCGAGAAATTATTATGACTCAAATCTAGAATATGAAGCATTTTCATCTGGCCAATCTCAGGGCTTAGAGTGCCACTGAGATTGTTTCTGGCCAAGTATAGCGAAGGGGGAAGATTAGGCAATTAATTGTAATGCAACCCAAAAGAATTTTGATTTTGCTTTACATATAAGGGGGGCTCAAAGGGAGTTTGAGCTGATACAGGGGTATTTGTATTGACTTAAAACTAGGTAACTCCATAAGCTTCTTTGGAATTGGTCCTGACAAAGAATTATTTGACATGTCCAAAAAATATATTGAAGAGTGTTTAAAAAAATAGGAATAACTCCGTTGAGATTAATCCAGGAAAGATCCAAGACCTGTAAATTTGGACATTTCAGGAGCCAAACTGGAACTTGCCCGGAAAGAGCACAATTTCCAATATTTAATGTCCAAAGCATGGGAAATCCATGTGTATCAGCTGGAATTATATCCCCATTAAAATTATTTGACAAAACCAATGTGGTAAGGTTATGAAAGTCTTTTAGAGCTGTTAGGGCACTTGTAATATTGATAAAAATGTTGTTTGAGATGGAGAAAAAAGAGAGAACCTGAAGGGATGCCATACCAGGAGGAATTTCACCACTTAATTTGTTTCTTGCCAGGCTCACAGATTGGATATTTTTGCAGGTCCACAAGCTAGGCGTAATACTGGCAGACAAATTGTTGCTAGCTAAATCTAGATAAATTAGTTCAGGCAGGCTTGTAAAATTCAGATCAATAACTCTCATGAGAGAGTTTTTTTTCAAATTCAAAACTTTCAACTTCTTGAATTGGGACAGATGAGAAGGTACCTGGAGAATGACTTCTAGAGTAGGTTTCTGGTGGAGCTGGAATGCTGTTCTCCCTTGTAGATGTGAGTTATCAGCTAGCTTGCTGCCAATTCGGCTGATGCCTTGGCTAGGGTGTTAAATTTAGTATTATTCTCTGTGTAGATGTGAGAGAATTATGTATGCTCAAAGAGTGACATTGTTTTTGAGCCAAGTGGAAGTCAACCTATCGATAATGATGTTGTCTTCCTTATCAAATAAAACATTGCTAAAATACCTGCACCTGATACAATGGGGTTGAATGCCTCAAATGTTAAAAAATGGGTGCATAATGACCCCTTTGTCTCAAATGCCATAGATAAAGAAGACAGTGAAATTAAAATTAGGACATATGATGGTTTCATTGGTGCCCATGAAGACAGTTCAGATTGCCAAAATTATGAAAGGGCATATGATCTTTAGGAATCCAAATTTGAGCAGTATTTTGAGTTTAAGACCCACCTTAGGAGCCCTTGGAAACTGAAAATGACTACAAAATTGATCGTCGACTCCATGAGGGTATGTTTGTTTTCCTGGATGCTGGTGGAAGTGATAAACATACCTCTGATACTAACAGACATAGTTATCTGTTGCTGCATGTTGGACGAAGCAATCATAAAATGGTAATGTTTAAGACCCCTCCTATTTGTGATACTTATGACAAGTTGGATAAAGAAGGGTTTGAGAATTTAGTGAAGGAGTTACCCTTCATTATGGTGAATTTTCTGAAGATGCCCATACAGAAATTTTTAAGTTTGGTGAACTTGTAAATCTGAAGTTCTATGGGAATTCTTCAACTCATATTTATGGAAATACTCATGTGCACCGTCAGTGTCATGAAGCTACAGGTACAATGAAATTTATCCTATCAACCTTAGATTCTTGCATGATGTCTCAAAGAAAACGTGCATCCAAAATTGCTGAATGGGTTTCTGTGAATTCAGAGTAAGGTTCATCTCTAACAAAAGCTTTGCATTGGTGATATGCCACATAAATCCATTCAAATATTTGAAGTATTGGAAGTAGAATCTTTGATATATAATTTTGTTTCAAGTACATCTCTCCAATATTGTAGGCCAACATAATTATCTACCGTAGAGTGCCAGCATAAAGTGTTTGCAAGCATAAGATGCTCTTCTATGAGGAAAAAAAATGAATTTCAGAAGGGAGAGATTGTGCAATAACTATGATCACTATATGTTGAATATTATTATACTGTATTTTGAACCAACTGAGATATCAACATGCAAATTTTGACATATCTCTACTTTGGATATTGCTGAGGCACGAAGAAAAGGAACATTGTATAGACAAAAAGAGAGAACCTGAAGGGATGTCATGCCAGGAGGGATTTCATCGCTTAATTTGTTTCTTTCCAGGCTCACAGAATGGATATTTTTGCAGGTCCACAAGCTAGGCAGAATACTACTAGACAAATTGTTGCTAGCTAAATCCAAATAAATTAGGCCAGACAGGCTTGTAAAATTCAGTTCAATAACTCCCATGAGAGAGTTGTTTTTCAAATTCAGAACTTTCAACTTCTTTCATTGGGAAAGACGAGAAGGTACCTGAAAGGAGAAAGCTCATCACGGGTAAGTGGAGAATGACTTCTAGTGTAATTTTTTGGTGGAGTTGGAATGTTGTTCTCCCTTGTACATGTCAATTATCAGCTAGCTTTCTGCTGATTCGGCTGATGCCTTGGCTAGGATGTTAACTTCAATATTATTCTCTGTGTAGATGTGCGAGAATGATTTATGCTCAAAGAGTGCCATTTTTTTTGAGCCAAGCAGAAATCAACCTATCAATAATGATGTTTTCTGCCTTATCTAAGAAAACACTGCTAAAAGACCTGCACCTGATACAATGGGGTTGAATGGTTCAAAAGTTGAAAAATGGGTGCATAATGACCCCTTTGTCTCAAATTTCATAGATAAATAATACAATGAAATTAAAATCAGAACATATGATGGTGTCATTGGTGCCCCTGAAGACAGTTCAGATTGCCAAAATTCCAAAAGGGAATATGATCTTCAGGAATCCAAATTTGAGAAGTATTTTGAGTTTTAAGACCCACCTTAGGAGCCCTTCGAAACTGGAAATGACTACAAAATTGATCGCAGACCTTACATTTATCTGATATCTTTTTCTAAATTCTAGCATACTTCATTTTTACTTGTAACTTATCCAAATTTCCATGCCATTTATTTTTTATAGCCATTTACGAATCCTCTTAATACATAATTTAGATCCCCTAATGATGGGTGCAAAAGGTTCAATTGGATCCCCTGATGATGGGAATAGTGTCCACTTGAAATGTTGGGACATTTCTACATTCTAACACAGTTCATATGCAGAAAGTATGGCACAATTATGGCTAGCAATGAAAATATTCATACTAAAATCATAGTATTTTTTCACTGGATTTGACAACTGATCAGATTTTCATTTTCCTGTTCTACTGTTCTCTAAATGAATTTGATCATTCAACACAAATTTAAAGAAAAGCATCAGCCATATATATGCTTGAAACATATGGTAAAAGTAGATAGTGAAAATGGGAGAAATTAAGCTCCAAAATGTCATATGCACATCCTTGAATATCTCATACCTTCCTTTGTGAGCCTTAATCCTAGTAATCCATAAAGTACGTAAAGAAAAATTGAAAAATATGATATAATTTCATCACAACAGTAGCTTGTTAGATAATCCAAATTCTCAAAAGTCACAGGTTAGATTCATCTTATTGCTCAACAAAAGAGATTAACAAATTATTGGGGGAGGTGACTTAGCATCCTTTAAAAACAAAATTCAATAGTAAACATCATTCCTGTTGTAATGCTCCATGCAAAAACAATGATTGTAAAAAATATATATCTAAAATAAAAGTTGGCTATTTACTCATCCAACTATATGACTGGCAAACTAAATGTTTCATCTTTTTCCCCTCTTCTAATGTTCATATATATAAAACTACTAAATGTATTTTGCCATTTCCACAAAAAAAAGCTAATCAATGTATTACCTTCATTAAGAGGATTTTACAACTCAGGTTTACCTAACTATTCATGTTCTTATCATTTTCTTTCTTGAACTAGTTTCCTAGTTGTTACGGCTTGTTCTCAGATATTAGATCTTTTCTTATTTTATATTTATGACAACTTAGATATTGGATCTATTTCTTGTTGATTTTTTATGTAGCTTGGGAGGTACTCCAAACCCTGGTGGTCGAGGGTTGGAGGTCAAAGCGCCACAAATGGGCTTGTGGGCTTGAGATCCAAGCTCGGGGGTTTTTCACCCATCGTGTTTGGGCCAAAACCATGATGAGAAATCGACATGTGATGGATGGGGATGATAGTGCTCGATGATACGATTCCAAATCATCGAGAATCATTCGAATCCGAGTTGTTGTTAGAGAGAAATGAATTTTTGAAGTTGACTAGGTAATTATTGGTTTCCAAGTCATGTAGGCTTGGTGTAAAAGGGTTCCAACAGATGGGTCTCTTCAAGCAAATTCGTGGAGGCTTAAAAGGCTATAAATAAGTGTGTGATCCTCATTTTAGCATCCATCCTTGTGCAACACAACACAAACATAAGCATTGAAGGGAAAATACATATCTCTGATCTGGCCGCAATGAGAAGAGGGCATACTAGCATGGGAACAAGTCTGTTTTAGGGCTGCAGGAAGGTGACTGAGTAGCTGGAGAAGGGTCTGAGCTGAGTGCAGGACCAAAGTGTTGTTCTTGAAGGCCAAAGTAAGGGAGGGTTGTTTTGAGGTGAAAGGAAGGTGGGCAGACTCTTAGAAGGGATGTCGCAACCCTACACAGCCTTGCTGTAGGGTGTTGCAGCTATTTGAAGGGAGGTCGAAGAGCTGGTGGAGGCTATAACAGCCTAGCATCATCAACGAGGGTCATATCCTTTCATAGAAGGGTGTATGTACCTCCTTAAGGCAATTCTGGGAAGAAATTAGAGGACTGTTAGGGACTGGTTTATATGCCCCAACCAGGCCTAGATTGCAGTAGTGGAGCTACAGCAAAATAGTCAACAAGGTATGTGTCTTTGATGAAGTGTTTGTAGGTGTTGGATCCTAGATAGGACCAGTTTTTGATCAGTTTGATAAGGAACCTGTGGAATTCAAAGAGGAGGGGCAGACCTTGTGGTTAGAGACCCTAGACCAGTGACATTTTCCACAGTGAATGAGCAGCATACTTGCAGCAGAAGATTATTATGCATTGGGTCAGAGTGTTGAAAAAATAGCCAATATTGAAAAAATACGATTTCTTGCCACCATTAAAGGGTTTATGGAAAATATATCACATACTTTGTTCAAATTGCAATTGAAAAGAACTCTGAGAAATGATTTAGATTTTTTAGAGGTAATATAGCTTGTCATCCATTGAAATAAAACACTCTCAAAATGATTCACTATAGGTTGTTTAACAGGTGACACTCACACATCATCTGGAATAATTAACCTAGGCACCTTAAAAGAAAGTATTCTTGCAACTTTTGAGATGGAAGGTTGATAATTAGTGTTGCAATATTATTTCACTAAATCCACTATTTTGCAACCAGTCAAAAGTTTACTCCCATTAATTTGTTGTTCAACCTATTTAATGCTCTTAATAGGACTAGAGCCTTCAGTGAGATTTGATGGTTGAGCAGAACAAATCAAAGGAAGAATCTCATTTGCTCCCTCACTTATCAAGATATTTTGAACTTCTAGAAATCAATAATTTGCAACTGTTGTATTCAAATAAGGCACACATTGATTTTGTTGTACTTCCCAATAAGGATATGAAACATTGTCTATAGTTGTGGACAAAAAATCACATTTCCCAGGCATGGTGCTAGTGAGCTCCAACAATTAACTACCATTCCAATTACTATATATGTTTCTGCTTAAAAAAAACAATTGAAAGCACAGAGCCTTGATAAGGCAGGGACAATTGAATTTCTAAAGAAATGGTGTAAGAGAGAGGGAGAAAGCAATGGATTCAATGAATCAGGAGAAACACTAGGGGAAGAAGGCACAAGAAGAAGATTTATTTATGCTTCCTTTTGGATTGCATCTGGATCAATTGAAAATTGAAATGGGTGGTTTTGTATCTCTGGCATTTGGTTTTGCCTTTGATTTTGGCATTGATGGTAATCTAACCAAACAATGGAATGCATCTCATTTATGTTAGAGGCAAGTGCATATCTGTGGAACAATCATCCCCAGTTGTAGCTCTAGGTTCTTCCGTTGTTTATGCTTGAGTTGTTGGGTAAAATTACAATTAGTTTGATAACCAATTGGGACTTGGAGGGCAATATGGGTGGTGGTCCATGGAGGTATGCTTGATCAGGGCACTTATTTTATGCTAAAGGATCTAAGGATGTATCTAAATATTTATCATATTGTAGGTATTTACCACTTCATAGTTGAATTCACCATAATAGTCTTCATGTTGATAGGTATTCTACTGAAAATACTGATCTTGAATAGTTTGTAAAAATGTCTTTTGTTTCCAATGAGGAGATGATAAAGTGGAAAATGTTGGCACTGAATCTAGAGTTTTATAAGTCAATTATATGTCTCAAATTAGTGATACATTCTCATTTGAAATTGAAACAAAGAATGTTCCCATTGGAGAGGGTATTTATGGCTTAGTCGATTTCACCCAATATGGTGAGATAGAAAAAAAAGTTGGATGCTAGAAACCCCTTCAGACTAGCTAATCAAGTGAAGTGATTTAGAGAAAGGCTTATAAAATATGCCAAATTATTTCCACACATATATTCTTTACAAAAATATTAGTAAATATCATATTATGTTTCTTATCATCTATGCTAAGATGAACTGCGAAAATAATTACAGGTCCTCTACTTGAGTAAATAAGAATAGAAAGAACTTTTCTGAATCTCTATACCCCTCAGGGTGCCTCAAATGTTTTAGAAACAAGTTTTTGGTGTAACCTGTCAAGAAAATCTCATTAACTCACAACATTTGACCAATCAAAACCTCTTAACTAGGGCCAATACTTCCTAAACGTATTAACTTTAACCAAATGAATGCCTTATTGTATCATGATTCTATCCTCCTCACTCACATAGATGATAGAACACCACTCTTTGGATGAATGCCCTCAAAAGTACCAAGAAATGGTTGAAAGTGCAATTTAGAAAGAAGCTATAAATGCATCATTCATTGCCAATCAAAATCGATTTCCGACCAACACAACACATTCAAAAGAAGAATTCAACTCTTAGAATAAGAATACATAAAGGACTCAAAACCACTATTTTTGTTTTTCTTCAATGAAGCAAAAAGGAGAAGAGAAGAAATTTACTCTGTAATCGAGCTAGAACCTTCAACAGATTTATGATTCAAGTGTAACTTCCATGATCATCATTCAGACAAGTCTCAGCCATAATGTCATTGGGATGAGTTTTCCACCACTGCCTATTATGACCGACTAGGCATCTTCAACAACTTCTTTCCTCCTCATCAAACTCTAGAAGAAGATGAAACCTGCTCCAATGACCATAAACAATGCATGTTGTCAAACGAGTAACTTTGATGCAAAATTAAGTTGGTCTTTACATAGTATCATTTACATTATAAAAGAGTTATTTATTTCTATCTTATTTATGTAGATTCTCATGTTATTTATTCAAAACAAATAACAAGTGGTGGTTGATAATATCTTCAGAAAGAGATCCAAAAACTAAACCATTAACACTTCCACAGGGATGTTGGTTTGCAAGGATTCAGAATATTGTCAAACATAGCCCTCAAGGTTGCTGATTGGTATTGTTGTGAAAGAGAAAGGCATTTAAAAATGATATAAGATAAAATAGAAATTTAGCATTTGCAAAGTTGTTGGGACAAACTCATTCCATCAATCCAAGGGGAAAAGCACTTCATTGCTACCTCTAAAATCTGTGCTTCAAAATATAGATTCAATTATCAACTACAAACCCCAAAGTTACTTGAGGACATCACCCATTGTCACCTTGGTGATCATTCTTCTCACATAAGGCTAGCTCTCCTCCAACATAAGGGAGGAATCCATGATAAGCCTACATATTTTTCCTTCAAATGCTAAAAAAATAGATTTGCAAAATGATATTTTTTTTGTCTTTTATGATTTAAAATGGAAAGCTATGCAAGGCCTAGTTCCTAGTCCCTGGGCTATAGACTCTAGGCAACAAACAAAAATTTAAAAGTGACGAAAAATATGTGAGTGATGACGAAACAACCACAAAGCAAGTGTTATCAGTCAATAATATATCCAGTAAATATATAACAGTGCTATCTCCAAATAGATGGAACATTTGAAGACAATTTTCTTCCCCAACTTGATCTCTTGTAAGTCACATAGCTGAAAATTCCCTTTGAGGTGTGTGATGCAGTGAGCTATCTCAAACCAAAGCTAGTGGGAGCCCACTCTGAATGAATTCCTATTTGACCTCTATAATACTCCTAAGGTAGTCTAAGAAGATGTCGATAGTGCAGAAATGACCAAGCACTAAATAATATAGTCTCATGATAGAAGCCAATGCCGTATCACCTCTAAAACAATGCCTCTCTCATGACAGAGTCAAATGCCTTACAAAAGTCAACAAATCAACAAAATATTTTCAAAGAGAAATGATGGGCCTCTCTAATAATGGCACAAAGAGTCAAATATGTGGTCAGTAGTTTGGTCAGTAGATGATGGGCCTCTCTAATTAAGGATTCATCTTGACAAAGACAAGAGGAGTGTAAATTTGTAAGCCTATACAGGGACGTCTATCTCGAATGCAATCATTACAGTCCCATCCTATTTCAATGACACTCGGCATCAAGCAACTAAAACTCCGAAACACATGATCACTAGAGTTCAAATAATTTGGGAAGACAACTAACATGATGGCTATAGGTGCATCTTTTGGAATGCTGTCAGCTACAGAAGTAGAGGTTGAAAAGAGACCTTGAGCATGGCATGCAAATGTAAATAGGACACCACAGAAATTCTGCTTGCAATCATAAACCAAGTCCTGAACTAACTTGGAACTTGAAGGGAGGAAAAGAATACAAAGAACAGTGCCTAATTTCATAGAAAAAGTTGCCCAAGAGAATTAATTGGTGTAATGTATCTCTCTTGTGTATAATATATATAGTTATGTGCACTGGAATTAAAAAACAAAATTAAAGGAGGGGGGGGAGGAAAACCTAAATTTGGGCCAAAATCAAATTTTGTTGTTGGAACCAACGTTTATTTAAGGTGATTTGTACACATGTGAAATGAAATTTATGATGGGCTTACGTGTGCGTGTAAAGTCTTGTGACCATTGCTAGGAGTAATTTTCTCATCCTATGGGGGATTTCCTATTGAAGAGTCCATTTACTTGCACAACAGACACATGGAAGAAATGGGGTGCTCAACCCAGCTTATGAGGACCCAGAGGATGAGCTTTCCCACCTTTAAAGGAGCCAGATGAGTTCACTTTGAAGCACTCTACACTTGGAGGAATATTGGAGGCGTAGTTTTCCCTTTGGTCATTCCTTTGCCTTTCTTTGTGAGCCATGTGCCCACTTCATAACAATTTTGTGACCCTTATAATAAATATTTTGAAGGTCTATACATCCTTTGAAGGGTCATTTATTGGAGGTACATGAGCCTATATCAGAGAAAAAGGGTTTATTGCCCACTTTGAAAGACATTTGGAGGTGGAACTCCCTTGTTTAGTGGAGGATTTGTTACTGCTGTGGAGGAACTTGAAGGTCCCCCTCTCCCACTTAGTCAATGGCATTGGGAGCCCTTGTACCCACCTTGGAGGAGAATTTTTGGGGTTGTCTGCCCACTTTAGAGGCTTTTGGTGGGCATATTTAAAGACTTCTTAGATAAGCTATGTTGTTGATGGGCCTTGGGAGGCTGGATGCCATGCCAACAAGCCCTTCATCCCCTTCATTTATGGAGATGGGCACTTTGTGAGGGCTCATTCCCCTTCATCATTTTACATGTGGCATGAATTCCCCTAAATTAATGTAATTTTCATTAATTAATTATAGAAGAGGGCCTTTGCACCTCCTTAATCTAGAATTGGGGTTTTAGCTTAGTAAAATAGTATTTCACTACGAGGAAAATTGAGCACCTCCTCTATAAATACAGGTGCTTTCCTTTCATTTTATCATGGTTGGATTTCGGGGAGAAATCTCTTAGAAGGTATAAAATTTCTGTGATTTTTCTCTCTTACAATTTGGCTATGGATGGAAGAGTTGAGTGACTTTTCTTTCTTGGGTGAAATTGGAAATTGTGTGGTCTCTTTTCATGGATGCTTATGGTATATCTTGGACGATGCTTGGTGAAGTAAGTTGATTTATTTACTTTGTCCTGGTATATTGGAATGTGTGTGATTAGGAAAGGCAACTAAAACACTATATGTAGCATCTGGCCAGGGTTAAACTTAGAATTTCTCAACAAAGACACAATCACACAAAAGACACTTATTTTTTTTCAGGAAACCCAATAGGGAAAATCTTCCTCCTTGATGTGGCTATTTTATTGATTGTTCTTGAGCACTTGGATCTATTACAAAGCAATCTGTCTCTCTTGAGAAAGTGTTCTTCTTCTCACAAAAATCTCAGCTAATATAATTGATCTTGGCCTTCCTTGATCACAACTTGATCTCGGTTCCTGCACACAATTGATCCTCTGTTGCCGCCTTGACTTGCTCTGCAAACCCTTCTCTCTTCTCCTTAATATTGCACACTTGTGACTTACTACTACTTAGGACACAAGCTCTGCACACAATCAATCTCTTATTCCCTAGCGCTCTTGTTCCTCCTATTTCTTAGAAAACAATTCCTACACTCTCCACAATCAAGGCTCCTCTCACAAACTCGTGAGATGTCTTGTCACACAAACCTTTGTGCATGAAAAAATTGTCCTTTCCTCATGTATTTTTCCTTTCTTTATAAATTCGATCCATGCTAAATAGTAAATTAGGCTATTTCAAATTTAGAACTCAATTTTTTAATTAACGAGTTAACTAAGAGAGTCACTCTTTCTCCCTCCAATCAACACTGGAGTTCTTAACTCATTCGTCCTTCAATCAAGACTGAAGCTCGAACATGTTCTAACTGAACTCATAACTACCACCCAATCATGTAGTTAAACTGACGAAAACTCCTCTTATAACTGAAGCTCAAACTTCACGCATGCTAAATTGATGATTATTCCAGTAAACTAGAAATAACTCATCCTAACCGAAGTTTAACTCATGAGTACAATTCGAGGTCTTCACTAGCTAAGGCACAAGCCAAAATAACTTGCTCGCTACATTTTCAATAGTAAATCATTTATTCAAGTTGTTTAATTGAAAAAATCCTCGGTGCAGCTTACCTATAGCACTCTCTTCTTGAGTTCTTATGTTTGGATGGTGATCTTTTCTCTTATGTTGGATTTCTTTCTCAAGCTGATGTTATGGGTTCATTTGTAGTGTGATAATTTTTTTTTTTAAATAAGACTAATTTCTATGATATAGTACAAAAAAGTACTATCATGTTGCCCCTTGGGGGGAAACCAACTCACAGAGATAGTTCAAAAAATTAAAAATGGAGCTGCCCCAGGGGGGGAAACCAACTAATAGAGAGTACCATAAAACATAGGAGGAGCTGCCCTAGATGAGGAAACCAACTGTTGACAAAGTAGTCATAAAACTAAGATTACTTTGCATAAGAAAAGTAAGCAAAGAAACTTGTAGCAAGGCCTGAAAATACTAGAGACAAAGGAGCAATGGCACTACTGAAGTTGGTCCTTTGTGTCTTGTTGTTGCATATGCAGAGGTTCTTCCACAATGTAGCACCCATCGTCAGAGAGAGCTTCCTCCTTCTTGGAGAGAAGAGGAGCCAACTCTAGCATGGAGGTGGAGCGAGCGCCTGTCTTCTGCATTGTCAGGTTGCCTGACGCCTTCAGCAGAGTTGCTGCCCTTGCTGTAAGAGGTTTCCTCCAGGGTTTTGACAAGTAGGGCCACCATTGAGAGATGGGTTTAAAGAATCTGGGGGTCAGAAACCTTCGGTGCATCCAAGGCCACTGAGAAAGCCACAATGCGCTTTGCCAAGAGCGGAATTGGAGGGCGAGAGGGACCACCACGACCACCACCACTGCAGAAACACATACGATGGTGGCGAGGCATGATTTCTATGGAGTGCTAGGGATGAAAGGGAGGGACACAATGAGCAGAAAGAGACTGATGAGCAGGCGACGGATGCGCAACAACGTGAAACAGATGAGTAGAGGGCTGATGGAAAACGACGTGAGCAGCAGATGCACAGTGGGGACAAGCATAACAGAGAACAAGAACTTGCAAAGCAAGCTTGAGAGAGAACCAAATGGAGGTGCGTGGAGAATGCAAGGGGAGATGGCACCATTGCCCATAAAAGGCCAGTGAATGCAGCGAAGTAGTTGAGGCAGAATTGAATTCTCAGTACACCAGAGTGAATGCCTAGAAATGAATGAGGCCGTCAACTAGCTGAGGTTATTTAAGGCTCTCGCGCCTGAAGCAGGTGCCGCCTCGTGGTGAGGCCATCTACTTGACAGTGGAGAGGCTATGTGGCCTTCCAGCAAGGCCTGTCTAGTCATCCGCATCCGGGGATCTGTAGTGTGATCATTATTAAAGTGTTAATTTTTTTTGTTTGGCTGCATTAGGCTTTGTTGAAGTGTAAAATGTAAATCTTAAAAATCCTTATGATCTTCTTAAGCACTTGTGGTTGTACAGTGAACTTTTCAATCTTGTGTTGAATTTCTTTTTAAGTTTTTCAAGCTCATGGGATAGGTTCATCTCTAGTGTGATCATTATTAAATTGTTGTCAAGCTTTTTGTTTGGCTAGATTAGGGTTTGTTGAAGCATTCGCCATAGATCTAAAAACTCTTTGAGATCTCAACAGCTAGTTATTAAATTGGCCCTATCTCCACACAGAAAATGATAAATAAACCTTAATGCCACAAGTAACCATAGAAGTAGAACCAAAACATACAAAAACTAGGAAAGAGATTGTTAATTTTTTTTTAAAAAATTGCATAATCTTAAAAGAAAAAAAGAACATAATAAAGAGGAAAAGATATAAAAATACATACCTCCTACCAATACAAAGATATATTTTCCAACAATGTAATTAAATTTCAATGCATGCTACGCCATTTGTGTGGTAGAAAACCAGCATAAATTTAAAATAATCCAAAAATAAACCATCGAAGGGAACATCAACATGCATCCACAAATCAATTTATGAAATGAAATTTTCAACAACCGACTAAATGTCATAACCCTGCATAAACAATAGAGGAGAACAGAGTGGATTACCTGTGTCTAGTATGTAAAGGCCATTGTAATATATCTCTTCAGATTCATCTTGAGCTTTTCGAAAACCTCCAAATATAAATAGACGGTGATCAATGAGTCCAGCGTTGTGCCCCTCACGAGCTGCTAGTCCTTCGCCACTTACGTTAGGTTGCACCCATGTATTTACAGTGGTGCCCAATTCTCTGGACTAGTACTCTACTTCCTTTTGCTGTAAATTTTCCTTTTCCTCCGGCGTGATCCAACATATTTCTCTTTATTTTGTTATTTTTGGGGTTTTCATCGCTATTTACCCTAGATAATTGAAGAGGTCGAATGGGGCGGACAACACTATTTTTCTGAAATGGTCGAATGGGGCGGAGAACACTGTTTTTCTGAAATGATATTCACTATGGCGCCCTTTTTATTTTCATATAGTCACACAATTGAAAGGATATTCATTATGGCGCCCACACATTTGAATATTTATTATTAGTTAAATATATTTTAAATTAATAACATTCAATAAGGAAAATAGAATCCTATATAGATTGGAAGGCTAATTTTATTTTCAGTTAATTACCAAATTGAATATTTATAATTATTTACATATGTTTTATTTTAAATTAATAATATTTAATTGGAAAACAGAATCCTATATAGATTAAATTGAAAATATTTAATTGGAAAATAGAATTTTATATTGATTGGTAGGTTAATTTCTTTTATATAGTTATAAAATTGGATAGTTAAGAAATTGAATGTTTATAATTATTTACATATATTTTAAATTAATAACACTTAATAGTAAAATATAATTTTATATAGATATGTTTACAATTCTATATAGATTTTGTTTTTAAATAAAAAAAAATGAAAAGTGAAGTGGACAAATTATTTACTTGGTGGGTAGTAACTACTAATAAAACTACACATTTATAGTTTTACTTTTACATAAGTGTTAAGGAACACATCAATAATTATGGAAGTAACCCTCCTTAGATATTCATATCCATTTTTTATGCAAATATTTACTCAAATTATACTGGAAATTAAATTATGGTAAATATGTTATTAACTAGAGTATAAGCTATCTTCAAAGATTTTATTTTTAGATAATTTTCCTACAAATCCTAAGAATAAAAGATCAGTGAAAATATATTTTGAAATCATGCATGAATATTGCAACTATATCCATGAATTATATATATATATATATATATATATATATAGAGAGAGAGAGAGAGAGAGAGAGAGAGAGAGAGAGAGTAATAATAATAAAAAGTTTCTTATAGTTAAAATATGTGGGTTTGTGAACATGACTAAGTGAACATGGGCTATGCAAATGACTAGGAGTTGGGGTTTGTCCATGATCCTTTACTCATTCTGCCTCCGCAACAGGTCGTGTGGGTGTGATACGACTAGGGGTCAGAGCTCACTGCTCGACCCCTCCTCCCAACGCGCCCATACATGCCGTTCAAATATAAGTGACGGACATTATGGTTGAGAACCACCTATAGGTGAGATAGTAAGGCTTTGGAGTTTGTTATGGCAGGTCGTTGGTTTGATTCCTGCGAAGGCCTTTCGACCTTTAACAATTTTTTAGCCAATGTGGAGGCGCCACATGGTGGCCTCTAGTTGGGCTATGTGGAAGCTTCCCATTGGGCCACCAAAATACACTGCAACCAATAAAATTCGGCCAAATCACACTTTAGTATCAAAATTGCAATTTTTCATTTCTAGAATGACACAATTAACAATTACTAACATAAATGACTAATTCATATACTTGTTGTACTTATTATTTGGTCATATATTTTAGTCCTAGATTAAATTAGTCATTTTAGTTAGTCGTTTTTAGTTTGGTCACTTATTATCTAGTCATATATTTTAGTCCTGGACTAAATTAGTCATTTTAGTTAGTCGCTTTTAGTTTGGTCACTTATTATATAGTCATATATTTTATCCCTAGACTAAATTATTCATTTAAGTTAGTCATTTTTAGTTTGGTCACTTAAAATTTCTCAAATTTAGTAGTAATTCACTTGATATAATTGTGGTGACTAACTTTTTTAGTCACCTAGTCACTAATTTCATCATTTTTTACTAGTGCATGCCCATGCCAGGGATGGTGAGGAGGTCGACCTCGCCCACACCCTCCTTTGTCAGGCCTTCCTCACTGTTAATCCATGGTTGTAGAGAAGTATAATACAAAGATATGAAGCAAAGCAAAGATACCACCTTCACTTGAATGACAAAATTGAGGTGCAGGTTTTGATTGTGATCGTTTTAATGAGGGATGAAGAGGGACATATGGAAAGTGGTAAATACATGTTCTTAATGCACTTTAATTTATTGAGGGGGTGGACTTGACACCACCCCCTCACTCCCTTATCGAGAAATGGTGGGAAGTGAGCTTGTTGCACTGTCAAAATACCACCCAAGGCTTATGCACTCCCTTAATTAAGTTACATGGAGACCTTGATTGATCGAAATGCCACCCAGATCCACGAGAGGTCATGGATTGTTTCATCCCATGGTGTTTTGGGAATTTACCAACACCCAGTATCTCTTGAATCTAATGAGAATTAGTTATTATCTTAGAAATTTTCATTTTCTTCTTAACGCTAGTTGAGACACACAAATATTTTAATTTTCGAGATTGAAGTTGATCACCTCCTTATAATATCTTTCTTTCCTTCTCTCTAGATAACTCTTTATTTCCCCATAATTTCTCTTGAAATTTTGAAGTAATAATATATTTTTAATTATTCTTATTCCGCAAAATGATCTCAAATTTTATCCAAATTTAGTTGGTGCTCTGCTAGCTTTAGCTAAGGGGCCCAATTGACCAAAAAATTTACTGGCCATAAAATTCACATACGATGTTAGATTGAGGTGTTCTTTATTTCGTTGTAAATATTGTGATAGTTGTTCAATTTGACCCCAGTTTCATAGAAATCCAATAAATTTGACATTTGTGCCTTTCGTGAGCCCTCTTTGATCACTGAGTGTTTTTGGAGCTACATGGATTATTCCTCCCCATCGAGGAGCTTTTGGTCCTCCAAAAACATGAACACAATCTGTAATCTGTTGTACTCCATTGTTTGCACAAAAATTGCCCTGAAATGCCACACTTCCTCTTGCTTTGCCTTTGTTCTTTAGAGCCATATGTGATGAACCGACATCTTCATCCTATGCAAAACTGTGGTACAATATTTTTAAAATACATGTTCTTCTACAAGACCAAATATGACCCAATAAAAACCCCATACTTTCCAAGAGTTTATAACACACCCTTTGTTCAAGTTTACATCAAAATAATAACAAAAATCAATACCCCAGCTATTAACAAAAAGAGGGCATAAGACATCATCGCATTGCTTTCATAAGTGATGGAAAACACATCATCACTTTTAAAATCATTTCCAAACATATGATTTAAAAATGTGGCCATGAAAAGCTAATATCTCTATTGAAACAATCTCTCACTCATCAAAGTGAATGGGTTATCATTTTGGAGGTAATTCACTTGTCAAAAAGCTTGATTGATTAGTTCCTACACATGTGCCTTATTATTCTTGAGATGTTGGTCTAGATGGAGCTACCAAGGCTCTTTGATGTCCACCTCGGTTTAAATGACTACAAAAAATCTTCTTGCTCTAGACCTGCTTAACCTTCTTCCTTCCCTGATGTGGAGAAGGTATTTCACGTCTCATCCTCTTTCTTGCTGCCACCCTCTTCCAACACTTGGAAACCACATGGTTATACAAGCCACAAAAACTAAATGGTTTTCTATGCCATTATTTTTTCTCATCATTAAAAATATGCTTGTAAGAAAAATGAACTTTAGAATACTGGGACTTTTTGTACCTTCCTTTATCCCTCTCTATGGAATGCTCACTTTGATCTAGAAATGACCAATAATCATTCTCACTGGAGGCTTGTGAGCTAATATCAAAATCCTTCATTGTCTCATATTTGTCACATTAAGATTCTCATGTCTCTTCCTTTCTAACATAGCCCATTCCTGCATGTGGTGGTAATTCCACCACTTGTATGAGATTCAAAATGCCTTGCCCATTAGATCCTAGGACGTTGCCTTAATACCACATATTATTCATTAATCTTGAACCAGTGCATGTAGTGTGTTTTTCAAAAGCACCCAAATCATCATCATTATGTGAAAATGAAACTAAAGAACTACCAACACTGTTTACCTCAACTGTCGCTTCTGAAGCAGGTGATGATGGCTTCGCTAAGCCTTTGTTGCACTTAAAATTTTCTGAAGCCTCTTCTATGGCTCGTAATTGAAGCTAGAATCTCTGCTTCTCCTCCTTTGCTTTTTGTATAAGTCTCCTCAATTCAAAATTATCTACTTGAAGGCTTTCATTGATATCTTAATTTGAATGATATGAAGAAGATGAAAAAGAAGTACATTCACTCAAATATGGAGATGAAGCATTGTCCTTTGATCTCTCTTTCCATTGTTCCTCTTTTTCCATTTTCTCCTTATAATATACATACATTATATCTATCATGTGTGCCATCCTTTAGAAGGCCTCGTAGATATATCTTCCATCCTCCATTTTCTTTCTTGTTGCATGTTAAATCTATGGTTATAATTCACACTCGTAATTCACATCATCGAGAAGACCACTCTTATACAAAAACTTGATTCAGATTCTCTCAGCTACCATAATTAACCAAGATATTTTATTTCTGTGATGTTAGCAGAATTTCTTGTGAAAGAGTATAAAAAACTGCATGTACATAATTTAAAGAAGAGGAAACATAAATGAAATCATCAAATTAAATGACACACACAACTTGATAACGAAGTTCTCCCAGTGTGGGTTACGTCTTCTAGCCTTGCTCAAAGTGGGGAGGCCTCTTTCATTAATCTTCAACAAAATCAAATTACATGCATGTACAAAAGGCAACTTATACCTCCACTTCTGGAGATGGTCTAAAAATGCACACCTCTACTGAAGAAATGGACTACACCATTGAATTATTGGTGCGAAATCGTGTCAAATGACTGTAAACTCAACCCCTTTCTACTTCGTTCAAAATCTAGACCCTCGAGATTCCTCAAAGATTCCTCCTCGGCGGTTAACTAGAATTTTACTTCTCATATTAGAAATCTGACTTCACCACTATGCTCCTTGCAAAAAATGAGTAAAATGAGTATAAAGTTGGTCTGGTTCTGAATTTGTGAATATGTGGCCCCAAGATAATTTCCAATATTCCTCAAGATTCCATAAATATTTTGTGCTGCAATTTGACTGAAATTACGCTGCTCAGATGAGGACACAAATTACACCATCACGTTCCCTACAAAAAACCGAGAAGAATGAGTATAAACTTGACATGATTTTGTCACTATGAAAATTTAGCCCCAAAGGAATCTTTTAGATTTGTCATGATTCCAAAAATATCCCTCTCTGCAAGTCAACTGAATATATGCTTCTCAGATGAGAAACCTTATTACACCATTGTGTTTCCTGTGAAAATATGATTAATTTGAGTATAAAATCGACATGATTTTGACACTGTGAAAATTTGACCCTAAGGGAATCTTTTAGATTCCTCATGATTCCACAAAGATTCCTCTCTGCAAGTAAACTAAAGATTTGATGCTCAGATGAGGAAACTGATTACACCATTGTGTTCCTTGCGAAATTATGATTGATTTGAGTATAAACTCGACATAATTATGACATTGTGAAAATTTGGCTCCAAGGAAATCGTTTAACTCCATGGCATATTCCCCTGCATTAGGGTTCCACTCATCGGTTTTTGTGCTCACTTAGGGTTCCACCTCTACCTTATGTTTCGTGCCTCTGTTTCCTTGTAGTTGAATGGAAATATGAGTTTAAATTTAAAAACTTGGTGATAATTTTTAAGCCCATTTTCCGGGCAAAATGACTGACAATATTAATTTATAGGGTCGTCAGCCAATTTTTTTTTTGTTATATGTATATATATATATATATATATATATATGGAAAAATTTCGTTGGCTGAAATTTTGGGGTCACCAGATAAATTAAGTAGGCGACAATTTCGCCAATTCTAGTTGCCGAAAATTTTCGCCGCAAAGTGCCAAATTGTTGCGTTGTTAATTTTCGCCAAATTTAGCAACTCTACCAGATTTAGACAGGCTTCCAAATTTAGTTGGTGCTTTGCCAACTTTAGCTAAGGGGCCCAGTTGACCAAAACTTTGATTGGCCATAACTTTCGCATACAATGTTAGATTGAGGTGTCGTTTCTGTTGTTGGAAATATTGTGACAAGGTCTTTGATTTGACCCTAGTTTCATGGAAATACAAGAAATTCTATTTTTGAGCCTTTCCTGAGCCCTCTTTGATCACTGAGTGTTTCTGGAGCCACTTAGAATAGACTGCAAGAGAAGAAATTTGATATAGGAATAAATTCCCCCCTAGGATATGGAGGAAATGGTGGAGCAATAGAAGGATACACAAACTATCCCATTAGAACCATCTCCTATTGATGCTTCAACTATGTCCATAAATGTTGGGGTTTGTATAGTTGATGTTTTATATCACATCAAATTTTATGTATGTTGTGGCGTAACATAGTGAAACTCTCTATCTCTCGCTTCCACCATGGCACAATCTCACACGGTGAAATGCCCTTGACGCGTCGCATCAGATCCTATGCATACACAGGGCTTTGTAATGTTCAGGTCAATGATAATCAATGGATATACATAAAACAAGTTTCAGACATGACAATTTCTACCTCAATTCACATGATTTTGCACAACTCAAGGCATCCACAACTCATATATCTATGAAACCAAACATAGAAGAACACATCAAAATTTTTATACACCTAATATAATCTACAACAAATTGATATCACATATTTTTTTGGGCTCTCCCATAACGAAGTTAGACGTAGAGCTACACTCCCTAATACAAATTTGGAAATATTAATATAGACAGAACCCTTTCAATTATTATTAGATAAAAAACCTTGATATACAATACTTATATAAATGTTGTCAAATCAAACTTATTCCAAACTTGGAAATAGAGGTTGAGAGAATATCTCAACAATTTCCAACAAACCCCAACCAATTCTAAAGTAAGCATTAATTCTAACATTCCCATCCACCTAGGTTCAATTATAAAGGACATGTTTGGCCTATTGTGATAATGCTCAAAGAGTAGGTGACCCTTAGGATAGATTCTACTTTGGTGGGGCCATGATGTCTTAGCTCTTGCTAAGGAATACATTATTATATATATGACTCATGGGTTGTTAGATATACTTTTGGTCTCATAGTGGTAGTTCAAATATTTAATCTTGATCCTTCTTTAAATTACTCCAAGACCATGATTTAAAAGAAAAAATAGTTATTCAATATACTTTTTATGCTATAGTAGTAATAAAATAAAATAAAATTGGCCTTCTCCAAATTACTTTAGCACCCTAATTTAAAAAATTAAAAAAATCAAATAATTGATAGTACTTAATATATCATTTAATTAGACTTTTGTATGACTCTACTTGCATTTAGTTAGTTTGATGCTTTCTGTGAACATGATAGTAATACTTAAATGTATTCAAAATATTTTCAACCTTTAATTCTGCGAAATATATAAGTTTCAATCTGAAAATAAGGGGGGAAAGATATGCTTTGAAAAACTATGCATTTTTAAACATTTAAATTCTAAAAAAATATTGTAGTGTTTGAAAAATTAATATAATTATATTGATAAGTATGTTTATTTTTGAAATAGAGTTATCATAATTTTAATTTAATTATTAATTATAATTTTTTAGGTTATTAATATTCTTAGATGGATAATGAGGGTTTGATTTGTTTGGATCAATCAATGATGATGAAGAAAAAAAATGAGCACGCGGTGGATGAAAATTGCTATGCCATGGAGAATATTGATTTCATCGAATCAATGGAATGGTTTGAGTGGAAGGTGGCTAGATAAAACTATGGAGGAGTGCACTCTACACAACAAGGAGCTCATGAACAACCTTCAATCTTCTTATGATAATGTTTGCAGAGTGGAGTTGATAGAGGAGAGCATGTTGTTGGTCAACATCTTCAGGTTGGAAGTGTTGGGCCTGGTAGAAGGGGTGTACAATGGGTTTAGAGGTGGATTCCTAGTAGATCTAGAGGTCTTCACACACGTAAGACCCTTAGAGAGTGTCAATGACGACTGTGAGGATTTTACATACAATTTTTTTGACGAAACACTGGTTCAAGTTTCTCTTGGGGGTGAATGGGTTGGCATGTGAAATGTTTTCCATAATGTTCCAATCAGACTTGGTCCTGAGGTCTATTTTGAATCCTTTGAAAAGCTTCCCTGAGATGGATTTTGTGTCTCGAACCCTGATTTCCAGCATTTTAAGGTTTTTTTATGGGGATTGTGAGATAAAAACTTTCCCAATTTTCATTAAAACTATGTCTGCAAAGCCCCTATGCTTGAATGTCAGTGATGGGGATATGATATCATCTCTTGAAGAAAACATTAAAAATCCTACTAGATTACTTATGGGGGAAACAAGGCTCCTTTTCAAAGGGAGGAAATTAAAATCGATAAATGAACTCAGAGACTATCGTATCGAGAAATATGGTTCTATTTTCCTTATTGCATGCTTGAAAGGATGTGTCAGAGGAGGTGGGGCAACTTTGGCTTCAAAACCACTGTAATTCAAAGATGTTCTTAAGCAAGGCTCTAGCTCATAGATGCCCAAGTAACTCTTAGGCCAAGATTTTATGGTGGAATATTCATATCACACCCCAACCCCTGAGATGAACGAGTTTTTTACCAGAATCAAGATAGCCTATTATGAAAATAAAGCGACCATATACTCGTTCAATGGCTTTTGGGCCAAATATTTTTCTCTTCGAGCGTGGGTTAATTAAAACTAGACCTAGAATTCAGATTTTCTATTATGCTCTAAATGTTATTTTGTAGTAGTCTTTAAGGATATAGAAGACCAACAAAGGGTTTTCGACTAAGGGCCCCGGTTCTGGGGCTGCGTAGGTCTTTTGATTTAGCCATGGTTCCCATAGTTCAACCCTATCTTCGTGAATATGGGTACTCTAGTATGGGTAAGACTCCCAAAATTACCCCTCTAGTGGATTCAACTAGATTTCCTCGAGAGTATTAGAAGCTCGTTTGGATATTTCATCAAAGTGTATAGTGAAAAATTGACTAATGGGTTCATTTCATTTGTTTGCATATACGTTGAAATGGATTAAGGGATTAGCAGGAAAAATCATTCTTAAGAGGGCTAGTAATGAATACCTTCAACCTTTAGATTATGAAAGCATTGCTTTTAGGTGAAAAATTGTTAGCAACCTGGGCATATTCTGAGTACATGCCCTTCCTTAAAAGGTCTAGCCAACTCCTAGGAAATGAGAAAGCCCAATTGTGGTTGGAGGGACCAGAAGCTAACAAAAAATGTTAAGAACTCGGTAAGCCAAAATAAGGAAGGCCCTCAACACCATAAGACAACCCCTACCACCTCGGCTTCCCAAGCCCTAGTTCAAACCCCTATAGATCTACATATTCCGTCAACAAATGAGATTATTCCTACAGAGGGAAAAGAAAACACTTCAATAGTAATTGTGCCTATAATTAGTGGGAAAACATCACCCATGGGTCAGACTATTCAGATAGTGAAAAATACTTTTCATGTTCCGTTGTGCTAGTAGAGATGGAACTCTCTTAGAAAAATGAGGATATGGTCTTATCCTCTATTGTAACTGATAAATTTGTAGGTTCAGTAGATGTTCGTAGGAGAAAGGGGAAAAAATAAAAACCCATGAATAATTATGGGGTGTGACACTAGATATAACGAATATGTTCTGGGGATGTAACTTGTGTTTATGATTTAATATATTTCAATTTACATAAAAAAAAGATTATAAAAATTATTAGATAGATAGTAGAGATTTATCCTCACTATACACAAATAAAATGTTGATATTTATTTAAAAAGTAGTTATGTTTTTTTTTTCTTTTATAATTAAATTGATTAATTATAATAAATCATATAAATGGTTTTTTGGATATGTGGTATTGATAAATCATGATTTTGGCTCATAGTATTGTAAGAGAGTCTATTTATATCTTAAGAATCTCCAAAGTAAAGTAGGAGTGTATTTAAATAGTAATGATTTTGTTATATATATTTATAGGAAAACAAAGTGAGATATATTATGAAATAAATGTTTTGATAGTTTATGGGTAATATGTTAGCGCATTTCTTGGTGTAAAGCTCACTTGTTCAAAACGAGCCAAGCCAAGGTTTGAGAAATTCTCAACCCAAACCTACAATTATTATGTATATTAAAATGATTATTATCTCTGGTTACAACTCATGAAGATTCTCAACCCACCCTTACAGTTATTATGTATATCAAAATGATTATGATCATGCATATCACATAGATAATATAGAAACCATCATGGAGATGGCTTAGATAATCTAGTTAATAGAAATATTATGGTGATTACATCATCGTACCTATTTCATGGAGAGGAAGATTGAAATTTATAATATTGGTTAACATACTTTAAATTATACTCTTTTTGAACACCCGAGTTATTTTGATGTACACAATCGATATGGTTTCATGTAGGAATTTGGATGTCAAACTCTATTTATTTATTCATAACAATAACAGTAGTAGTATTTACAGTACACAACCCACATGGATTCATGTCCTCCTGCACTATTATTTCTGAAAGTCACACCCACAGCCACACCATCAAACCCATGATAAAAAACTGAATATAAGCTAAATGGCTCTCCAGGTGAGAATCTGGAGAGTGTACAAACACTCATACACACACTTTGACTATTGAGTCAGATGAGCCTTAATTATATAGGCTTTCAAACTAACGGGATGGTTTCAAAAAATCCCAAGATATTAGGACTTGAGATCTAATCTTAGCATCTCAATCCTATCATCATCATAACAACAATATAATTATGAATTTATCCATTAATTACAACACTCCCCCTTAATGGAGAAAGGGTACTGAACAATAACATACACCTGCTAGTCTAGTCTTAGCTAGGCTTACAATAAAAAACATGAAAAACTTAGTAACAGAGTTTTCATTTTTGTCTTTATGCTTGTGACTCCATACTTATTCATTCTGATTTGAGGCTTCATCTTCACTTTCCTCACCGTGAGGTAGTGATGTATTTGTACCTCATTTCTTCCCCTGTGAAGGAAAACTTGAATTCTTGTTCTCATCATTCTCAGAATTATGGCAGGCTTAATAGGAGAATGTTTTCTCTTGCTATTTCTGGTGTCAACCATCTGAACATCAACGATGATATCTTCACCATTGATTACTGCAATTTATGTGTTAATTTCATAAAGACATGGTGTTTCAAGCCATGCTTCAAGAAACTTCAATTCTTCTTCAAAATTCATTGTTGTTTCTTGCCTACCAATATCTGCACAAAAAACAATGTTAGATTTATAAAGATGACCACAATTACTTTCATCTTCCTTCTCCTTCAGGAGAGCTTTCATTTCACCATATCTCCCTACTTCATCCCTTTCTATTGACATAATTGTGCCTTCATCCAGTTCTATTGCTGCAAGCATGTTCTACATTTGATCTGTATGTGAAGATATGCCTTCCTTCTCACCAAACAATAATTCATCAATAAGATGTTTTTCAATCATCAAATTGATCCACTCATCATGAGATATATAAGTCTCATCAAACTTGATTTCTGCATCAGGAAAAATTTTAGGTTCTACAATAATGGATGTGTTTTCATCATTACAAGTTTCAATTACAGATACACATTCATTACCTATTATTGCATCTTTAGTTTCACAATCAAATATGGGATCATTATCAAGAGAAATATCTTCAGCATCATTGCCCTCATTCAAACAGTATTTCATCTCTAAAACATCCCATCAAAACTTTGTACTAGGAATCTCTCCATATTCATATATTATGCTGAGTATGATGATGTCATCTACTGCAGATGTTATAAGACTTAATACTAATGTATCTCCACTATCATTAATAAAATCTTCAACATAATCCAGTAAATTTACCTTCCATAGTACTGTTTTCATTTCATTTTCCTAGCTTTCATAATTCATACTTGAAAAAGATGGTAAATCTGGCATTAACCATTTAATAATCTCACCAAATTCCAAATTTGCACCTTGATCAGCAGCTGGTCCATCACCGTCAACCTGAAACAAATCACAAAATTCTGCAACACAATATTTTTCACTTCTCCGTTGATGCTTTCTCCTGAATTTTCTTCGAGACTCTTTCAAATTCCTTTGATGACCCATTTTCTCCTTCTATTTTCTCCCTTGCAATAACACTTCGACCAAGAATAGTTTCTTGCCAACTGCACTTTTCTTGGGGCATTCAAGTTGAAGTCTTGGCATATAAATTCACCGATCTCAAAGGGTTTCTCGGCAGAATTCAACCTCTCTAAAGAGTTGAAGCGCTTAAATAGTCCTGGAATGCCAGCCAAACTAGTTGTGCTGTTGCGTCCACTAATTCACGCATCCACACTCCAAACAAAGTTGTTTCCACTGCGCAGATCCAGAGGCACACCTAGCTTCACGGGTGCTCTTCTCTTCATATTTCACTCACCGATTGGTAGCAGGTCACAGATGGGCGCTGGTAAAATTAGAGAAGAATTTTACTGTGGTAAAAAAAAACGAAATTAGAGCATAATTTCACCTGGGAAGCAATGATTTGAATTACGGCAACAACAAATTTCACCCGGGGAGCAAGGATTTAATGCCTCAAAGCCACCATAGCACGCAACGATCTAATGCCACATACAAATCAGCCAGTGATCACCCCATTGGTGTGGAAGCCAATCGATTTAGAATGAGGATAGGTACCACGTTAAAAAAAACACTCTGCAGGAACACCACAATAGGTAGATCTTGATTGGAGCGATTTCGATCTCCATAATACCACAAAAACACAACTTCACCAGCCTCGAGCGATCAGCCTCAACTGGAGCTATACCAATCTGAAAACCACCATGATATTTGTGCCTCCTCGATCAATTGATCCAAAAATTCACCATGATCCACACTGCTTGTGCTGAACTCCCTCTTCCCGAACTCCACTGCCACAAAGCCACATAAAAGATATCCTACAGCCAAATATATAGGGGCTCTTCTACCTCCAAGCCCGGCCTACAAAGTCACCATGCTACACACCGTCTTGCACATGGTCACCGCGCCTCACGCAATACTCCGAGCTCACGGGCTCGTCACATGCCCAGGAGTGCTCCCTCTCCGCAACACGGCTCTTCTCTGCCCAGCTCCGGTTCCAGCCTTGATGCATTCAAGCAGCGTCACCGGCAGCACCTTCAGGTAGCTCAGCAGCCAGGATCGAAGGGTACAACCACAATCTACAGTGAATGCAACACGACCAAATGCAGGAATACTCTCATGCAATGATCACAGAAGGCCGCAACGAAATCTCCACTTCATGCATTCACGCGCCGTGCCACTGCTGCAATGCCCACACATGCGACCTTCAACTCAGTCGCAGCAGATCCGACCACCAGGCAATCGGTCAAACTCCTTGACCACAACAAGCATTCACATGGCCATTGATCGACCCAGATATGTCGCTTTCCTTTGGTCAACACCCTGCCTCCTCAGAGCCTTGCCTCCCCAGATTTTGCGTGACCACCAAGACTCGTCCTCCCACTGGAAGGCACTTCTACCAAGTTTCCACTATGCTCGGATCACAACAGTCACAGTCGGCCTCCCTACTCAACGCAGGTCTAGCCTTCTTGGCTTCGTCGTAGGATCCAACCTTTGCTTTCATGCTACAGATCTGAATCTTCACACTCCACACTTCTCCCTAAGGTAGATAGGGAGCCACCACGCAGCTATGAAAAACTCCTTCCTCAACAAAAAACACAGTAAGTGTTTTCCACGCAGCTTCCAGGCACATGCAGCCTTGATCGGCCTCCTTCTCTTCGACGCAAGTTTAGCTGAAATAAGAACATTCCGCTGAAATAACCTTCTTGGAAATTTGCCCTTCTCTGAAGATGAATCATTAACACATGTGTAGAGTAATTACCAGGGTAGCTCTAAACTGGAAGGTCCAAGATGCCTTAGATCTCTCTGAGCTTTTTGAAGCGGACTCCACAAAAAATGTTACGAGAGGAAGAGTAGAACATAGAACGTTGTGCAAGCTCAACAATACAGTGCGCAGAAAACACCAATGTAGGTTTTCTTTAATGATCGCCTGAACAAGATAGGAGAAATGCCGAGGCCACAGTGATGACTTTATGTCCACTTAAAAATCCGGTGAGACCGGTTTCAATCCCCACATCTGCCAAAAACGTGTTTACAGATAACTCAGCGATTGAAAGCATAATCTTGAAGCAGAATTGATCGGTCAGATTCCCGCTTTTGTTTCTTCTGTACCTAGGACAATTCCAAAAATATATACGCTGCTCAGAACGCACAGCACACAAGATGAACACCATTCCAGCTAGACCACTTCAAATTCTACACACAGCATAGGTCCTCTCAGCTTCAACTTGTAGCTTTGATACCATGATAAAAAACTAAATATAAGCTAAATGGCTCTCCAGGTGAGAACCTGGAGAGTTTACAAACACTCATACACACACTCTGACTATTGAGTCAGATGGGCCTTAATTATATAGGCTTTCAAACTAACGGGATGGTTTCAACCACTCCCGAGATATTAGGACTTGAGATCTAATCTTAGTATCTCAATCCTATCATCATCATAACAACAATCTAATTATGACTTTCTTCATTAATTCCAACAACCCAGAACTGAAAACTAGAAATAGAGCTAGACGTTACCTATTTTCAAGATCACTGCAGCGATCATAAGTGCCTGAGTACAACACGATCAGTGCAGCCATTATTTTGAAGTGTGTGTTTATTTCAAAATGGGAGACGTGTAAACAACCAACCACTTTGCTGATATTATTCTATTTTTAAATCGGTTTGAGACTCCTTTGTTTATTCTGATTGGCATATTCCAATAAAAGATAATTGGTATTTTTCTTGCTTAAAAAAAATCGACATTCCACTGTCAAATATCATTATCCCACGTAATGCACGATCAATCCAGCTTCACACAGTTTATATTTTATCTTACATTACTACTCGAGGGATTCACATGTCTAGATGTAAAGCCTCCACTTCTCCCACTTTCTTGATGATGTGTGAGTTTCTCAATAATGAATTGTACAAATTCAAAGAGTGAAATGATGGGTTTTTTTATTGTTTTAAGTGTAATCTTTCCCACGTTGAATGATTATTATTGTGAGGGTTGGTTGAACATTTCTTTATGTGACTAATTGGTTCCAATTATCGTGGTTTCTCTTAATACGATGAAAATTTATTTCATTCTTATCCAAGTAAGGAGCGAGCTGATGAATATTTGAACATTCATATTCATCCGAGTAGCATTCAGATATGAAAAATATATATCAAACAATGACTGATTTTATTCTCCTTTTATAATATCAATGAATCAGTTTTCTTCATCACGTGAAATTTTTTTAACAGCCAACAACCTGACAAACCCATAATTTCAATATGTGAGAGACTATTAACGAATCATTGTTTTTCATAACACCTGAAAATACTTTCATGCTGCCAGTTCCATATTTGTGAAAATTTCTACGAATTACTATTTTACATGGCACATTCAATGTCACTAACAGCAATATTTGTCACACTATGAACTAAACATTGTAATCCCTAAGAGTGAGATATTTTGAATAAAATTGAAACGTTAATTGGAATACTTTGATTTAAAATCGTAGTGGGAACACAAAGTGGGAGTATCATGTTAACTAAAATATTTATTTTATAAATAAGTATAATTATATTTATTAATGTGATTGATATAAGTTGTTTGGTGTTATTTTAGTAAGTTGATTGGAGTCTATAAAAGTGGAAAATGATGTCCATTATATTAGTAAACTTAATTGTGATTGTTATGGTTGATGACCGACATATGGGATCCACTCATTAACCATTTTTAACTATGGTTAAAGGAAGTAGATGAATGGATCTTAATGTTAATGTTAAAAATGTTAAAACTAATATTAATATCAAAATGAACATTAACATTAATATTAATATTAACATTAACATTAATATGGTTAACATCTCAATATGAATATGAATATGAATATATCAATATGTTAAGATTATTACCTTTTTATATATATAATTTGTAGAGTATAATTTTATTAGTTTTAAAATTCAATTATTCTCAAAAATATATAATATATGTTTAAGTTATATAGAATATAATTTTATTAGTTTTAAAATTAAATTATTTTGAAAATATATAATATATGTTTAAGTTATATTTAATATCATTAGGTTTTGGCTATTCTGAAATAAAATTAATATTATTTCATATAGCCAAAATCAAAGCTAAAACCTTAAGTTAGATCCAAGGAAAGTTTAGGAGAGATATTTCAACCTTAAATTAGATCCAAGGAAAGCTTAAAAGACTCATTCATTAGTTAGCTAAAACTTTAAATAGATAAATAGATTAATTTGGTGGAAAAACATTAATTTCTATAGATTTAAGTGGGTAAATAGCTCATTGAAATGATTCTATTTATGTGAGTTTTCTTAATGAGACTCATTTAATTGGTGGAAAATGATAGAAAGATTAACTTGATGTAAAGACACTGTTGTATATGAGTTTAAGTGGAAAAACATTTCATTGAAATGATGACTCCATTTAAGGAGTATTTCTTAGCGAAGTTAGGCATTGTTTAAGTTACATGTGATAGTTAAACTAATGAGGTGTTATGGGAAGCTCAATGAATCCTCTATAAATCTAATGCATACTTTTGAACCTAATTTTTACCTACAATTTTATTCAACCGGTCAATGAAACCAAGGATAGAGGCTCATGATCGTCATCTCGAACAAGCCATCAAAGGAGGAGAAAACCTAATTTAATTGTTGATTTAGTGAATATTCTAAAATTAGCTAGACATGATTGATGTACAACATCTGATTTTATAATATTCCTAAAATCAACAATTGAGATAAGGATGACTCACCAATATACCTTCGAATAAGATGGGCATCATTATTTACAGAGAGGAGGAGACTTATTCCTTGGTTATTAGTTCAAATGGTTGGTAGCACAATTTGTTCTCCCAAATAGAAAAATTCATGCATAGAGAAAAATATTTCAATTATTATTACATTAACAAACCTAGTTACAATACACATATATGTGTTGTTAGATCCAACTTATTCCAAACTTGGGGATAGAGGTTGAAAGAATATTTAAACAATCGTCAACAAACCCCAACCAATTATAAATTAAGTATCGATTATAACATCCTCCCTTAATGCTTACATCACAAAGAACAATACTGAAATCATATAAAAAATATTTTTGGACTTTGATCTTTGTCTAGTCTTCATCAACATTTCTATCCACTTCTGAACTCTTGTAGACTACGCACCTTGTAAAATATTCATTTTGAGTTGTCATTTCATTAATTGAAGATACAATTGTTTTTTATCATTAATGACACATTTCTAGTGATTGACAATTTTTTTCATACTTCGAAAAATAGTCTAGATACTCAATCATTATATTGACATAATTCCATTTGTCAAAACATAGCAATCTACTATTTTGATAGTTATATAGGAAATTATCCTTGATAATGAATGTATCAACTAGTCAATTGTACAATCTGACCTTTTTCATGTACAAAAACTCATAAACACACAAAGATAATCATACTCTATTATTCTTGGAGCACTAAGGCACACCATGAACCACTAGCTTATAACATATTGTAGACATGATTAAACTAGTGATGCGTTCTTCTAGCACTGAAAAACGTCAAGAACCATCAACATAAATTATGTTAATTTCTTATGTGATTGGTTCTTCATTATATAAGTTTACAAACAAAATACTTAAAGCATACAAATTGATCCAAATGAACTGAAGAGATGCAGGCTTAAAAGAATCTTGAACATCACAGAAAGAAGAAACATATGTTTCTTTGACTAAATGCCTTAATATGAGACTAGGTATATGAATTGTAATGCAATTCCAATGAATTATGGTGAAGCAAACATAATACCCTTTGCAGTTGCAACTAAAACAACGATAACGTGGTGACAATTTTCCCTAAAAATATTCAAACATACAACACAACATTACTGAAATATTTATGAATATTGTTGGATGATTAGGTGTTGTGTCATATATACAATAAAAATAAAAATACTAAGAGATGACAAGAGAAGAAATTGGCTGAAGCAATAGAGTCCCTCGTAGGATATGAAGGAAATAATGGAGCAATAGAAGAATATGTAGACTGTCCCATTAGAATCATCTCCTAATGATTCTTCAACTGTGTCCATAGAAGTTGAAGTTTGTATAGTTGATATTTTATATCACATCAAATTTTATGTATGTTGTGGCCCAACATAGTGAAACTCTCTATCTCTTGCTTCCACCATGGCATAATCTCACAGGGTCAAATACCCTTAACACCTCACATAAAACCCTATGCATGCAAAGGTATTTGTAATGTTCAGGTCAATGCTAATCAATGAATATACTTAGCACAAGTTTCAAACACGACCATTTCTACCTTAATTCACATGAGTCTGCACAACTCAAGGAATCTACAACTCATACATCTATGAAACCAAACACAAAAGAATACATCAAAATTTTCATAAACCTAATCTAATCTACAACAAATTGATCACACATTTTTTTTTGGGCCCTCCCATAAGAAAGTTAGATGCAGAGCTATGTTCTCTAATACCAAATTGGAAATATTCATATAGAGAGAACTCTTTCAATTATTATTAAATAAAAAACCTAGATATAATACACTTATATAAATGTTGTCAAATCCAACTTATTCCAAACTTGGAGATAGAAGTTGAGAGAATATCTAAACAATTTCCAACAAACCCTAATCAATTCTAAAGTAAGAAATAATTCTAAAATACCCATCCACTTAGGTTGATTTTTAAAGGACATGTTTGGCCTATTGTAGTAATGCTCAAAAAGTAAGTGACCCTTAAAATAAATTCTACTTTGGTAAGATTGAAATATCTTAACTCTTACTAAGAATAAATTATTATATCTCTAGCTTTTAAGTGGTTAGATATACTTTTGATATCATAATAGTAATTGAAAATTTTAATCTTGAACTTTTTTTTAAATTACTCCAACACCATCGCCATGATCTAAAAAAGAAAATTATTAAATATACTTTTAGTTTTAGTGCAATAGTAACAATAAAAAAGAATTAATTTTAAACTTCTTTAAATTACTTTAACACCATAGTTTTAAAAATTGATTGTCACACCTCCCAGTTTACAACAATTTTTTTTTTTTTTTTTTTTTTTTTTTTGCATCTTTTCAAGTTTAATGCTAATAAGGCACTCTGTCATTACGTTGTAGGCTTACACAACTTTTCTTTTCAATTGCTATTCATATATCAACTCTATCTCACCACAATATAATTTATTTGATTTGTAATAATTATAATTACACTAATTATAATTACATTAGGCATAACCTAATGTTTTTATTTTATCACCCGCCACTTCCATATTCCATCTTTGTTGTATATCATCCACCTTTTAACATTCAATAGATTCATATCGATGTGGTCGATTCGCTTTTACCTGAGTACCATATTATTATAGTTCTACGGACCTGTGGGAATCCATTCGGTCATTCACGTTTGTCCTTGTTGAGAACATATAACCTTAGTGGGATTTGATTTACCCCATCGATAATTATGCGAGTCTCGCATTCGGTCCTTCCTTTCCATTTCCGTCTTGTCAACATTTATATGAATTTTAATTTGACCTCCACGTAATTACCAATTTATAATTTTGTTCAACGAAATTGGGAATGGCGACGTCAACATGTCTTCCACGAGAGCTTTCATAAGATCTTTACTCTCGTCGTAAAGTTTATAGTTGGTCTTGTTCCATTTGTGACCACGTGTTTTTGGTTCCACGTAATACTGGATTCATTCCACCAGCTTAATTCGTTCCCAAAGCATTTTCCACGGCGTGGCCAGATCGATATACATTTATTTCACTACTTGTCATATTTAATATTGAACGGATGGTGTACAGGACCTATTAACTCCTCGATCCGTGGCTTCACCCTTAGGATCTCGCCAAGTGGACGACTCGGATGTATCTGGCTATTAGGGTTTCGTTGTCTGATTCATGGAACATTGATATAAATCGAGCATGGTATTTGCTCGGCGGTTCTTTTGCCTCCCTATTCGTTTGGTTTATATCTTGACAGTGAGTTTCAACGCCATGGACGCTGTGCGTGATTCGTTTCAGTCTTCGCCTTATTCTTGTGCTTTAATTTGCTCTTTCGGTAATATCATTTTGGATTTTTGTAAAATTTCGCTCTATTATTACCATTTCATAGGCTTCCCATCTCTGGTTGAGAATTTCACTCATTTCTTCGTGTCGGTGCTAAGATTTTGGATCATCATTTACTGTCGTCCCGTCTAGATTGTGATATGTATAACGAGTTGCTATGTTAGTTTTGCAGAGAATGTGTTTTCGTCGCTCCAGGGATTCGATTGGCTTGGTTTTCTTTCCTAGCCTTCGCGTTACCTTGTGCGTATTCTCAGAAGTGAGACTGAACGTATGCTATCATGGCTTCGTAGCCCTACCCTCCACTTTACTCGCACTGAAGGTGGTTACGAGGGTATTAATTCGGCGCTATAAGGATTCTATTCTTCTCGGCACTCTGGTTAGTTAAATTTTTTTTTTTTTTTTGACCAAGCGTAGGACGCAATTGCTATTGTTCATTCTCTGGAGGTTTATCTTTGTTATTCGACTCTTAACTACCAACCTCTATTCATGAAAATTCCATATTTATATATGGCAGGTTAAGGATGGAATAGGGGTTTCTCCCTTACCAGGTACTATTCCCTTCTCAGTCATTATTTTTACTTGGTTCATGTTATTCTTACTCTCCATGTTCGACGTCATATTTATATTGGGGTTTTATCTCTCGCAGGTAAATTCGAATTGTGTCGTGTTCTCCTTCTCAACTACAGAGAGACGTGACTCCCTTAGACATTAACATTTGTTTCTTCATGCTATTTGCAGGTCGGTATTCACCGAACTCTGTAAGAAGAAATCCGTTCTTCTCTCCTGGTTATATAGTTTATCTTTCGACATTTAAAAATTTTATTGATACAGTTGTACTTATTTTGACAACTATAATTAAATTCCAACTCTGAATATTCATTGATCTTTGTTCATGGGACATTATAAGGTTGTTCTCGAATTTGTTATATATATCCATATATACCTCTGTCATTACTGGATTTTCATAATACCCATTTTGATTCCGGTTATTGTTATTATTATTATGTTCCAGCAGTACTCTCTCCTTGCTCATTTTGACTTGGCTGTAACTTAATACTTAACTTTTGGCATTTTAATATATATATATATATATATATATATATATATACACATATTCAGCATTTTGTGTAGTCTATTGCCTTCAAGCTCTTAGGCCATACAATTGTTAAACTATGTTCATAAATGTGGTGATATTCGAATGAATAATATACTGTCATATAGAGTTTTCTATTCCAGGAGAACATAGCTTCTCTGGTAGTAAATTTTAAATATCTGAATGTATTCTATGGTTTTATTCTTCTGGCATAACATTCTCAATTTCTTTCACCAGTTTATTAAGCTGACCCTAAAGTCCAAGTTCACAGTTTCCTTTTCCTGGGTAGTTTAAACAACCAGAGTGATATGATTATCTGTAACAGAATGGTACAGTAGTTCTATGCAGATTATTGAGGAGTTAATTTGTTATGAATTTGCACAGACTATTTATCCAAAATATCTACAGGAATGAATGCATCTGTATTTCTATTTTTATGTTTAGAAGACATTTGTATTTATAATCTACTATTTTACCCCCTTGACTTGGCTTCTCATGATAGACTATGATACATATACTTCAATATGCCAGACTGTGTTGAATATGCATGTTGGATGTTTACTTAACTTTCTTGTGTATTTGAATTCTATGCTCTAGTATTAGAATGGTTCCATAAGAACACTGTCTATGATCAGTCTTTTGCAAATTATTAGTTTCTTCCTTCTGCTATAGTAATTGCTGCTTACATGCAACTTCCTTGACCATTGAGTTTTTGATTACCTATGAATGGTGTGCTGACCCTGAGGTCAGATTATACAATCTCTCCTTCCATTATTTCATGCACAGTGTAAATTACAATTCATTTCCTACTATTTTCCAATATAGTACAGGAAAACTAGATTCTCTCTCTCATGTATGTACATATTAGAATCATTCTAAGAAACAGAAGCAGATTAAAACTAATTCACAAATTTTATTTTTTTTCTGTGAGGAGATAAGTATCCTCAGATTTAAACCAACACTAGTTTAGAGACTCTGTTGGATTCTACTTCACAGATTTAAATTCTACAACTATACAGAGTTTCAAAGGTAAATTCCTCATGATTAATTCTGTTAAATGTAGAATTTATATTCGAATATATAGTCAACTTTTATATGTAGCCAATTCATACTATATGAAGTAAAAACATCGATAAATTTAGAGACATACCACTCATGCGATTGACCAATCTCCCAACCTTAGAGTCCTTATGTCTCCCAGAACTCACCCTCGAGCTGAGATCATCTCCTTGAAACAGATCAACCCCTAATCTGTACAAGAGCAACTTATTTAAGCTATTGTTCCCCAAAGCATGTTTCTAATTCTGCGTCCAGAATCTCAGGATGCTTTTCTTCCTGTTTGCCTAGGCTTCCCATTTTAGGGATTCTTTAAAGCTATTTTATGCTTTTCCTCAGCTTTTCCATCTTTTTACCTCTTCCCAACTACTTTCCTCATCATTGGGGAAATTCAGATTTTTCCTCAAAAATCTAATTTTAAAATTAATTTCTTTCAAGGATTTTTGAAAGATTGTGGGGAAATATTTGCCTCATCCATACTCATGGATTTAGCAAGTGATCTCATAAATCTCATTTTGGTCAATCTGCACCACATCATTTTATTCATTTCCTCAATTAAATATTTAATTACATTCACAAAATATTTATCCTTTGGGGTCCACTCCCCTTAGGATTAAAGTTCAAATGTCTAGCTTTGAAATTCAAACACATGAATTGGGGGTGTTACATATTCCCCCTCTGAAAATAAACACCGTCCTCGGTGTTGTTATTCAACTACTAGAGTTCATTTTTCAAATAAAAATGGATATTTTTCCATCATTTCAGCTCCTCTTTCCATGGTAGCTTCTTCAGCAGTAAAGTGCTTCCACTGCACCTTTACTCTTGCTATTGTTCTGCTTCTCAATTCAATTTCTTCCCGCTCCAATATTTGAAGCGGTTCTGGCAGAAACTCCCCTTTTGGTTCCACCTATACAACATTCCAATCAACTATGTGAGAAGCATCATGCACATATATTTTTAATAACGAAACATGAAATACATCATGAAATCTATCATGGGGTGGTAAGGCCAGCTTGTAAGCCACTGGTCCCACCCTTTCTAATACTTCAAAAGGACCACAGTATCTAGGGGCCAGTTTTGCACAACTTCCAGCATAAAGGGTGCTCTTTTTGGGTTTAATACGCAAATACACATGCTCCCCCACTTTAATTCTCAGTGCACTCTTTTCTTATCAGCATAGTTCTCCTGGCGATCTTGTGTTGTCTTGATGTTTCTTTGTATCTGTTTGAAAATTCTTTCGATCTCTTGTAAAGCATCTGGTCCCAACATTAGTTTATCTTCTGGCTGACTCCAGCTCAAAGGAGTACGACACTTCCTTCCATACAGTGCCTCAAACGGACTCATTTTGATGGAGGATTGGTAGCTGTTATTATAGGCAAATTCAGCTAAATGCAAGTAATCTTCCAACTTTGATGGTCTATCCATCACATACATTCTCAGCATGTCCTCTAAAATTTGAGTAGTTCTTTCCGTTTGACCATCGGTCTGAGGGTGGTAAGCAGTACTAAAATTCAATTTAGTGCCCATACCTCCAAATAGCCCTTTCCAAAAGGCGGCTGTAAAATTAGCATCTCGGTCAGAAACAATCACCTTTGGCACCCCATGGAGCCTTACTACCTCCTTCAGAAACACATTCGCTACTTGAGCTGTCCCAAAGGTAGATTTCACTGGTATAAAATGTGCAGCTTTTGTTAAAGTGTCTACTACTACCATTACTGAATCATGTTGATGTTTGGTTTTGGGTAATCCTGTTATGAAATCCATGGAAACTGTGTCCCATTTCCATTATGCAATCGGTAAAGGGTTTAAAAGACCAGCAGGATGTTGATGTTCAACTTTGACTAGTTGAAATTTCATGCATCTACTTAAATATTCTGCTACATCTCTCTTCATTCATGGCTAGAACAACTTCTTTTTCAGGTCTGTTAACATTTTCTGATATCCTGGATGTCCTGCATATGGCTGTTTGTGGTACTCATCCAAAATTTCCCTTTTTAAGGACTCTACATTAGGAATATACAATCTGGTTTTATAACAGATCAGCCCTTTTTGGTTTTCAGTGAGATCAATTTTCTCCTTTTTCTGTAATTTCACCAGCAGTGTTTCATAATTTGGGTCTTGGTTTGCTGGCTTATTCACCAAATCTTCTACATCGATCTGAGCACTACTTCCAATGCTATTGATATTCTGACAAGCATTTCTGCTCAATGCATCAGCAATTTTATTTTCTTTCCCTCTAATATGTTTTATATCCATATCAAATTCACTTAGAAAAGACATCCATCTGGCTTGTCTAGCATTCAAATCAGTTTGGGAAAAGAAATATTTGAGACTAATATGATCAGTCATCAATGTAAATTTTTTTCCAAGAAGATAGTGTCGCCACATTTTCAAAGCATGGATAACAGCTGCTAATTCTAAATCATAGGCACTATAATTTTGTTCATGTATCTTCAGTTTCCTAGATTCATAGGCAATAACTGAATTTTCCTGCAAAAGAACTCCTCCCAATCCCTCTCTACATGCATCCGCACATACCACAAATTCTTTGTCAGGATCTGCAATCTTCAGTATAGGGGCTGTAGTAAGTTTCAGTTTTAATTGGTCAAAACTGTTTTGGCATTTTTCAGTCCACTCAAATTTGACACCTTTCCTTTGTAATGACGTGATGGGATGTGCTATGGCAGAAAACCTCTCTACAAATCTGCGATAATAGCCTACAATCCCCATGAATGATCGAACTACTAAAACATCAGTTGGTACAGGCCATTCTTTTATAGCCTTTATCTTTTCAGGGCCAACAGCAAGGCCTTGTTCAGAAATAATATGACCCAAATATTGGATCTTATCTTTATAAAAATCACATTTGCTAAACTTGGCATATACATGATTTTCCTTTAGAGTTTGCAATACTATCCTCAAGTGTTGTTTATGTTCCTCCTCACTTTTTGAATAAACTAAGATATCATCTATGAACACAAGGACAAATTTATCCAAGTACTTGTTTAACACACTGTTCATTAGGCACATAAATGTGGCAGGGGCATTTGTCAAACCAAAACGTAGGACTACAAATTCGTAGTGACCATACCTGGTTCGAAAGGTTGTTTTGCTGATGTCTTCTCCCTTAATTCTAAGCTGGTGATAACTAGTCCTTAAATCAATTTTCGAAAATACTAAAGCTCCTCTCACTTGATCAAAAAGATCATCAATTCTAGGCAAAGGGTATCTATTTTTAATGGTCAACTTATTCAGTTGACGATAATAAATGCACATCCTAAAAGTTCCATCTTTCTTTTTCACGAACAACACCGGTGCTCCCCAAGGAGATACACTCGGTCTGATATACCCTTTATCTAACAGTTCTTGCAATTGCATTTTCAGTTCCATCAGTTCAGGAGGACTCATTCGATAAGGCGCTCGAGAGACAGGTGTTGCTCCCGACACCAGATCGATTGAGAAATCAATCTCTCTTTTGGGGGGAAGATGAGGGATTTCCTTTGGAAAGACTTCCTTAAATTCTCTTATTACTGGTACAGCATCCAGTAATTCCTCCTCAGTTTTCTATTCTGTTTCTTCCACATGCACTGCATAAACTTGGTATCCTTTTCTAGTTGTTCTTTTTAATTGCAATGCTGAAATTTGTCTTACAGAAATAGGTTTTTGTTTCCCTTTGAGAATAAAAGGTTTCCCTTCCTCATCTACACAATGCAAAGTCTTATCCCAGTAGTTCATCAAGGCTTTCTTCTTTTCCAGCCAGTCCATTCCTATCAGTAGATCATATGAACCTAAGGGCAGAATGTTCAAATTTACCTCTGTTTGAAACTCATTTAATTTGATTTCTGTTCGGGGCAGTTTATGTGTTACCTTTATCTTAGTTCCAGTGGCCAGCTGTACCAACCATGACTATTGAAATTTTTCAGTTTTTAAGTTACATTTTTCTACAATATTTGGATTAATGTAACTCAAAGAAGCACCCAGATCAATCAAAATACTAACAGATAGGTCAGAAATCTTACCCTCCATTTCCACCATGGTTGCTTGATGTTCTGCTTGCCGATTTTCCAAGGCTGCACTGATAGTTGGTATATTTCTGGCTATATCATTTACTGTTGTCGCTTCTCGATCTGTCATGATCATATGAATGTTTCGATGAGGACAGTCCCTCAAAAGATGGGGTTCTCCACAACCCCAACATTTCAGGGGTTCTCTCATTTTGATTGTCCCTTCCCTTTTTACTGTCTCCATCTGTTTGTTTGGAAGCTACTTGGGACTGAGCAGTTTGACTTTCTTTGGGTTTATTAAACTTTTTCCGCTGATGATCTCTGCCAAAATATTTCAAATATGCTAGTTTCTGTTTCCTCCCTTTGAAATCATTCTTATTTACCCATCTTTTCCCTTATTCATTTTTTCCTTTGAACTGTTGGTAACATAACCTGGCTTTTCTAACAGCTTCGTCCATTTTTTTTGGGTTGTCAAACTCGATTTTCTCTTTGTATATGGCAGGCAAACAATTCAGAAATCTTTGAACTTTTTCCTTTTCTTCCCTTATGTAGGGTACATATCTCAACAGATTTGTAAACTTAGTAACAAAATCATCAATAGTGAGTTGTCCCAGTCTAAGTTCATGAAATTATTTGGCTTTATCATCATAGTAACGTTCATTTAGGTAGTGGTTCTTGAACTTAACCTGGAAATCTTCCCAGGTGACTGTCTTTTCATCAATGGCATGCACCATTTTTGTCTCCTCCCACCACAAGGTAGCCTTACCTTGTAGCTGGTAAACAACTAATCTTGCCTTCAGATTGCTTTCATATTCATAAACCTGGAAATACTTAATCATATTCAGCAACCAGGCTTCAGCATCTTCCTCCTTCTCCCCATCATAGGAGGGAGGTTTAATCTTTCGGAATTCCCCCTGTAATTCCTTTTTCTGTTTATTCTTATGCCTAACAGCATCTTCCTCATCAGACTCATCCGTTTTCCTCTTTCCGGAACCTTCGCCTTCTTGGATGTTCCGAGAAGTTAATTCTCTGATGAGCTTTTCCTACTCCTCAATGGCTAATGACAATCTGTCATTCTGTCTTTTTATCTCAGCCAACTCTTGTTGAAATTCCCGCAACATAGCCATCATGGGCGCATTTGGATCTGGTGCATCACCCTCATCATGCAGATGAACATAGATTTCATCAACTTCTGCCATTTCAGCACCACTGTACACTACACAACACAGATCAGTGAAAATAAAATTTAAAATTTTTTTTCTACAGAAATACATTTATACAGTGAACACACAGCAACAATGAGCACAATGTCACCAGCCCAGTTTTATAACTTGGGCTCTGATACCATTTGTCACACCTCCCATTTTACAACAATTTTTTTGTTTTGTTTTGTTTGCATCTTTTCAAGTTCAATGCTAATAAGGCACTCTGTAATTACGTTGTAGGCTTACACAATTTTTCTTTTCAATTGCTATTCATATATCAACTATATCTCACCACATTAGAATTTATTTGATTTGTAATAATTATAATTACATTAGGCATAGCCTAATGTTTTTATTTTATCACCCGCCACTTCCATATTCAATCTTCGTTGTATATCATCCACCTTTTAACCTTCAATAGATTCATATCGATGTGGTCGATTCGCTTTTACCTGAGTACCATATTATTATAGTTCTACGGACCTGTGGGAATCCATTCGGTCATTCACGTCTATCCTTGTTGAGAACATATAACCTTAGTGGGATTTGATTTACCCCGTGGATAATTATGTGAGTCTGGCATTCGGTCCTTCCTTTCCATTTCCGTCTTGTCAACATTTATATGAATTTTAATTTTACCTCCACGTAATTACCAATTTATAATTCTGTTCAACGAAATTGGGAATGGCGACGTCAACATGTCTTCCACGAGAGCTTTCATAAGATCTTTACTCTAGTCGTAAAGTTTATAGTTGGTCTCGTTCCATTTGTGATCACGTGTTTTTGGTTCCATGTAATACTGGATTCATTCCACCAGCTTACTTCGTTCCCAAAGAATTTTCCACGGCGTGGCCAGATCGATATACATTTATTTCACTGCTTGTCATATTTAATATTGAACGGATGGTGTACAGGACCTATTAAATCCTCGATCCGTGGCTTCACCCTTAGGATCTCACCAAGTGGACGACTCGGACGTATCTGGCTATTAGGGTTTCGTTGTTTGATTAATGGAACATTGATATAAATCGAGCATGGTATTTGCTCAGCGGTTCTTTTACCTCCCTATTCATTTGGTTTATCTCTTGACAGTGAGTTTCAACGCCATGGACGCTGCGCGTGATTCGTTTCAGTCTTCGCCTTATTCCTGTGCTTTAATTTTCTCTTTCGGTAAGATCATTTTGGATTTTTGTAAAATTTCGCTCTATTATTACCATTTCACAGGCTTCCCATCTCTGGTTGAGAATTTCACTCATTTCTTCGTGCCGGTGCTAAGATTTTGGATCATCGTTTACTGTCGTCCGGTCTTGATTGTGATATGTATAACGCGTTGCTATGTTAGTTTTGCAGAGAATGTGTTTTCTTCGCTCCAGGGATTCGATTGGCTTGGTTTTCTTTCCTAGCGTTTGCCTTGCCTTGTGCGTATTCTCAGAAGTGAGACTGAACATATGCTATCATGGCTTTGTAGCCCTACCCTCCACTTTACTCTCACTGAAGGTGGTTACGAGGGTATTAATTCGGCGCTATAAGGATTATATTCTTCTCGGCACTCTGGTTAGTTAACTTTTTTTTTTTTTTTGACCAAGCGTAGGACGCAATTGCTATTGTTCGTTCTCTCGAGGTTTATCTTTGTTATTCGACTCTTAACTGCCAACCTCTATTCATGAAAATTCCATATTTATATATGGCAGGTTAAGGATGGAATAGGGGTTTCTCCCTTACCAGGTACTATTCCCTTCTCTGTCATTATTTTTACTTGGTTCATGTTATTCTTACTCTCCATGTTCGACGTCATATTTATATTGGGGTTTTATCTCTCGCAGGTAAATTCGACTTGCATCGTGTTCTCCTTCTCAACTACAGAGAGACGTGACTCCATTAGACATTAACATTTGTTTCTTCGTGCTATTTTCAGGTCGGTATTCACCGAACTCTGTCATAAGAAATCCGTTCTTCTCTCCTGGTTATATAGTTTATATTTCGACATTTAAAAATTGTATTGATACAGTTGTACTTATTTTGACAACTATAATTAAATTCCAACTCTGAATATTCATTGATCTCTGTTCATGGGACATTATAAGGCTGTTCTCGGATTTGTTATATATATCCATATATACCTCTGTCATTACTGGATCTTCATAATACCCATTTTGATTTCGATTATTGTTATTATTATTATGTTCCAGCAGTACTCTCTCCTTGCTCATTTTGACTTGGCTGCAACTTAATACTTAACTTTTGGCATTTTAAATTTTATATATATATCTATATAAACATATTCAGCATTCTGTGTATTTTATTTCCTTCAAGCTCTCAGGCCATACAATTGTTAAACTATGTTCATAAATGTGGTGATATTCGAATGAATAATATAGTGTCATATAGAGTTTTCTATTCCAGCAGAACATAGCTTCTGTGGTAGTAAATTTTAAATATCTGAATGTATTCTATGGTTTTATTCTTCTGGCATAACATTCTCAATTTCTTTCACCAGTTTATTAAGCTGACCCTAAAGTCCATGTTCACAGTTTCCTTTTCCTGGGTAGTTTAAAAAACCAGAGTGATATGATTATCTGTAACAGAATGGTACAGTAGTTCTATGCAGATTATTGAGGAGTTAATTTGTTATGAATTTGCACAGACTGTTTATCCAAAATATCTACAGGAATGAATGCATCTGTATTTCTATTTTTATGTTTAGAAGACATTTGTATTTATAATCTACTATTTTACCCCCTTGACTTGGCTTCTCATGATAGACTATGATACATATACTTAAATATGCTAGACTGTGGTGAATATGCATGTTGGATGTTTACTTAACTTTCTTGTGTATTTAAATTCTATTCTCTACTATTAGAATGGTTCCATAAGATAACTGTCTATGATCAGTCTTTTGCAAATTATTAGTTGCTTCCTTCTGCTATAGTAATTGCTGCTTACATGCAACTTCCTTGACCATTGAGTTTCTGATTACCTATGAATGGTGTGCTGACCCTGAGGTCAGATTATACAATCTCTCCTTCCATTCTTTCATGCACAGTGTAAATTACAATTCATTTCCTACTATTTTCCAATATAGTACAGGAAACCGAGATTCTCTCTCTCATGTATTTATATATTAGAATCATTCTAAGAAACAGAAGCAGATTAAAACTAATTCACAATTTTTTTTTTTCTGTGAAGAGATAAGTATCCTTAGATTTAAACCAACACTGGTTTAGAGACTCTGTTGGATTCTACTTCACAGATTTAAATTCTACAACTATACAGAGTTTCAAAGGTAAATTCCTTATGATTAATTCTGTTAAATGTAGAATTTATATTCGAATATACAGTCAACTTTTATATGTAGCCAATTCATACTATATGAAGTAAAAACATCGATAAATTTAGAGACATACCACTCATGCGATTGACCAACCTCCCAACCTTAGAGTCCTTTTGTCTCCCAGAACTCATCCCCGAGCTGAGATCATGTCCTTGAAACAGATCAACCCCTAATCTGTACAACAACAGCTTATTTAAGCTATTGTTCCCCAAAGCATGTTTCTAATTCTGCGTCCAGAATCTCAGGATGCTTTTCTTCCTGTTTGCGTAGGCTTCCCATTTTAGGGATTCTTTAAAGCTGTTTTATGTTTTTCCTCAGCTTTTCCAGCTTTTTACCTCTTCCCAACTACTTTCCTCATCATTGGGGAAATTCAGATTTTTCTTCAAAAATCTAATTTTAAAATTAATTTCTTTCAAGGACTTTGAAAGATTGTGGGGAAATATTTCGCTCTATCCATCCTCATGGATTTAGCAAGTGATCTCATAAATCTCATTTTGGTCAATTCCGCACAACATTATTTTTCATTTCCTCAATTAAATATTTAATTACATTCACAAAATATTTATCCTTTGGGGTCCACTCCCCTTAGGATTAAAGTTCAAATGTCTAGCTTTGAAATTCAAACACATGAATTGGGGGTGTTACATTGATAATGCTTAATATACCATTTAATTAGAATTTGGTATAAATCTACTTCCATTTAGTTAGTTTGATGCTTTATGTGAACATGATAGTAATACTTAAATATATTCAAAACATTTTCAACCTTTAATTCTTTGAAATATAGAATTTTCAATTCAAAATAAGTGAAGAAAGATATCCTTTGGGTGAAGATGATGTTATTATTAGTTAAATCTATTTTAAATATTTTTAACCATTAATTCTTTCAAATAGATAAATTTTGATAAACATAGTATTTGTTTGAAAAACTAGACATTTTTAATCATTTAAATTCAAAAAAATATTGTAGTGTTTCTTTTTGTAGTGTTTGAAAAAGTTAATTATATATTCAATTGAAAATAAGTGGCTTTGGGTGAAGATGATGTTATTATTAGTTAAATTTATCCAAAATATTTTTCTTTGAAATATAGAATTTTCAATTGAAAATAAGTGGGGAAGATATACTTTGTGTGAAGATCATGTTATTATTAGTTAAATCTATTCAAAATATTTTTAACTTCTAATTCTTTCAAATATATAAATTTTGATAAACATAGTATTTGTTTGAAAAATTAGAAATTTTTAATCATTTAAATTCTACAAAATATTATAGTGTTTGAAAATTTTAATTTGTTTATACTCATAAATATGTTTATTTTTGAAATAGAGTTTTTATTAATTAATTATTAATTTTTAAATTATTAATATTTTTAAATGGATAATGTGGGATTCAATTTGTTTGAGTTAATTAATGGTGGTGAGAGAAATAATGAACACAAGGTAGATGGAAATTGCTCTGCCATGGAGAATATTGTGTTCATTGACTCAGTGGAACAGTTTGAGTGGAAGGCAGCTCGATACAATTGCGGAGGATTTCTCTTTGAGAAATGAGGAGCTCGTGAATGACCTTCAATCTGCTTATGATAATGCATGCAGAGTGGAGTTAATAGAGGAGACCATGTCATTGGCCAACGTCTTCAGGTTTTAAGTGTTGGGCCTACTAGAAGGGGTGTATAGTGGGTTGAGAGGTGGATTCCTAATAGCTCTAGAGGCCTTCACACTCGTAAGGCCCTTAGAGAGTGTCGATGAAGAGTGTGGGGTTTTTACCTACAAAATGCTTGAGAAAACACTAATTCAAGTTGCTCTTGGGGGGGATGGGTTGGCATGCGAAATTTTTGTCATAATGTTCCAGTTAGACTTGGTCCCTAGGTCTATTTTGAATCCTTTGAAAATCTTCCTTGAGATGGATTTTGTGTCTCTAAATCCAATTTATAGCCTTTTAAGGATTGTTTCTAAGGATTGTGAGATAAAAAATTTCCTAATTTTCATTAAAACCATGTCTGGAAAGTCCCTATGCTTGAAGGTCAGTGATGGGGATACGATATCATCTCTTGAAGACAACATTCAAAATCTTACCAAATTACTTGTGGGACAACAAGGCTCCTCTTCAAAGGGAGGAAATTAAAATCAAAAAATGAACTCAGAGACTATGGTATCGAGAATATGGTTCTATTTTCCTCAGTGCATTCTTGAAAGGAATTTTGAGAGGAGGTGGGGCATCTTCGACATCAAAATCCCTGTCATTCAAAGATGTTCTTAAGCAAGGTTCTATGTAACAAATGCCCAAGCAACTCTTAGGCCAAGATTTTATGGTGGAACATTAATCTCACACCCAAACCGTTGAGGTGAATGAGATTTTTACCATAATCAAGATAGCCTATTATGAAAAGAAAATAATCATATGCTATTCCAATGGATTCTAGCCCAAAGATTTTGCTCTTCGAGCTAAACTACACCCATAATTCAGATTTTCCATTTTGATCTAAAGTTTATTTTGTAGGAGTATTTAAGGATCTAGAAGATCAATAGAAGATTTCGACTAAGGGCCTTGGTTCAAGGGTTGCACATGTCTTTTGATTCAACCATGGTTCCCAGAGTTCAATCCTCACTTTTTGAAATCTATGGCTACTTCGAAAAGGGTAAGACTCCCAAACTTCCCCCTCAAATGGATTCGGCTATTTTCCTCGAGAGTATTAGAAACTCGGTTGGATATTTCATCAAAGTGTATATTGAAATATTGAATAATGGGCTCATTTCATTTGTTTGCATATATGTCGAATTGGATTTAAGTCAAGGATTATGAGACAAAATCATTCTTAAGTGTGCCAGTAATGAATACCTTCACCCTTTATATTATAAAAACATTGTTTTTAGGTGCATAATTGTTAGCAACTTGGGTATCTTCACAATACATGCCGTCCCTCAAAAGGGCAAGTCAGCTTCGAGGAGATGAGAAATCCTAATCGTGGTTGGCCGAACTAGAAGGCAAAAACAAGTGTCAATAACTTGGTAAGCCAAAAGAAGGAAGACTCTCAACATTAGAAGACAACCCGTGTCACCTTGACTTCCCAAGTGCTAGTTCAGATCCGTATAGATCTACATCTTCCCTCAACAAATGAGATTATTCCTACAAAGGGCAAGGAAAACACTTCAAAAGTAATTGTGCCTGCAAGTAGTGCGTAGAAGTTCACCAATGGGTTAGACTATTCAGATAGTGAAAAGGATTTTTCATGCTCTATTGTGCTAGTAGAGATGGAGCTCTCTAAAAAAATGAGGATATGGTCTTATCCTCAATTATATCTGATAAATCTATAGGTTGGGTAGATATTAGTAGGGGAAAGGGGAAAAAAGAAAAACCTATAAATAATTATGGGGTGTGAGAGTAGATATGATGTATATGGGTATATCTGGTTTTTGGATGTAACTTGTGTTTATGATTTCGAAAAAAAAAACTTGTGTTTATGATTTAATAGATTTCCATTTACATAAAAATAATAATTATTAATAACTTTTAGATAGATGGTAGAAATTTTTCCTCGTAATACACAAATAAAATGTTGGGATTTATTTAGAAAGTAGTTATGTTTTTTTTTTTTTTTTTTTTTTTTAACTAAATTGATTAATTAGAAAAAACCATATGAATTGACTTATAGTTTTTTAGACATGTGGTATTGATAAATCATGATATTGGCTCATAGTATTGTAACAAAGTTTATTTATATATTAAGAATCTCCAAAGTAAAGTAGGAGTGTATTTCCATAATTAATCATTTTGTTATACATATTTATATAAAAGAAAAGTAAAATATATTATAAAATAAGTGTTTTGATAGTTTATAGATAATATGTTAAGGAATTTCTTGGTGTAAATGTCACCAATTCAAATCTAGCCCAGCCAAGGCTTGAGAGATTCTCGACCCAAGCTTACAATTATTATGTAGATTAAAATGATTATGATCTCTGATTACAACTCATGCAGATTCTCAACCCACCCTTACCGTTATTATGTACATCAAAACTAGCCATGCCATGGCTTGAGAGATTCTCAACCCAAGCTTACAATTATTATGTATATTAATATGATTATGATCTCTAGTTACAACTCATGCAGATTCTCAACCCACCGTTACAGTTATTATGTATATCAAAATGATTATGATCTCTGGTTACAATTTTCATGCAGATCACATAGACAATATAGAAACCATCATGGAGACGGCTTAGATAATCCAGTTAATATAAATATTGTGGTGATCACATCATCGTACCTATTTCGTGGAGAGGAAGATTGAAATTTATAATATTGGTTAACATACTTGAAATTCTACTCTTTTCGAAGACTAGAGTTATTTTCATGTACACGATCGATATGGTTTCATGTAGGAATTTGGATGTCAAACTCTTTTTATTTATTCATAGCAAAAGTAGTATTTACAGTACACAACCCACATGGATTCATGTCCTCCTGCACTATTATTTCTGAAATTCACACCCACAACCACACCATCAAAGCCAGAAATGAAAACTAGAACTAGAGCTAGACGTTATCTACATATAAGATAGATAGAGACACATGATTTTATTTGAGTTTTTTTTTTATGGTTTGCAGTAACCTTTGGAATCGACTGTGTTGTCACCGAATTTGACTTCTTTCTGTCCGTTGTATTTCTCGCTGGAAGTTTGAGGATAACCAACAGAGCCATCCAAGGAGGCACGGCTTTGAGGTCCATAGTAGAAGACTCCAGAACATGACACCACTATCGCTGGCACCCCTCTCTCGTATGCTTTTCTCAAGTCTTCTGCATCAGGCCTTTCTTGTCCCGGGAATGGGTGAGTGTGAAAGTGTGCCACCACCACGTAATTACTCCTCTCTGCGGTTGGCACGCCATCTTTCTCAGGATTATTTAGTTCTATTTCCGTGCCTGCAATCACAACTTATACTATATATCAATTCGAAACTCATATTATATTATATATCAATTAGCATTAGTCGGGTAGAAATGAAGGTAAGGATAAAAGAGGTTAAAGTGAGTACAAAGAGAAAAGGAAGTCAGTCTGGGAAAAAAAATATCGAGAACTTGTTTCAGGTTTATTTAGAAAGAACATCTAGTTATGTTAAATTTTTTATATTTGTTTGGGTGGAAACAGGATGTCAAAACAAAAGCTGGACCTAAAGTGTTTATTGGCTAAAGCTATTGTAATAGTGCAAGAGATTCAAACATACAAGAGATTCATCTACAGTAATATCATCACAATGTCTATCTAGGACTAATTGATAGGCAACTCTAGAATTTGCACCAAGTTGACATGCCCGGGTCAAGTGTCAAGAACCCTACACCTATTGAATCATCTAAAGACTAAATATTCTGAATCCTTTCTTTTTGCTGTTATGCATACTACTGATAGCATTTAATTTTTTTATATGTTTATATATGTTAAGATAGACAACAGCGCTCTTAAGATAGCAAGAGATAGCTTCAAACTCTTTAAGTTTTGGATGACTTATAACTAGCTAAGATGACCAACAGACCTTCTTTCCTAGTGGGCAGGTTGAGGTCAACATAAACACATATTGATGTAACCTGCATTTTGTCAATTTGAATGAATAGCTAGATACTAGTAAGTTTACAAAAAAAAAAAATAGCATTAAATACCACTCTATGAAAGCATAAATACTCTATCCCTTTAATTTTAAACGGGTAACCTCTTAACATATATTCTTAACCATTAAGTCTAGACATACATACTCTATCCTTTTAATTTTGAACCTATAACCTCTTATCACATATTCTTAACTATTAAACCCATTCAAAATGTATAATAATACTTACATATAAATATATATAAACAAAAAAAATATAAGACTTACTTTGAGTTGCTTGAGCATCACATATTCTTAACTATTAAACCTATTCAAAATGTATAATAATACTTGCATATAAATATATATAAACAAAGAAAAAGTATAAGACTCACTCTCAGTTGCTTGGGCAGAACGTTGTGAGCTTGCCAGTTGAACGACCAGATAATTGTCAGGATTGTTGGAATCGGCGTAAACCCATCCTCCTTTCTCTTGGTATAAATCATTCCCCAAGAAGAGCCACTTGGAACTCCTTACTGGCCAAGATATCTGAGACGCTTGGACCATGATTATATCCTCCTCTCCCTAAGAACCTCTCCTTCCGTGCCACACTCATACACAATAAAGCTGCAACACACAACAGCGTCAGAACAAGAGCAGAAGAAAAACGAGCCATGATCATAAGATTGATATACTATGAGAAAATATGATCTGAATGTTGTGTGGAAATGAAGGGATTCACCCATGTATTTATAAGTGCCTGAGCACAGTAGGATGACTGCAGCAATTATTTTGAATGGTGTGTCTATTTCAAAATGGGAGGCCTGTCAGCAACCACTTTGCCGATATTATTATATTTTTAAATCGGATTGAGGCTCCCCTTGTTTAATTTGATTGGCATATTCCACTGATCCCTCCACTCTTTTCTGTTGCACAGTGCACCTGAAGACCCCTTACGCTACTGAAAGGGTTGGTAAGGGAAACGATATTGACAAGTGGGCTAACGAAATGATCAATATCTCTATCAATACTCAGTAGAACCAATGTAAAGAGAATACTGAGGTGTTCACTAGTGGAAGGGCTACGCATAAATTATCTTTATCTCTATGAATTCTCCAACGGGACCAAAATGAAGTGTGATGTTCAGTGTGGAAATTGGGATAATAGAGGGACAACCAAAATGAAGTTTGATGTTCAGTGTGGAAATTGGGATAAGAGAGGGCCGTAGCCTGATGCCAAATTATGTGATAAAAAATACTGAGGTGTTCAGTGGAACGCCTACGCATAAATTATCTTTATATCTATGAATTCTTCAACGAGACCAAAATGAAGTGGGATGTTCAGTGTGGAAATTGGGATAAGAGAGGGCCAACCAAAATGAAGTTTGATGTTCAGTGTGGAAATTGGGATAAGAGAGGGCCGTAGCCTGATGCCAAATTATGCGATAAAAAATCATATCAAACCATGAGATTAATTCAAATTAATAGTCAGGTTGAGTAATTATTTTTCCTATGATGGAAAAATGGATTGTATATGGATTAGGCATATAATGTAAAATTCTATGAGGTTTATGGGGACTTTATATGGAAAGTTTGTAAAAATATAAAGTGAATATGAGTTGTTTTCATATTCAAATTTAGTGGCTGTATTGGATTATAATGGTAGTGATTAAATTTTTTTGGTTGTGTTGGATTAGAGTGGTAGTGGTCAAATCTCTCAGGGATGTGTTGGATTATAGTGATAGTGGTAAAAAATATAAGAGCAATTTATTTGTTGATTCGTTCCTAAAATATAATTTTGAAATTAATTATTTTTATTTTGAAAGAATACTAGTGAGATTGAAAATTTATTCCAAACACCAAAATCTTATCAAATCATGAGATTAAGTCAAATTAATAGTGAGGTAGGGTAATTATTTTTTCCATGATGGTAAAATGGATTTTATATGGATTAAGCATACAATGCAAAATTCTATGGGGAGCTTATTTCGAAAGCTTGTAAAAATATAAAGTGAATGTGAATGTGGCTATATCCAAAGACCGAAGTTGGTGATGGGACTTGCTTTCATATTGCTTGTATATTCTTACACTACTGGCTTATCGATGGCATTTCCAAAACAAAATCTATTCCAAACACCAAAAAGCCAGTTTTCAAAATTTCAATTTAATTATTAATAAATTGTAATTAATATTAAAAAAAATAATAATTTAAAATAAATTATAGTTTAGTTAATTTTTTAATCTAAAATGTATTATGAAATAAGTGTTTTGGTATTCATCATGCATTGTTTCCTATTAATTTTTATCAACAATTTATATAAATCTCATTAAATAATCATCACATCTAAATTTAATAAAAATATATGATTCAATTTAAATACATTAAAAATCATCACATCTAAATTTAAAAGAAAAACATGATTCAATTTAAATATGGATATTTTGTTGAGTAACTTCCTACTTAATTCAAATTCAATATTTCTAATTGTACGATTGATAGATAGACATATCTATTATAGAAAAAATAATTATTAATTTGAATTAATTTGTCTCCTTTAGCTTCTCTCATCAATTTAATTTTTTAAGGAATTTTTTATTTTATTTTTACAAAATAAAGGTCACAATAATTAATCCAAAAGAAGGTCATGATAATTAGTCCAAAAAATAATTTATGATACTTTTTATATGACAACAATATGAAGGAAGTATCTTGATTCCAAAAATATTGGAATTGATATTCATTACAAGCTCAAATGGAAATATGCATTGAGAATGCTAAATTAAGATATGATATATCTATAAAATCTTGGAGAAAAATAGAGTGAATACAAAGAAGCAAGTCTTCCTATCATTGAGAGCACAAATATGATTGGGTAACTAATGTATAAGAACAAGATAAACAACATGGATGACTAGAGACTCTCTAGGATCTCTTCAAACCCCATAAACAACCACTAGGCTAAAAAGTAGATGGCATAAAGATGTCAAAACTTAGATAAATCATTGGGAAATACTAGAAGAAGTAATTATGTAGAATACTGATAATATTAAATATATTATTACATCTAAACTTAATGAGAATCCATGGCACAATCAATAATTAGAGGATAAAAGGAAAAGTGAGATAATGCTACTAGGTGGTCAATCCTCATCTAGAAGATCAAAATTACCTCTAGGTTTTGACTAATGCTAAAAAGAAAGAAATTGCTAAAATAAGAACAAACTTTCATGAGTTGCATAGTGAAAGTAGGACTAGAAAATTTACAAAATATGATATCTTCCATCTTTATGGCACTAAGCTGATTTGAAGATGGAAAAAATATTCTCATAAAATACCACAAAAAATATACCAAAATTAAATCTTAATTTACAAATATTTGTCACAATACCAACCTTCCTAACCTTCTTAATCATCAAAACCAAGATAAAATTGAAACACTTCTATTAATACCTTTTGAATACATAAATACAATTTTAAAAAATCTAAACAATCTTTTTCATTTTTTAAAGTTTGATAAACCAATTATTATCTCAATGAAAATTAATCATTCTCGTCATCATCTTAATAAATTACTTAATAAAATAAAAATATATAATTAACTTATCAAATTTTTACTTTAAATTTAATATAAAATATACATTATTTTTATTTTTTTATATTATACACTTATAACTTTATATTATACCTTTATAATTTTATATGGGAAAATTTTACAAATATATGTTTTAAATTTCTAGTGGACTTTCATCCATATATAATAATGCAAACTTATAACTTTTTCAATATTTTTCATATAAATAAATATCAAGTTTTAAATTTAATAATGCAAACTTATAACTTTTTCAATATTTTTCATATATATAAATATTAAGTTTTAAATTAAAATTTAAAAGTTGTTTTTTCTTAATTTATTTATTATAAAATTTTAAAAATTTTGATATAAATTTTATATTTATTCAAATTGATTCACGAAATAATATATAATTTTGATGAGAATTTATTTAATTAATTAAAAAATTTAATATAATTTTTTTATTTATTCAAATTGATTCACCAAATAATATATAATTTTCTTGAGAATTTATTTAACTAATTATATAGTTGAAAATATTAAAAAATATATAATTTTCATTTTTTTTGTACCTTTAATTATTATTAAATTGTTTTCTCGATTGGGGTATTAGCATTTTCAAACTCTTTTTATAGGACAAATCCAAGCTCCTTCAAGCTGCTCATGTGCGTGTGGTATGACAAGGGTCTTGACCTCAATATCAACAAGTATTATGGCTCATTTATTCACCTTAAAGTGCTCAACCAGTCTAAATTTCAAGGTGGGCTTAATGGTTTTCGTTTTGGTTACCATCAATGTGGTTTCGACAACATGTAAGGAGGCACTATGGAGAATTTTCTTTGTAGAAACTTTTTCAATCCTCCCACAGTAGCCATGAATGAATAACTAAATTTACCAATGATGATATTGCTAGGAAAATGGAAGACTAAATTCCAGATCCTCATGGGCACTAAAAACTTTATTTATGTGTGGTAGAACTCTATTTTCATAGCAAGACTCTACTTGGTAAGGATTTAATGGACAAACAATAGAACAACACTAAAATAGATCTATAATTCAACATCCTTTGTGTTGAAAACCACAAACTTGCTCATCATTTGGCTTGTATTGAACACTTGCACACTAGAGGTCTAGGTTCAACCTCTTCAGGGGACTCTTATTCCCCCATTGATGCCTCTAATTCAGGTTGATGCTTCATGGTTTTTCCTATAAATTGGAAACTCTTGTTTAACATCTATTGTTGTATGGTCAAAGGTTCTTCTCAGAAACCTGTTGTTATTTTGTCTTTTGGAATATTTGGGCCCTTAGGAACATCTACGATGGAATTGTATCTTGTAACAGTGAGGAGTATGCCATAAATTTTGGTCCTAAGAAAATATATTACCACTTCTAGTTTGGTTTCCCTAGTGGCAGACCACGATAGGAAAAACTCCAGACATACTATGTTTCTATGTGGGCACCAAAAACTTTATTTGTGCATGGTAGAACTATATTTTCATACCAAGACTCTACCTGGTAAGGATTTAATGGAAAAACAATAGAAGAACACTAAAATATATCTACAATTCAACATCCTTCGTGCTGAAAACCACCAACTTGCTCATGATTTGGTTTGTATTGAACACTTGCACACTAAAGGTATAGGTTCAACATCTTCAGGGGATTCTTATTCTCCCATTGATGGCTCTAATTCAAGTTGATACTTCATTGTTTTTTCTATCAATTGGATGCTCTTATTTAACATCTATTGTTGTATGGTCAAAGGTTCTTCTCATAAACTTGTTGTTATTTTTTTTTTTTGGAATCTTTGGACCTCTAGGGACATCTGTGATGGAATTTTATCTTGTAACAGTGAGGATTATGCTATAAATTTTGGTCCTAAGAAACTATTTTACCATTGCTATTTTGGTTTTTCCAGTGGCAGACTGCGATAGGAAAAACTCTAGACATACTATGTTTCTATATTAAATTGTTAGTTTACTTCAAAATTGAATTCAAATTGATATTATCTTACTTAAATTCTATATTTAAAAAGTAAATATTAAAATGGATCAATATTAATTATATTATATTAACGGTTATTTTTTATCATTAAACTTTAATTTAATTAAAAATTAAATTTAAATATATATAGATGGGTGTATGGTGGTACTTCTAGAATTCTCCCATGCGCCTCAAAGAAGCCCAATGGGAAGTTTGAGTGTTATCACTATGATGTTTTGAGGTTGCTAGAGGAAATTTGAGTGTTATAACTACGATGTTTTAGGTTGACTTAAATAAGAGCCACTTCATAGGTTCTAACGTACAAAGAAGAGTCAATTAAAGAATTGATCCACATTGGGTTAAGTAAAGTTTTTGAACATACGCCAAAGTATCAAAGGATTAATTGAACAATTTGTTAGCTATGTTTTTTAAGTTCACCCATTTTATAATAAATGGAACAAAAAAAAACCTGTATATTAATCATATCTATGCACTATCATGGTGTAGAATTAAACATTCAAGTAACACAGTATGGAGTGGGTCTAACAACATGCCACATATCTAATTTTAAAAATATGATTTTGAAATTCCTACCATAGATATCTAGATATCTCTTTTTTTTCCTTTTCCATATTTTATAGTCTGAAACATATTAAAAAGAATGTTATAGCAAAAATTCTAAACTTACTTATTTAAATAATGTTTTAGGAGCATTAAGGAACACTAACTTCCCTAGATCATATATCTAAAATTATATAAAACCAAGGTATGAAAAATTAATCATAGGTTCATGAATATATCTTTTATGTGTCTCCCATGTTTCATGTTCTAAGAGATTTCATAAGAAACTTTATAGAAAAAATGCCAAGCTAATTGAAGTAGATTTCAAGGGAATTCAGGAATCCTAAATTCCTCAAAGCATCTATTAAAAGTTACAGGTAACTAAGTTTTGAAATGTTAACCATTGCTACATGATTATATTCTATTTGTATTCTCAAAGTTTCATGTTATGAAACATCTCAAAAGATAAGTTATAGAAAAAAATTCCAATATGACTCATTCACCCCATATATCACATTTTTTCTTTCACTTTTAGCCTCCAAGCGTCACTCCCAAAAATATCTCTCAGATCCCGTTGCACACTTTGGATATTTTCTTGCCTGGATTCACATAAAATGAACTCATATATCCTTTATTTATGGTGTTTCTAAGTTCACTTATGGGGCCAACTTGCAAAACTAGTTGGGTCAGCTTGCTTGTACTTTGGTTGGGTCATCCTATCAAAATATTTCATGTCTCCTCATTCCTATGTAGTTAGAGGGAGTGTCATATACCATTGGAAAGGTATCAAAATAATATTTCTAACCATATACCTATGCTCCAATTTTATCTGGACAATTTGAGTAAAAATTCCTTTAAATATAGGATATCCAAACTGGGTATCAAAGGCTTGAAAAAAATATTTCCAACAATTCTCATTTTCCAATGTTTATCTTGCATATTTGTAATCTCCAACTATCTTTGAAATCAATGAAAAAAATATTTCCAACAATCTCTCCCTTTGTCATTGATGGAAATAATAAATTCTATAATAATACTAACAAACTCCCCCTGTCTGTAATTCTCCTTATGTTTGCAACTTCTCGTCCTTTGACATAAATGGAAAAGGGGTTCTTCCCTTGGTCTTGTGTCTATATTTATCTATACCTATTCTTTTGTATACACATTTTTTTAATGTCTATAACTCTTCCTTTGTTTACAACTTATCTTAATAACAACAACCTCTCCCCCTTTCTGCTATCTCTCCTTATGTCTGCTTATTATTTTTACTCATGGCTGCAAATCCTACCTTTGATATGTCAAAAAAAAAAAATACTTTTTGCAATTTTTTACTTTTTATTTGTTTGAAACTAGGTTTCCCATGTCAAATTTGTGTCTATCTATGCATGCATGTAATATTTCTTCTTCTACAACTCTTCCATTGAGATTTCTCTCGCTATATTTGAACTTTCTTTTAATTTTTCCTTTTGGGACTACTGTAACCTATATGCTTATTCTCCCTTTTTTATACAATTTAACTCCTTTGACTACAACTTTATTCTTCTTTTGTAAATTGATGCTCTCCGTTAACTGATGCTTCTCCTTAATTATAAATCTTCCCCTTTGTATATATATCAAGGGAAAAATGTTTCTCCCCTTGAAAAATGTACTATTGTTAATTTAAATAAATGATTTAACTCACTTTCGTTTTTCGATTCATATCCTACAACCTTTCCATTTCACCATTTTGCAGTTGCATCTCACTCTTAAAATTTCCCATCTTTAGTATGGCCTGAGGCGATGTAGTCTATTACTTATATGATACTAGTGATATGGAAGATATATGTGACTCCCATAGAGAAATTTTTATTCATTTTAATATTTTTAAGGACATATACATTGTTTGGTGACCAAATTTCATTTTCTACAAATATTCTTGAATCTAATTTTCTTATTTCACATCCTTTAGAATTGAATGTGCGATGATACCCTTTATTAACCATTTTAATTACACTCAATATATTGTGATTTAGACCTTCAACCAGTAGAACATTATGATTTTTTGTCCTTCCATTATCAATATAGACTATGCCTTTCCCAACTATCCTTCCTAAATAATTATTTCCAAGGGTGATACAACCTATTTTGACTTCCTCTAGAGAGAGAAATTTCTTCTATCTCCTTTCATATGGCTTGAAAATCCAAAATATATACCATTGGCTTTCTTTGTTTTGAACACATATCTAGACCATATTCTTCCTTCTTCTCTTACTTCGTTCTCCATATATTTTTTCTTTGATTTCTATTTTTGAAAATATCTTCTTCTCTATGTTGATTTGGGGGCGTCAATATATTACTTCTACAATCACAATATTTGTGCCAAAAAATATTGTGTTTAAAGAATTATCATGATCTTGTAAGGGGGGGAATTAATTGTAATTTTTTACCACATTTTCATTAAAAAATGTTAGGGCTGCTACTCTCACAACCGTTCTTTGTGATATTATATGATCCTATGCTTCTATTCCTCACATATTCATTTTTGCTATTTGTGCCATTTTGTGCCCCTTATTCTTTGAATGAAGTGAAGTAATGTAGCAACTGGTCTCTTAATTACATATGTGAGTAAGAGATAAATAACCTTAATTTGCACTCCTTCAATTCATCTATTCTCCCTTCACAAATTCTCTTTGAAACTTAAAAGTAACATATTATGTGTTTACAACATATTATTTTGAGTTTCCCCTCTTTTCAAAAGCTCCTAATGAATCTTTAAAGTAATATATTATGTGTTTACAACATATTATTTCGAGTTTCATCTCTCTCCATGAATTTCCTATGAAACTTAAAAGTGGTAGATTCTGTGTTTTCAACATATTACTTTGAGTTTCCCCTGCAGCTCTTCTTTTCATTCAGATATCAGGAGTGAATGGAATTATGAAATATTTTATTATTCCATATCATTAAGGGTTTTAGAAAACTAGTTTCGAGAAGGATAGAACAAAAACCTCATGACAAAATCATTTAAGTGACACACTTTCAAAATATCTTAATCACTGATTCCTTTTACAACCGAGGGATTGTCTCTTAAGATACAACAGAGCCTATGTTGGATGTTGGAGCATTATTTCAACCAAAATTGATAAATCCGGGGAATTGGAGTGTCCTTTTAGTTGGAGTTGGTAATCCAGGTCATTGGAGCATCATTTCAGTTGGAGCTGATAAAAAAAGGGGGAAGGAGCCTCCTTCTAGTTGTAGCTGGAGAAACTTGGAAGTTGGATCTTCCTATTGATGTAATATTTAAAGACCTATATTAAGAAGCATTCAATGGATCTTTTTCTCAGAGGGTTTCCACCTATAAATATTTTGCATATTTTTTTTATATTCTGCATTGTTGAATAGGATTGTGATGTTGATTTATGTTTTGACCTAATTATAATGTTAATTAATTCTAGAAGATTAAAAGTTAAATAATTGAAGTGAAATATTGATTCACTCCCCTCACAATATTTCCAACAATACTTATTCATCCTCTTTGTGAACTCATGATTATTAACATCCAAAATCTTCCTTATGAAGAGTGTGGAAAATAATACACTTTCAATCCTTGTTTTGGCCCCATCATACAAGCATTACACTTTATGATTAAGGTAAACTAAATTCCCTTTTTAAGTTTATACCTTAAATATGATTGGTTATATAAATTGAATCAGTTATATATTCTTACTCTGGAAGCTAAATTTAACTTGATTACGAAGTCCCATGCTTCCAGGTAAGGATGTCACTTTGATGTTAGTTTGATTTATGAAAACCTTGTATCATGCAATGCTATTTTTGATTGGCCTACTATGACTAAACAAGTGATGACCTTCATATCTATTTTCAACCTTTGTAACAACTCCAAACTTTCCAATTGGAAGGCCTTGGTTTATCCCAATATTTTCCCATTCCCACTAGGCATGGGAATCTATATACATGGATTTTATTAGTTGTCTCTCTATGATAGTTAGTCAACATAATTCCATCTTTTTCATTATTTGTTGCTTTTCCATTATAATTATATTTTTTCCTTGCACCAAAGAACTCCACGCGTAGAAAGCTACACATATCTTTTTCACACATCTATGGGCACGTTTTGGCCTTCCCCTAACCATAATATTAAATATAGATTCTAGGTTCCTTAGTAATTTATAAAAGTCTCTCTAACCTTCGTTGAGTTTTCCATTACGATATTGCATTGATTTTAACATAAATGTATAAAATAAATTTGTTAATTTCACCCTCATTCATGCCATTATAATATTCTATCACCATAATATATATTGGGATCATTATTTACACATTGTTTAACAATTTATGATAGGTAATCGACAACTATAATATCCATTCTCCTTTCAAACTATGTTATGGTTTTCAATCCATAGGGCCTTATGAGATGTCAATACATTCTAGTTTGCTCTTTTCTCTCACTAGTAGAAGGAACGATAGAAGGCTTCTTATTTTTGAGATACCTAAACAAAAATTCATGACCAAATTTGATGCACCCTTGAATTATTTCAACCCAAGTCAAGCATTTATCCTAATAGGATGGACATTGGGTTCCAAAGTCATTTATAGGTTGGTGACAAGGTATAGTTCCATTTCCAAAAAAAAAAAATCAATAGTCTATGAAATACTAACCTCCAACCTATATGTTATGGCTCATATAACATTTTACAATAAGTCAAAAAAATTGCATTCAAATTGGACTTTGTAACATAATCAGACATCCATTTAATGATTAACATGAAAAAAATAAAGTTGTATGAATTCCACTGAAGAAAATGTTACATTCTCTTTTATCATCTTACTCCCAATATTTTAAATTTATAATGTTTATTTTTTGAAGATATACTACTAGACATATTCACCCACTTGCTTCTTCATTACAAAAAAATACCATATTTGGTGGAAGAGCATAGCCACCCTCCAACCTTAGTTAGCTAACTAACCATACAAGTGTTTCATTCTTAGCTTCCTCATTTATGTGAGGAATTGGAAATGATTTCAACTTAATTCACAAAATATTGAGGTGTATTAAAGGAGCTAACCATAAAGTGTTTCATTCTTAGCTTCCTCATTTATGTGAGAAATTAGAGATGCTTTCAACTTAATTCAAAAAATTTTGATGGGTAGATATGTGAAGATGGGTTACACTTTTGTGAGAATTGCGGGTGGAAAACTTTTTTCAACAATAGTTCGGCCGAACTTTCTTAGAAAGTTCGGCCAAACTCGTGCTTCCGTTTAGATTGAAGACACACTGACGGCGTGTGAAAATAGAATTTTTGCTGGAGATGGGAAAATCGGCAACAAAAGTTCAGCCGAACTTTTACTTTTAAAATAGTTCGGCTGAACTAGTTGCTATAAAGAAATCACCCGCGAAGTTGATTTGTTTACCGGTCTATTTGTTCACGCGTTTTTCTGTCTGTGCTGCTGCTGGTCTGTTTGTTCACACATTTTTTTCTGTGCTACTCCTCCCGTCCACGCTGTTGGTCTGCGGCGAATTCAAGCGACTGCAATACCAGGTATTTGTCCTTATCTTTATTCAACATATTCTGCATGCTATTTGTCCTGCTCTTTATTCAACATATTCGGCATGCTCTTTATCTTTGTTAGTAGTTATGTATTTGTAGTTCAGCCTATTGCTTCAGCTGTAGGAGTGATGTTAGATGTATCATGTGAATGTAAAGATTTAAATATTTAACCGTGGTAAATATCATATGCTGTGCAAAATTACCCAAATTAATACATCATTTCATGGAATTTTTGTTATTTTTTGTGAAGGTGAATAATAACCGTGATAACCTGATTTTGTTCGTGCATTTTTCTCTGTGCTGCTGCTCCTGTCCGCACTGTTGGTCTGCAGCGACTTCAAGAGACTGCAATACCAGGTATTTTTTCTGCTCTTTATTCAACATATTCGGCATGTTATTTGTCCTGCTCTTTATTCAACATATTCGGCATGCTCTTTATCTGTGTTAGTAGTTATGTATTTGTAGTGCTGCCTGTTGCTTCAGCTGTAGGAGTGATGTTAGATGTATCATGTGAATGTCAAGATTTAAATATTTAACCGTGGTAAATATCATACGCACTACAAAATTACCCAAATTAATACATCATTCTATGGAATTTTTGTTGTCATAGATAGACCAAGTAAAGGAAGAAAAATTGATGACCCCTCTTCTCAGCAATTCTGATTTCTAAAACAATGTAAAGCAATTTTGTCAATATGCAAATGTATCCTAGAAGTGAATCAAAAGGTTACAATAGAGTATAAAACACCAACCAAAATTTGACAATGATTGACTGACTTTGATCTAATCCAAAACCTAACAAAACAGTGACACCTTACGGACTAAATATTAATGAAAATCTAAAACATACAATGATCAAAATTACACTAACTTGAACCCAAGATAGTTTCCAAAACAAGTGTCAAATGAGAGACTTATCTGGATAGTATTGCCACTACTAGAGTACTGGTTAGGGTACACTGTAATTTGTGCAATTTGACTTCCAAAACAGTTCTTAATGGACTCTTACTTTCTTATAATGCATGCATCCTAAATTATTCCTCTTCCTGAGCTTATATGCTTCCTCAAATAGGAAATCCAGACCTGTAATGTAACAACATTTTGTGGACCATAATAAGGAGGGTACACGCCTTAAACTATGCATGTATTTCTTTCTATAGTCTCAGACTACTTTCCATATGATTCAATATTCAAATAGAATCAATAAGTCTCACATAAAATTTGTTTTAAACATCTTTGTTAACAATCATGAGCTCGCTCTAGAAAGGTTCCCTAACTCTCTCTCTTTTAACAGTTAATGGATGTTGAATTTGAGGAAATTTTTCTCCGAGAATAGGCTGTAATTTTTCTCCACAAGGCTTACTGTAATAAGGTCCTAACCAAAACAGAAGAGACACAAAAGGATTATCTTTTACCTTGCTCCCCTTGAAGAATCAGTGCTACACAAATTTAATTCTGAGAAATACTTCCTTTCTCATCTAGCAAGTCCTCAAACTAAAATTTCAACCGAACCTTTCAAAAGATGTCAACCCCTATCCTCACAAATTATTACTGTAGCTTCCTCAACGATGACCAAAAATTTTAGAAGATAATTATTTATATTATTCGTTCGAAAGCTTGTCTCTTAAGTGGTGATAAAGGTTTGTTTTTATATTCATATGTTGGTTTCTAAGGATGATCATTTATATTTATAAAGGGACTTTATAGGTGACGATTAGATATTAAAGAGGTTTTCAATAGGAATTAACATATTGAAATATTAATTGTATTTATTTCTTGTGTGCCAAGGAAGGGAGGTCGTGAACCTTATGGGAAGAGATAGTATTTGTTAAGTTAGGAGGGATACTTTTTACGAGATAGAATTAATTTAAAATGCTTCTTAAGATTATGTTTTCATAATACCCTTAATTTAATTAATTATTATCTCTTATTAATATTTGTCGACAAATTTTTTTTTTCAGTTCCACTAAAATTTTGAAATCAATGATTGGCTTAGTGCATATGGCCCTACCTAGGATGTAAAATCAATGATTGGTGTATTTCCTTTGGTTCTTGAAGTTATTCAACTTATACAAGATGATATTGCGGCAAGAATTATTTTCATATATTGACAACCATAGGTGAATTAATGATAAGGTGTCATTTTACTACCCTTTGGGGTTTTAGCCCACAAAATTGGGTCTTCAACTTAAAATTAAAATAAATTTAAAACCATAAAGAACTATGTGGGGTACAAAACATCATCGAAAATATATTTTTGAGGAGAATCTAACTAGATTGATTAGGAGATAGGAGACCACGAATTTTCATGCCATATTTGCTGAAAAATATCAAGGTAGCTATTGGTGCTTCTTGGGTTGACATCAATGACAACCACCTATCAACAATTATAACCAAAGAATAAACCAATAATCGCTCAATTGCATATAGTTATGTGATGGTCCAATCCTGCAAGGCCACGAGGAAATATTTATATGGGTTCAATGTAAAACAACCTTATGTTATAACCAATGAAAAAACCAATATTTTCTTGATTACATATGCTTATGTGATGATCTAATCCATGCAAGGCCACATGGAAGTATTTCATGGGTCCATGTCATGACTTTTCATAGGGCCATGTGGCACCATGTGAATGGCCCACTTGCGGTCCAGTAAACATGTCAGTGCCACTTAAATGTCTACTCAGCTGCCATGTGTCACATTCAACATGCGCACATGTCCAGTCAGGTTTTCAACATGGCACTAATTCATAACCAATTGTACCTACAATTTCAGGTCAAGTGTACCACGTGTCCACTCCATAGACTGCCATGTCACCTTTGGCTATTGAATTTTGTGTGTTTTGATTGAAACTTTGACTAAGCATAACTTTCACATCTAAGCTTGGATTGAGATGTCATTTGCATCACATTGGATTCCTTGTGACAAACTCTTCGATCTAGTTAAGGTTTCATTGCAATTTGAGGAATTTTATTCTTTATCCATTAGGGATCCTCCTAGTTCAACAAGAGTGGTTGCATTCATTTAAATTAATTTTTAGAGTGGTTGTCTAGCTAATATACATAATTAGGAATAATTTTTGTTATAACCCTATTTTCCACTCCATTATAGTGAGAGAGACCCAAGTTCAACATACCTCAGTTGTTGGCAAGAAGGCATCCCCTTTTGCCTTTTATTTTACTTACATGGGTATTAAAAGGGAGTTAGAACATGTTAAATGGGTGATATTACATAATTGAGTAATTTCTCATAATTATTTTGTCACAATTTCATAATTGAGATAATTGAGAAAAAATTTCTAGAGTTTGTCATTCCCAAGGAGACCAAATTGACCAACTTCCATCGTTTTTCATTCCCAAGGAGATCAACTCGATCTGCTTATCTATGAGTTGGTTAGGGGTGAATTAATGTGGAATTTTCCTAACTTATCTAGCCTATGGGTGTTCAAGTACATTTTCCCAGAGAAGGGAAAAGGCCTATATAAACTAGTCATGTAAAGGGGAAAGTAGATCTAGTGAGTTAGATATAGTGCAAGAGCTTTGTCCATTTGTTGAAGCTATCTTTGCTAGAGGTGGAGACCAGGATTACAAGTGGAGTCCTGGGCAGGACTCATGAAGCAACAACTCCTTGTGATTGAGAAATTCAGATCACAATAGGTTTGATTGCTTTTTTGTATTTTCACTCACATATTTTTTTTCTCCTCATATTTTACAGTCATTTGAGATAGTATTTTGGTACACACCTGCATGAAAACCTCCTTCAATAGAATGGAAACCATAATAGAGAGATTTTAGATAGTCACTTTTATTGGTTTTTTTAGAACTCTCTTTCTAGTTTACCATTATTTGTATCTCAATTTAGGTATTCATTAAGCTCTAGCCCATAATGGTGAAGCCATATTTCCTATAAATTTTCAATCATTCTGATTTGTATCATTCCCAAGAAATTGTGTACTTGTTTCATAATTTCATACATGTTGAATGGCATTCCCTTTAATAGTCACATGATTGAATTTTTCATATGTGAAACATGCTAATGTGACTGTGACACTACGAATTGAAAAATGGATGAAACCCTTGAGAGATTCACATTTTTGGAAAGGTTTTTTTGTTGGATAGTCAGTGTTAACATTTAATTTTTCCATAATTACAAATTTATTTATCTTTTTACTTATCATTTAGTTGCTAAAAGTTGAAGAATTTATGTTGGTAAATAATTAATTACCTATTTAAATCATTTACCACTTTTGGGTTTTTCGTTTTCGTGATTTCATTCATAATTTCACTTTTTTGCATTGTCAATTTCAATTTTTCACACCACTTGTGGACAGTCAAAGGACCTAAGGTCTTTCCCATACCAAAGTATGTTATTAAACATGTTTTCTTGGTGATATGGGTGATTTAGAAATGATTGGGAGAGCGAAATTCCTCATTTAATACACAATATGTTTGGTTCATGCCACTAAGCCAAGAATTTTAAATTCAACTGACTTAATATAACCAACTAAATCCTGCAAAAAAAGAATAAAACAATTTATGTTAGGGTTGTGGAATTAGGCATTGAAACAACACACCATGATATTTCAAATTTAAAAATAATGGTTTGAGTCCTAGGTATCTTAGAATCCTATCTAGAGGTTTGTTTTCAAAATAAGGATGCACTCCCATTTGATTCTCATGATTAGGTTGTAATCAATAGTTTAAAAAAGGCTCTGAGCTCCTTCAACCCAAGTGTCACCTCTTAATTATTCCAAGTTGGTAACTCCTTGATCATGGACACTTACAAGATAAGCTAGTGATCAAAACATAGATTTTCCACTATGCAACTCTTGTGGGATAACTAGATTAGTTAAGTTAAATAGTTGTTTCCCCCTTGGATTTCATCACCTTCGGTGATTCACTTTAACTATATTTGTCATACCTTCATTTGCCTTAGTTATTCAATTTCCTCACTATTTTTTGATACAATTTAAAGGCCCAATTAGATGTTATTATTTTCTCATGGTTCATTAGAGTGTTTTAGGTGTGTGTGAGTCTGTGTGTTTCTTTCACCATGAAAACTATCACTAAAAAACATATGTTTTCACCATTAAAAGAAAACTTGTAAACCACTAATGCATTGCCTTAATTTTTTATAATATTATCTTGGATGTATTCATACAATTCACTACCTATATTTAGCAACTTCATATTTGTGGTTTGAACCCAAAGCACGACATCCATGGCACGTTTTAACCTTCTAGGAAGGTCATGTCTCATTAATGTAGAAATTATACAATATGCATGTATATCTTGGATTCACCCGATCTAACAATATGCTAAATTTAAATACTGAATTGCTTCTAAAAATCTTTGCGAAATTAAAAACACAATTTCCAATTACATAAGAATGAAGAAAGATCAATCACGCACAACACAAATAATTCCCTAGGGAAAGCTTACAGTTAAAAACCCCACTATTGACTACTTCAAATTATTGACACAATCATATGCTTCTGGTTACTCTTTCTATTCCTTCCTTATATTGTATTCTCCCCCTTAGATATTGTGTACTCTCCCACATAGATATTGCACTCAATTTTGATGGTCCTTTGTTATCTTTCTTGAGTACTTCAAACTATCAAATTATTGACACAATCATATAGATATTGCACTCAATTTTGATGGTCCTTTGTTATCTTTCTTGACTACTTCAAATTATTGACACAATCATATGCTTTTACCTTAATATCTTGTAGAGCCCATTTCATTCAAAACACTCAAAGAGAAGTAACTACTATGTATTCTGCTTCTACTCTAGATAGAGAAAGTAACGACTCTTTCTTGCTTAACCATTAAACCAAAGACTCTTCTAAGTATAATTATACATTGTCCACTTGTACTAAATTCACAAGCCTAGTTGAATCTCTATATGTTGTCAATGTAAATTTCTCATAATTAAATTTGTCAATGTAAATTTCTCAACTTCTACAAGTTTTATAGGCAGAGTCTGTAAAGGGCCAGGTAGCCTCTGGATCTCATCTTTTATGGAAGGTGACATATCTAGTAAATGCCCCTACAGTCAATCTCTGGAATAGATCTAAATAGAAGTTCTTCATTTTAATATCCATAAAACACAACCACTTTAAGTTAAATTGTTTACATGCATGTCATTTCTCCCACAAACTAAAGGCTTCCTACCATTAATTTTAGATGTGAATTCTATCATAAACTTTTTAAGTCAAACTTTAAGATAAACCAATGACATGTCATTTGAAATAAATGTCAATTTAATATCTAAATTCACATATGTTTAGTGGTATCATTGTTTCACTTCCGATATTATGTTGTTTACCTTGCTAATCAGTTATTAGACTACATATCTTCATATAGAACTTGCAAATTTAGCATGATGGAAATGTGAACTAATTAGTTATTAGACTACATATCTTCATATAGAACTTGTAAATAGCATGATGGAAATTTGAACTTGCAAATAGTATGATGGAAATGTGGATCTCAAAGAAAAGTCATGATTAATGCTTCTAGAAACCAAACATAATAATGTATTAGGACATGCTCCTTTAACTTGAAAATAGTACATGGTCAAAATGTGGATCTCATGACTCTTCATGATTAATGTTTCTAGAAAACAAACATAATTTAATGTATTAGGACATAATTTAATGTATTAGGATATGCTCCTTTAGGCTTGGTGGAATTACCTTTGATTTCATGATTAATGCTTCTATAAACCAAACATAATTTAATGTATTAGGACATGTTCCTTTAGGCTTGGTGGAATTACTTTTTCTTTTTATTTCTCTCTTGCACACACACATATATATATATATATATATTTTCTTGTTTAGACTAATCCTAATTTTTTCCATTTTTTCTCCTCCCATGCCACCCACGGGTTTCGAACCGGTGACCTTACAGAACGGAGTGCCTTAACAGTGCACCCCATCACCCACTGTTCTACACCACGTGGGCCCACACATATATATATTAAGATATGATCCCATTTTATTTTTTATTCATAGATAAAATGTCATTTAAATATAAGATTTATCATAATGTACAATGAAATTTTTTCATTAAAAAAGGAACCCTTTAAATGATGAACCTAGTTAATGCTTATTCTTCATGAAGAAGATTAGATCTTTCAATTTGAATTTGATGATGGTCAGGTTTGTTATCTTTCTTGACTACTTCAAATTATTGACACAATCATATGCTTCTTGTTACTATTTTTATTCCTTACTTATATTGTATTCTCCCCCTTAGTTATTGTGTACTCTCCCACATAGATATTGCACTCAATCTTGATTGTCCTTTGTTATCATTCTTGACTATTTCAAATTATCAAATTATTGACACAATCATATAGATATTGCACTCAATTTTGATCTAGTCCTTCGTTATCTTTCTTTACTTCAAATTATTGACACTTGATTGAATATAGATATTGAATATAGATATTGCACTCAATTTTTATGGTCCTTTGTTATCTTTCTTGACTACTTCAAATTATTGACACAATCATATGCTTTTTGTTACTCTTTCTATTCCTTCCTTACATCTATTCTCCCCCTATATATTGTGTACTCTCCCACATAGATAAATTGCACTCAATTTCATAGGCTCTTCTTTTGAAGTCAAATATATTGTATTCTCCCCCTTAGATATTGTGTACTCTCACACATAGATATTGCACTCAATTTTGATGGTCCTTTGTTATCTTTCTTGACTACTTCAAATTATCAAATTATTGACACAATCATATAGATACTGCACACAATTTTGATGGTCCTTTGTTATATTTATTTACTTCAAATTATTGACACTTAATCATATAGATATCATATAGATATTGCACTCAATTGTGATGTTCCTTTTTTATCTTTCTTGACTACTTCAAATTATTGACACTTGATCATATAGATATTGCACTTAATTTTGATGGAAATGTGGATCTCAAAGAAAATTCATGATTAATGCTTCTAGAAACTAAACATAATAATGTATTAGGACATGCTCCTTTAACTTGAAAATATTACATGGTCGAAATGTGGATCTCATGACTCTTCATGATTAATGTTTCTAGAAAACAAACATAATTTAATGTGTTAGGACATAATTTAATGTATTAGGACATGCTCCTTTAGGCTTGGTGGAATTACCTTTGCTTTCATGATTAATGCTTCTAGAAACCAAACATAATTTAATGTATTAGGACATGTTCCTTTAGTCTTGGTGGAATTAATTTTGTTTTTTATTTCTCTCTTACACACACACATATATATATTAAGAGATGATCCCATTTTCTTTTTTATTCATAGATAAAATGTCATTTAAATACAAGATTTATCATAATGTACAATGATTCATCCCATATTATTCATAAATTCATAACGTACAATGATTCATTCCATATTATTCATAAATTTTTTCATTAAAAAATGAACCCTTTAAATGATGAACCTAGTTAATGCTTATTCTTCATGAAGAAAACTAGATCTTTCAATTTGAATTTGATGATGGTCAAGTTTGTTATCTTTCTTGACTACTTCAAATTATTGACACAATCATATGCTTTTTGTTATTCTTTCTATTCCTTCCCACATAGATATTGCACTCAATTTCATAGGATCTTCTTTTGAAGTGAAATATATTGTATTCTCTCCCTTAGATATTGTGTACTCTACGACATAGATATTACGCTCAATTTCATAGGATCTTTTTTTGAAGTCAAATAAGTGGCAATACTTTACAAGAAATAACCCTAATTTGTTTCTCACATGTTCAAATGGTTCTCTAACAAGATAATTTACAAGAACTATTCCTAATTTGTTTCTCACATATTCAAATGCTTCTCTAACAAGAGGCTTTGAAGGATCTACAACCTCCAGTTGAAGGATGAAGGGAAAGGACCTTCAAATTACAACCAAAGGTTGAAGGATCTACAACCCAAGGTTGAAGATCATTAAACCAAAGGTTTAATAATACAACCTTGAGTGATTCCACGGGTCCTCTACACCCTTCACACGGTGAAATTGGGATAGGTCTAGTGTTTACTTCTACAAGTTCTATGGGCAGAGTCTGTAAAGGGCCAGGTAGCCTTTGGATCTCATCTTTTATAAAAGGTGACATATCTAGTAAATGCCCCTACAGTCAATCTCTGGAATGGATCTAAATAAAAGTTCTTTATTTTAATATCCATAAAACAAAACCACTTTAAGGTAAACTATGAACATGTGTCATTTCTCCCACAAACTAAAGGCTTCCTCTAATATCCATAAAACACAACCACTTTAAGGTAAACTGTGTACATGTGTCATTTCTCCCACAAACTAAAGGCTTCCTCCCATTAATTTTAGATGTGAACTCTACGATAAACTTTTTAAGTCAAACTTTAAGATAAAAAATGCGCATGTCATTTACCTCATGATCTTGTGTCATTTTTCTCATGCATTTGCAATAAATGTCAATTTAATATATATATTTTTATTGAAATTGTTTTTTTCAGGGATAAGAAAACCATTAAATATGGTTGAAAAATGGAAATTATGCATAGAATTTTCTTGCTATCCCAATCTAGGGAAAGCAGTGATTACATATGTGCTTTCCAATATTGTGACTAGCAAAGTCATCCAAAGGAAAATGAATATATCGGGAAGAACAACAAACAACGAGGCATGTTATATTGGATTGATAGAAGGCTTAGGAACAACGATGAAGTATGGATCAAATGGAATTGTAGTTTTCACAAATTCTGAACTTGTGTTCCACCAGATGAATATCGTGTGCCAAGTTAAAAAGGAGAGGCTAAAAGAACTGCATGGAATAGCAAACAATATTGTTAGCCAATTTCAATTTTTTAGTATAAGGCATTGTACAAATGTGAATAAGATGTTTGCTGATCTATTGCGTGGGGAAATGCCAATTCATGATTCATCTATCAAAGATGAATTAGAATTATACAGAGCAATGCGAATGCAAGATTCATCTCTCAAAGATGAATTGGTTTTGAGATGCTCTTCTTCAAAAATTCAAGATTCATCTCTCAAAGATGAATTTGTGTTGAGACGCTCCCCTTCAAAATTTATTGATGGACATTGTAACATATCTTCGATATGTTTGTGTTGTGTACTTATAAATGCGTCTTTTTTAATGACCATGTACTTTTTTCAATTATATACCAAGTGTGCTCCCACCACACCATGTAAAGCGCAACTTGGTGAACTTCACATTTGCAACAAATGAGCTTCACGTTTTTATAAAATTAAAATGCGGGACTTCAAGAAATTTTTGTTTAAATGGAGTTTCATGCTTCTTTTTTAATGACCATGTGTTTTTTTCAATTTTATACCAAGTGTGCTCCCACCATGTAAAGCGCAATTTGGTGAACTTATCATTTTTATAATTTCTTTTTTGCTTAAATTGAGTTTCACACATCAATTATTGCTTTGAAAGTTGTGTTCTACATAATTTTTGTACACTAAATTACAAATTGATTTTCTGAAATTTATTTTGTGTAAATGTCCACCAATATATATATATATCATGGAGGATGAACGACAAAGATCAACAGAATCCCATATGGGGGATCAGGGATCGGGGGATGTTCACGGTATTTAAATATAATCTTAAATCTCCATACATGTGTGTACATATGGAATTGATTTTTTATTAACTTTGTGAGTTAAATTAGTTGTTAATAAGTTTCATTTTTTAATTTTTAGGAGGTAATAGGAGAAGGGTTTGTACTTCATCCATGGAGCGTGCCCATGGTTCACCCAGTCGTGGTATGGTTCACACAATTTAATCAATGAATATGTATATGTATTTATATGTACACATGAATGTATTTTTAAATTGATTATAAATTCGTATTTGTTTATGAATCTTCTTTCTCATCTCGAGAGGTTGGTGGTAGTTCAAATCCACTTAGAGGGCCATCAATGAGTGGTAGCAGGTTGCGTGAATGGGGTGATATTTATTCCCTGAAGGCCAATCAACGGTTGCTGGTTTTCAGCAGGGTCATTTTGGGTGTGGTTCTCAGCAGGTTCGTTCTAGGTCTGGTTCTCAGTAGGGTCATGTTGGAGAAGATGCTAACCAACAACGTCAAGGTTGGCATCAATTTCAATATTTTTTTCATTAAATTTGTACAACTTTTTTTACATGTGTTTTTTCTAATATACGAAATTTTATATATATTGATGCAGAGGCCGAAAATGTTCCAACTAGTGGTCAAAATAGACGTAGGGCAGACCGCTACATTCAAGAAGAACGTTGTTTACCCAGCATAACTTATCCGGCCGACATTTCTGATATACCATGGGAAAAGAACATGGTGCAATGCACCTTACGAAGGCGTGAAAAACTTCATGCAAAATTGCAGAGAGATCTCATGGCTTTGACTCTACCTGTTGAGAGTCGACAAAGTCTTAAAATAGTTACACATTCATTGGGCGAAATTGTAAATGTGTACAAAAATCTTGGGCCAACGACTGATACATTTGTATAAGTGATGAGAAAGAGAAAGGAAACAGTAATGGGTCCAGATAAATGGGAGGATGTAAAACAAAAAGTTACAAAAGATGTGGCCAAGTCAATGTTTAATTTCAAGGAAGGGCCGAAAAGAAAAATGTTGAAGGTGCAATATTTCAACCACCCAAATACAGCTCGCTATTTGTATGATAGGCACCTTGCGGCCTATGGAAGGCTCCCATGGAACGACGAGGTTCCTGTTTATTTTGCACAAATGTTTTACGCAGAATTTTTTTTGGGTATGAAACCCAACTACAATGACCTTCTATCAGAATTTTTTGGCCTGGAGAAAGGTCAATTATATGACCGTAAGGGCGCTAAGCGAGATGTGGAGTTGCCTCACCCTGAGCCGCCATTGGTGAGTCGACCTTTTCGGGTCGAAACTCTGCGGTTAGAGATGGATGCGACTTCTCAAATAAGTTGAGAAGCAAGGGATGTCATGATCGACAATTTTTACAGCGGATTGGGTGGAGTCGATGTTTGTTTAAATCGACAAAGAGCACGTGAAAATGCACGTGCCAATTTTGTGTATTGTACAGATGAAGAGATTGACAACATGAATGTTGAAGATCTCCGAATATATGCAAAAATTTGTTGCAGTGGTTTGCAAGACCTAATTCTTCATGAGGAAGAGGGCACCAGAATGGTATGTGTTAATGACCTTAGGGTTTGAAATTATTTTAACATACATATACATGTGTACAATTTGTAATAAATACATGTGTATGTACATGTATACATTTATTTGTATGTACATTAATCTAACAAAAATGTATGATTATATGTTAAAACACCGTTTGCAGTTCTCACACATGATGCATGACGAAAATGTTAATATCACGTTCGGGACCTCTGGTTCAAACAATGCAGATGGGTCTGACCATCAAGATATGTTGGCAAATGTTAGTGTTTTTTAAGTGATTTTAAAATAAATAATTGTGCACACATGTACATGTATGTATATATAATTTGATAAAATGTTTTAACAAATACCGATTCCATCTGATGTTTTTGGATGGCAGTACCTTCTTCTTCCTTGGGAGATGTACCTTCTACTTCCTTAGGAGATGAGCCACAAGTATGGACAATTTTTCACAAGTTTAAAATTTATATTTAAAAGTTATATATATATATATATATATATATATATATATATATATTCCACCTCAAAAAGTTCCATTAAAAATTGAGATATATATATATATATATATAGAGAGAGAGAGAGAGAGAGAGATCTATATTTTGAGTTATTTAAATTTTTTTGAATTTAGGTTCCTATAGAAGATTTCTTTAATCCGAGGACTCTAGTGACGGAGATAGGAACATCCACAACATTTGAACAAGTTGTCTTTAGTTCCTTTTTTTAATATTATTGAAAATAAGTTTATATATGTACACGTGCATTTTCATTTGAAAGTTTTTAATATATATATATATATATATATATATATATATATATATAACTGTACATGTATATTGTACAGTTTACCGCTGCAGATGTTCCTATGGGAGAACTTGTTCATCAAATGGAGAGGGAACCTCATGAGGTATTGCATGATTTTTTTGTTATATTTTGTTTTTTACATGAAGTTCTAGATATATATATTCTCACTCATTTTTAAAACATAAAATTTTAATGTTCAAGTACATGTGCATTGTGTATGTAGGTTTCCCATGATGCTTCACATGATAGTGCGCGGATTGAGACCCTGATAGGAAAGACGCTAGATCCGTCTCTATTTGATGGACATGATTTGTAGATTTGATTTCAAGATTTAGATGGTCTTAAAATTTCTTTTTTATATATGATCTAGATGCAATGTCATATATATATATATATATATACAACTTGATACAGTTTGATACTTGTGAGATCTACAATTTTTGGACATATTTTATTACATTGTTAATATAATTTGTTTTGTTTCAAAAAGTTAATTTTTGGATGGTTTTAGTACTTTTGGCATGTGAATGTGAAGTAATGTTGTCATCTGAACTACATTTGGCATGTTATGTAATGATGTGTTATAATTTGTTTTATTTTTAAAATTTAAGTTTTGGATGGTTGGAGTACATTTGGCATGTGAAGTAATGTTGTGATCTATAATTTTTTGTTAAATTAAAAGTTAAAAGTTTTGGATGGTTTCAATCTACATTTGGCATGTGATATAATGTTAAATGTTTTTATTGGATAGTTGAATTATAATTGGCATGGCATGTGAAGTAATGTTATGTATGATATAATAAAAAAGTTTTTAAAACTCAAGTTTTGGATGGTTTCAATCTACATTTCACATGTGATATTTAATGTTTTTATTGTTGCACGATATATAATCAAAAGGTTTTTAAAACTTAAGTTTTGGATGGTTTCAATCTACATTTGGCACATGTGGTATATAATGTTAAATGTTTCTATTGGATCTAGTTGAACTATAATTGGCATGGCATGTGAAGTAACGTTGCATGATATATATAATCAAAAAGTTTTTAAAACTCAAGTTTTGAATGGTTTCGATCTACATTTCACATGTGATATTTAATGTTTTAATGTTGCACGATATATAATCAAAAAGTTTTTAAAACTTAAAAGTTTTGGATGGTTTCAATCTACATTTGGCACATGTGGTATATAATGTTAAATGTTTCTATTGGATAGTTGTTCACTATAATTGGCATGGCATGTGAAGTAATGTTGCACAAATCCCTTTAATTTTGATTTAATGTTAATTTTTTTTTAAATGTAAATCCATTTAATTTTGATTTGATGTTAAATGTTTTAAATGTTTTGATATAAGTTTTTTATGGTTTCAATCTACATTTGGCCTATGGAAGACCCCATGCATAGACAACGGATGTGTTGCAGAAGGGGAGGTGGGGGTAGGGATGGAGGGGGTAGGAGTGCTGGCTCTCGCCCTCCTCTTTCCATCCATGACACAGGTAGCCACCCTCTTCCAGCAAGAAATGAAGCACAATTTCAGTTCATTAGTGCTATGGTCAGACTACAAATTATGGCGACCATTTCCATCTCTTTTCAGGAGGAGCTGCAAGATCAAGGTGCTTCTAGTTCCAAGAGGCGATGGAGAAAGTCCATCATCCCAGCCCATCAACTCTAGGACACCAGAAAGTTGGCAGCTCTTCTAGTCAAATCCACCTCAACGAGCTCCAACAGCGATGGCGCGAGAAGCGACAACTCCTCCTAACACTCCAAGGGAGTAGATGATGATCTGGAGGACTATGATTTTCCAATTGTGCAGGATAATCCTCCTACACACATTGATAGCTAGCCTAATGTCAGGTCCTCTTTAGCTTTTTCTTGGTTATGGGCAGTCCCCTTTTTGTTTTTTAATTCACACCCCCCCTGGTGTTGGCTAGTTAGGCAACCCATGAGACGGGTCTCGCTATGTATATTATGTTCATTACAGTTATATATGTGTAAATCCTTTAATTTTGATTTAATGTTCAATTTTTTGATATAATGTTAAATGTTTTGATCTAAGTTTTAGATGGTTTCAATCTACATTTGGCCTAGATGGAAGACTCCCATGTGAAGTATTGTTCTGATTGAATAAAAAAGAGTAAACAAGTAGTTGTATATATGGAAATCCCTTTAATTTTGATTTAATTTTATTTAAATGTTAAATGTTTTGATCTAAGTTTTGGATGGTTTCAATCTACATTTGGCCTAGATGGAAGATACTCCTATTTCAAGTATTGTTTTGATATATTCAAAAAGATTTTAAAGTAGTTATATGTAAGTCCCTTTAATTTTGATTTAATGTTAAATGTTTCAAGATATAACATGTTAAATGTTTTGATTTAAGTTTTGGATGGTTTCAATCTACATTTGGCCTAGATGGAAGACTCCCATGTGAAGTATTATTTTGATTTAATCAAAAAGAGTAAAGAAGTAGTTATATGTAAATCCCTTTAATTTTGATATAATGTTAAATGTTTTGATCTAAGTTTCGGATGGTTTCAATCTACATTTGGCTTAGATAGAAGACTCCTATGTGACTTGTAAATTGTTTTGATTTAATCAGAAAGTTTTTAAAACTCAAGTTTTGGATGGTTGAAGTACATTTGGAATCTTAAGATTGCTTTCGATCTCTACATGTAGTCTTGTTTGAATGAAAAAAATTCCAATAGGAATAACATAGCTTTTTAATGCAACTAACCATGTATCAATTAAGCTCTAATTGAAAAAAGAGTTTAAAGAAGTAGATATATGTACAAATTATCCCTTTAATTTTGATTGGAAATATAAGTCTAGTACATATATGTTTGTTGAATTTGGGTCAATGTCGTTAATGCACTCAAATAGGTAGCCTTGTTGATTTATAATTTGGTAAATTGATGACATTCAGTTAATTTCATTCTATAACATAGAACATATATCCGACCATTGGACAGAAAAATTTTGTACTAGATTTTCAATCAGGAATAGAGATGTGGGTCAAATCCCACCAAAAGTCGAAGAAGTGCTTCGAGTCTCGTCTGAAAGGAATATTCGTACAAAACTATACTGTGGATGATTTATTTACATTGCACAGATAGTTTTTACCACAAAATCTCACAAGAAAAATTGGGCACATTAAGTTCATGTATATATCCAATACGATTTTTCATCAATGCAGATAGAAAAATTACTTATAGTTAAAATTGCATTCTAGAACATATATATTAAGTACATTTAAATCATTTTTCATCAATGCACATAGTAAAACTACTTGAACTATTAATTTCATTCTAGGATGTATATATATCCAATATGTAAGTAACATTTTTCATCAATGCACATTGAACATATCCGACCATTGGACAAACAAATTTTATACTAGATTTTCAATCAGGAATAGAGATGTGGGTCAAATCCCACCAAAAGTCGAAGAAGTGCTCCAAGTCTCTTGTCTGAAAGGAATCTTTGTACAAAACTATACTGTGGATCATTTATTTACATTGTGGATACTTTTTACCAGAAAATCCAACTAGTTTTTCATCAATGCACATAAGAAAAACTAGTTCCAGTTAATTGCATTCTAGAACATATATATTGAGTACGTGAATCATTTTTCATCAATGCACATAGTAAAACTACTTGAACAATTAATTGCATTCTAGAACGTATATATATATCCTTGATACATGTAAAAATTTTCATCAATGCACATTTATATATCCTTGATACCTTCAGTTGATACTAGAGCACGTGCACATGTACCAACAAAATTTGTACATGTGCAAACACTTGCACAAATAACATAAGCAACTCATTTTTTAGTTGAGTGTACTGGAAGCTCTAAAACATATTTAATCAAAAGAGAATAAATTGTTGGGCAATTCAATTAAAAAAATTCCAATGGAATGCCATCTTCAATAATCCATTCATGATTGGATTTTGACTTTTTCCATTTTTTAATTTTCGTTTTTCTCTTTGATTGAACCTCTATCAACTTTATGCGTGCTGCACACACCAAGTGAATATATTGACAACTTATGGAATCAGGTTCATAGTCTTCAAAGTAAACAAAGTCCCCACTTTGATTAGTTTTTTTGAAAAAATAACCTTTCAGTATAATAGATCCTCTGTCATATTGAAATCCGTGATCATTATAGTTTTCTAATAATTTCATTTTTCGTTCAGTGCAATGCATCAAATAATACTTAACATTTTCATCGTTGTCAATAGGTGCAATTACAACAAAAACATCTCCTGCACAATAAAACAAACTTTTAAACAAAATTATACATATTTAAATTTATTTCTAGATCTTTAAATCATTAGAAATAAATTCAAATGTTACCTTCTCTAACAAGATCAGAAACTCGATCACCATAAGATGATATTGTAGTTTCCTCTGATTTCATTTCTTCAAGCATTGCAACAGACATTTTTCCCTTTGTATTTAGCTCTATATGTTTCCAATCTTTTACATACATGTTGTTTTCACAAACGTCATTGGATTTTGTGTTGTCTATGCAAACATCACAAAAACAAGAATATTTTCTTTTATCCAATACAAACATATTTACGGACGAATTTGTTTTAATTGAATGCAATTTTCGAGTTCCTTTTCTTGTTTCAACGTCATTTCCAATTGATCAATCTACGTCTTCAATCCCAATATGCCAGAAAAAAAACTCTATATAGAAAATTAAATGAAGAATTTGTAAATATGATCTATCAAAATACAATCAAAGATAATCATTGCATGATAAATGTACACAATGTTTAAAATTAGATTTCCAATAAAAATTAAATTGAATGTACCTTCACACTTCCCTTGATGGGTTAGTCTCATGGCTTAGAGAAGTGATGCACCATTGAACAACTTATTTAGTGTTCACAAGTCGGCTTGCAGAGGGGTTCATTTGATATCTTCGAAGTGCTTGTTTTATGCATGCTCCTGCACCGTCATGTTCTCCTTTTCCATGGCCAGTCTCAAAGAAATTCCAACAACGTTTAATGCAGGTTTTCTTATGAAAACATCACAACCAAAAGAATGATCGTGTAGATTTGAATTGACCCGCGCATCTATCTAACCATATCCAATGTTCACTGAATGTTATTCCACGATTTTTGAAGGAATCATAAATCTTTCAAAAACAATGTTGTACAAAATATGTATCATGTGTACGATCGTCACTGATATAAAAGTGATATTCTTTAATGATATGTCGATTTTCACTCGTGCTTTCTATATGATCGACATTTTGTTCAGCATGTCTATATAGAATATGGATGAGCATGGAGACTTGGTTAGAATGATAGTATTCACTCTGAATTTATTTTTGTGGAACAAATGTGCAGTTTTCTACAAAATCAATCACTGACAAAATGGTCCTTGGTGGAAAAACTTCACGAGATTTTTTGAATTGCAAGTCTTTCCATCGAGCTCTATGGGAATGCTTGGTGTATTTGTAAATTTCTTCCTCAAACTTTCTCAAAAAGTCTATCACAAAAATTTCGTCTTCTAGTAATTCAATTCTTTTAACACTATTTGCACCTTGAATCGATGTATCGATATATTCATATCTCTTCCATTTCACTTTCATGTTGGAAAATGATTGATCATTTATATCAATACGATATTTGTTTTGAAATTTAGTCAAATTTCCACAATCATCGTATTTTTTACCACCAACACATTTCTTTTTGTAAAATAGTTCATCGCTTTCTCTTTCACATAGAATTTGAGATATGAAATCACGGATAGTGGAAGGAGGAGGTGAATCCTTCCATAATTTTCTACCAAAATCAAGTAATGTGTCACAATATAACTCAAATTCCACATGATAGCGGTAACAACAAGTGTCGCGTACGGTGATAGGTTTTACATACCATGGTTTTTGTTGAAAAAAAGCACTGATTGAAACATGAATTTGACGATTCTCTTCTTTGAACTTGTTGAATAACTCTATCTGAGTGGTTTCCAAGAAATATTTTTCATGTTCTTCGTACTGATTTCGTGCTATTCTTCTTTGCATCACATGCCTTACAATTGGCGAAGCACGCGAATTGTTCTTCCAATATTCATAAATTATTTTTTTAACATTTTCTCCAAGTCTATCTTTGTATGGTTGCCTACAAATAGCTCTCCAACAAGCGAGTTCATCATTTACATCTACTTACAGCCGAAATTTTCGATGTTTTTGCAAAGTCTTTCGTGAGGTTCCTAATGCTCATGCCATAGATGTTACCAAACAATTCTCTTTAGTACTTGATGAAACCATTGCCATATGTATTCCTCTACGTACAATTGAAATTTTTTTATCTCTAGATTTCTTAATTGAATTTACAGTACTACTTATATTTTGTATCACATTTTCCTTCATTTTTTTATCTTTGGTTGATTTTTGAATACCCAGTAGTGCCATAGCTTCTTTTATTTTCCTTAACGATAGGAGACCTTTCAACATTTGAGCTTGAACTGTCACCCACTCATTTAAGAAATACTTTTAAAAAATGCAGTTAACACGATATCGTATAACATGGTCAGGTTTTTTATCTCCATATCTATGAGTGTCAACATTTTCTAACATCTCATCATCGCCATTGATTTCATCTGTACATATTCGAAAAAATAGTACATAATAAGCTTACATATGAACAATAAATAACTAAATTAATAAATATATGTATAATTTCAATAATACGTGCACGTGTTCAATATATATATATATATATATATATATATATATACATACCTTGTGATTCAATTTCTTCATTTGAATTTCTTTCAATATTTTCACCATCTTCATTCATTGGTTCAATACCTCTTTCACTTTCTCTTTCAAAATTTTGTATCTCATCATCAATGTTTTGAGGAATATCTCTATCTTTTTACATTAAACAAAATATTTAAATTCAAATTAGTTCATCAAATAAAAATTAAGCTTCACATTTTACACTAGGAAAATTTTAAATATATCAATAGATCATAATATTTACATTTACATACCTGCTTCAATTTTTGCTTGAGGTTGATTTTCCCCTTCAATATTTGAGAGGGCTTCTATCTTTCTTTTGCGAGATTGTCTCGTCTCTTCTCTACGTTCCTCAGGGTCTCTTTTTCGATCATATTTTCTCGCACAAGTCCTTCGATTTCCCATGATAATAGAGTATGAAGTTCAAAAAATTTCCTTCAAAAAATCAGACAATAACTCAATTAGAAAAAGCATCACAAAAGATTTAATTTTTAAAAAAAAATCATTTTAAATTTTTTGCAAAAAATACATACTCCAATCCAAAACACTTAATTTAAAAAATTCGAGAAAAAAATGTCTTAAAAAATGAAACGAAGCTCAAAATATTTACTTCAACTCAAAACACGTACTCTAAAAAATGGTCACTTCAAAAAATGCCTCCAACTTTAAAAAAAAGTCACTTTAAAAAATACTTTCAGAAAATGTATTTTCGAAATTAAACCCAACTCCATACTTTCAAAAAAAATGAAGCACAAAAAACACCCAAAAAAATGTATTACATACCTCCAAGAAATGTCCTTTGAATGTACGTCCAAGAAAATTTCTTAAACCCAAAACAATTATATCAGACCGTCTCCAAGAATTCGAAATTAAACACAAATCCATACTTTCAAAAAAAATGAAAAAAAAACATCCAAAAAAATGTATCACATACCTCCAAGAAATGTCCTTTGAATGTACATCCAAGAAAATTCTTTAAACCCAATTTTTTTTTTTCAAAAATCAAACCATCTCAAAGAAATGTCCTTAAACCCAAAACGATTCTTTGCAAAATTGGTCCGCCTCCAAGAAATGCCCTTAAACTCAAACCTTCAAGAAATGTCTTCAAACCCAAACCAAGAACTTTATAAAATCAGAACAAATGTGAAAAATGTGCAAAAATTATGAATGATTTCGCGGCAATTTATATTGCCGCGAAATGTGTTTTAGGAGGGGCGCCGCGAAATTTTCTAGCCGACGTAAAACTAGATTACAGTTCGGCCGAAATTTTATTAAAAGTTCGGCTGAACTTCAATAAATAATTCGGACGAACTATTAAGTTGTTAGATTTAACGGGTCTTCAGCACAAAAAATAGTTCGGCCGAACTTTTAATCAAATTTCGGCCAAACTAGTGCGTCACCAGTCACGCAGCTTGACATTTCTGCAACTTTGGACTGATTAAACTCCATGAAACATTATCAATTAACTGTCGAAACCAAGACAAACATTTTCATATTTGAATCTACTTTCAGGAAATATAACTTTTATGGAATTTCATAAACATTTACTAATTTTAATTAATTTTCTAATAAAATGGGTGCAAACAATTTCTGAGGGTCATTGTGATTCAGTGAAATCAAAATTTTGTATCTCCCAAAATACATTGTAAAAAAATTGAAAAAATTATGGGGCATTACATTGGTCTGTCGTCTCTAATGGGTAGCTTTTAGATTTTTAGTTTATAACTTATATGTTAAGAAATTTGGTGTGTCGTGAAACATATCCAAAATATGTAGTTTTTTCATATTGGACCAGTTCAAAAAATTCTAGTAATTATGATATGCATCCATTGGCTTTGTAAATATGATGAAACCAAAGTAGACTATGTCTAGATTGTTGTAACACATTTTTTTTTTCTCAAAAATACAAATTTTCAATGAATACAACATTGTGTATTAACATGACTTCTTATGAATCCTTTGATTGTTAAGAAACACACACTGAAAGAAACACTAAGTTGACATATCAAATCTGCATAAAAAAATTTCAAAAAATAAGTAATAGAAAGCTAACAAAATTTTTGACAACTTTTATTTTTATCACAAAATGAAATTCTAAACAGAAAAATTGTTATAGTTTGTAGAAAGTTGAAGAACCGAAAAAAATGAAATTTTTTTCTCAAAAAAGGGCAAAAAGTGTAACCCAACTTCACATTTTCACCCCTCCAGCTGAACACCGAACTCTAGAGGGAGAGCTTCCTACTTGCCATGCTCTGGAACATGATCAAATCTATCCACAATACCAAACAATTCTTTTAATACCAACACTATATCAATCTCCATGTTATCCTTTGAATTCTATATCTTTGACACAATTACCTCCATTGTTGCCTGCACATTCTCTACATCTTTCTTCAAGCCTTCCAAATGACCTGAAATGAGAGTAAAATGAGACCAGGCCTAAAAGATAATTTTCCCTCCAACCTAAGAAATCATGTCCTCCACTTCCTTCTTGAACACACATAATAAATTTCCAAAGGAGTCTTTGATGCCATTTCCTGAAGGGGAAGCCATCTCTTTAGCACGATAATATTTTTGCATAAGTAATATTTAAACAATTATGCAGGGAATATTTCAGCAAAGTTGTAGGATATATTTCAGAATTGTGCAGAGAATATTTAAAAAATAGTGTTGGAAGTAATGGAGAAACCTAAACTTAGATTATTGTTATAATAAAGATAGGTTTGAGAATCTAATCTTAGACCTCATATCATAATATCTGGGGAGTGGTTGAAACCATCCTGTTAGTGTGAAAGCCTATATAATTGAGGCTCATCTGACTCAATAGTCAGTGCTTGTATGAGTGTGTGTACACTCTCTAGGTTCTCACCTGGAGAGCCATTTAATCAATGGTTATTTAATTTCATTTTTTAACATGGTATTAGAGTGCACAAGTTGAGAGGCTTGTGTGTTGTTTGGTTAAGTCCTCGAAGGCCCAGGACAATTGTTGGAGGACATGAAAATTTGTGACGGATCGTTGTTGCTGTAAGAGCGATGTGGATCTAGGGAGGAAGCCGAGTACCTGGCGCCACAATAAACTGATGCCTGGTTGCATTCGACATGATTTTAGGGATCTTATTTATTGGCAACATTTGGCTAGTCTTACAGAATTTTATATGTGGAGGCCCAATTCCGTAGTCCGGTTGGGTGGAAAGCATTTATTAAAAACAATATTAATTAATTTGCTATGTTATTTCAGAAATATGTGTCATTAGAAATTGCTAATCACATGCAACAAAATTGGATGTCGATAGCATTTCCATCTTGTTGAGAGGTCATTTTATTGCTTGTCACAAGAGCCGAGGGCACTGAGACCTGCGTGGCATAGAAGCCACAATCTACAAGGTTCTATTGTTGAAGAGCTTCCAAAGGGAAAATTTTCTTGCCTGCGCGGTAACAGGGTTGTTGGAGCTCGTTAGAGGACCGAGTGGAGTCAAAATCTGGAAGCAAGACAAAACCAGATAAGTTGGACCTTTAAAAACATGTCTATATTTTTATATATTTTTGATTATGATGATGATGATGATTTTATCATGTGGACATTTGAAGGCATTAGCATGGGCAGTATTTTTAATTCTGAAGAAATTTTAGAAAAACAATGTGGTTCCGTTGATGGCCATGAGAATCAAGAGGCACAGTCTGTTGTGCAAGATCCTAAGATTGAAGAGTCACGATTTGATCTCCAGGAAGGATGTAAAGAGGAACAAAGTGTTGAAGATCAATTGGACGAGCCACATAAATCTGATTGCAAAGACGTGGCAGAAGAAGACAAAGCTGGAGAGAATTTAAATTGTGATTATCTCATGAATATTTCTGTGAGTCCAGACATTAGCAACAACAACAAGGAAAAAGCAACGAAGTTTGAAGAAGAATTGAAGTTTCTTGAAGCATGGCTTGAAACACCATGTCTTTATGAAAATCAACACAGAAGTTGCATCAAAAAATGATGAAGATGTTATTGTTGAAGTTCATATGGTTGACACTAGAAATAGTGAGAGGGAAAATTCTCCTATCTAGCCTGTCATAATTTTGAGAAGGGTGAGAATAAGAATTCAAGGTTTCTAGCATTGGGGAAGAAATGAGGTGAAAATACATCACTACCTCACGGCGAGGAAAGTGAATATGAAGCCTCACCTCGGAATGAACAAGTATGGAGTCACGAGCATAAAGACAAAAATGAAAACCTCTATTACCAAGTTTTTCATTTTTTTTATTGTAAGCCTAGCTGAGACTATACCAATAGGCGTAAGTTATTGTTCAGTACGCTTTCTCCATTAAGGGGGAGTGTTGGAAGTAATGGAGAAACCTCAACTTAGATTATTGTTATAATGAGGATAGGTTTGAGAATCTAATCTTAGACCTCATATCCTAATATATGGGGAGTGGTTGAAACCATCCCATTAGTGTGAAAGGCTATATAATTGAGGCTCATTTGACTCAATAGTCAGTGCTTGTATGAGTGTGTGTACACTCTCCAGGTTCTCACCTGGAGAGCCATTTAATCAATAGTTATTTAATTTCAGTTTTTAACAAATAGTGTAGATAATTATTGCAACAATTGTACAAAGAATGTTTTAGAAATGAGCAATGACAAGGAATAATGTATAGGTGATATTTTCCATGCAGAAATAGAAAACCAAAAATTGTTTATGGTTTTATTATACAATATAAAATACTTATTTTAGTGGAGAAAAGTTATAGAGTATTTTTTACCTTACTATTATGCTACCAAATTTTCTCTAGAAATAAGGAATTGTAGACACTCTTGGAAAGAGCATCAAAAATTTATAGTGTAAATATTACTTACTCAATAATATAATGAATGTGCTTTAGAGTGTGATTTTTTCTTGAGAAATCAATTTTCCCATGACATGATGTTGTTAATGATCTATTATTTATTTAATATGTTTACAACTATTTTAATTTGAATTTTTGTACATTCTTCTTCTCTAGGAGGAAATAAACATACTCCACACCTCAATTTTCTTTATCATTTCCAATATTAAAAAAAAATGAATATTATTTATAATTTTATTTTATTTGAAATATTCAATTAATATTTAACCATCATATGATTAATAATTTTAAATTTTGTCACTCAATTGGTCATTCGAGATATGTGAAATCTTTAAATAGATCATAACCCCAAAAGAAAGAAAAACAAAACAAAAAAAACATTTTATATACTAATTTATTTTATTTTTGAATTTGGTAACATCACTAATAATAATAAATTAAATAAATTTTTTTTTTTTACTTTTTAAACCAATTTAATTTTAATATATATATTCAAACAATTATATACTAATATAGCCATATGAACTAAATAATTAATAAAAATTGATAGTAATAAAAACAAATTATTTATTTATATATCATTTAATTTATGCATTATTTAACTAATGTAATGTTAAAATTATGTAACCTCAAAACAAAATAAAAATTACAAACAGAAAACATTAAAAGAATATATATATATTTTTAAATAATTCATACTTACCCATATACTAATTTAATAGTCAATATAAATATTAAAAATACAATTATTGATTTTTAAAGATACACAAATATATAGTTTCATTATTAAAAAAACAAAAAAAATATGTAGTTCCCACTAGCTTAAACACATTATGTTTACAACACTTACTTTACACTCGCTATGACGCAGATAGAAAGTGGCTTTCATTGGATTTTGAGTATTTAAAAGATTTTTTTTTTCATACTAGTTGACTTGTGTTCTATATTCAATATTTAATCATAACCTTATTTTCAATAGTGAAAATAGGTATAATTTTTTTTTTTCAAAATAAGTGTTTTTTTGTTTAATATTATAATTGATTATTATGGAAAATTTAAATCTAAAAGAAAGGGTAGCAATTATTTCTCCTGCAACCAAAAAAATAATCAGCTTATCATAAATAATTTTAATTTTTTTGGAGAAAGAAAAAAACAAATTGTGTTTTCAAGAATTTTCAATAAACTTTTTTTCATAAAATCTCTCCAAAATAAAGAGTTTGAAGGCTAAATTCATAATTAGCATATGACAAAAAGACAACAAAATAAACTTTGGAGGTTTAAGTCTCTAGATTTGAAACTCCATAACTAGTGTGTTGTGGCCATCCACAAATTCATAGATATCAAGATTACTTAGGAAACACTTGGAACACTTGATAACTTCCATGGATAGTTGGCCAACTTTCATTTTGATTTCTATATAGATATTTTTGCATGTGAACCATTCCAATGAACTCATTTCACCCTTTATGTTCTATAAAAGATGTTCAAGAGAGCACACCATGATGTTAATATGATCATAGACCCAATCCACCACCAATTTTGAGTATCCAAAATATGAATTTTATTTATATTTTTGAAATTTGTAATATATATTATTGTCAAAAGTGTTATAAATTTTTCTTTTTTGGTTCATCCTTGCTAGAGGAGTATCTGATATGCATAAAACACAAAAAAATGGCAACCATTGCACACAGAAAAAACACGAATAATATATATCTATTACTCTATATTCAATTACACGAATACATCACAATATTTATAGTGCTGCTGAGATCCAACCACTTCTAAATATGAATAGGGAGGTGGAGATATTCTCTCAACATCCACCTGCAGATCTGCAACTAATTCTAATATGAGTATGGAAGAATTATCTTCCAATACTCCCCCTTAATTCTTACATACATAACATAATAATAAAAATTATCTTTGTCTCATTGGTCTTCATCAACAACTCTACCCACTCTGCAGTCTTCTGGATTCCGCTCTTTCTTTCTTCACATCTTCGAGCCTACCTTCCAACTCATTTAAAGTACACCTGCTTCTGACTAGCAATGTTGAATTTGTAAGATTAAGTATTCTTGACACCCCTGAAGAAGAGTCTTGACACTGAAATAAACTATTGAAATATTTCCATCTCTGAAATAACCCTGATGGATAAAATTCAACAGTCATATAGGAAAATATTCTAGGTACGGAATATGATTAGCGATCAATCCTACAAAGTGACCTTTACACAAAAATAAACTTAAACCCCACACTATAATGATATATTCCACACCACACCACACACTTGCACATCACATCACAAAACGTTCTTTAGAAAATTTTGAGAGATGGTTCAGAAGGTTCATTGTCACTTGAAGAGTCTTCAAATATAACATCAGGTGAATCTTCTAAAAATGCCGCATAGGCTTATTTTTCAATCTTCCATTCAGAAGATCTTGGGCCTGAGTTTTGCAATTGAATGTTGTATGTCCATATTTATGACAATAGAAGCATTCAATCTTATTTTTATTCACCCTTCCCTTGGAGAATAGTACAAGTTCATTGTGTGAAATAGCCTCTGTGTCACCTATCCTCTTTTGTTTTTCCGTAAGAGATGATATCATTTCATCAAGTGATTGAAGTGACATTTGACTTAGAGTAAATATGGCATTGTCATATTTTGAAGACAAGTTATTTAATAAAATTACCTTTGCATCATCCTCATCTACTTTAGAATTAATTTCTGTCAACTGTCTCATCAAAGATTTTAACTCATTTATGTGTGTTGACAATGATGTCTCACTATGAATTTGGAGTTTAAACAATTGTAACTTTAAGAAAAATTTTGCATTAACAACTTTTTCCCCAAATACCTTATTCATTTCATCCCATATTGCTACAGAAGATTTATGTAAGTCAATAAGATGTAGCTCGGAATCTGCAAGTGATAGTCCAAGGATAGACTTGGCTCTTTCCTCTCTTTTTTCCCATTCAATTAACTGTTTAGAATCTGTAGGTGCTTTTTCTGTGCCTTGTATAATATTCCATAGATTCCTACTCATCATTTGCAGCTGAATTTTTACCTTCCAAGTGTGGAAATTAAAGCCATTAAACTTTTCCAATGCAATAGGCTCCATGCTGGAAAGAAAATCTTTACCTTTTTTTTATTTTATTTTTCACAAAAAAAAATAACTCTGCAGATTTAAAACAAATGATACCAAATTGAATTGATGGCTCTCATTCTTGCGGATACGTAGTAGCTCCAAATCTGCACGTTGCATGACACCTGCAAATCACGCAACACAGCTCCACTACGGCTCCTTCGCAGCACGTGATGTTCATCCCACTGCACTCCAAGACACATCCATGTCGAATCCACCAAGTTCTTCAAAATACAATGTTACACATCTCTGAGAATTGTGTTTCATGCAGGACAGTATAAAGGATTCTTTCAGCAAATATCACTACGGCATCAAATTGAGTGACACGATGGAGGTTATTAAAAATGGAAAACTTGAACATAAGAATTTGAGCCCTCTTAACATTCATAAAGGAACTGATGGTTGGCTCAGGTGTGAGAACAACCGAAGGCTGTATGGCTCTGATACCAAATTAAAATTGAAATGGAAACCATTGCACACAGAAAACACACGAATAATATATATCTATTACTCTATATTCAATTACACGAATAGATCACAATATTTATAGTGTGAGAACCAACCACTTCTAAATATGAATAGGGAGGTTGAGATATTCTCTCAACATCCACCTACAGATCTGCAACTCATTCTAATATGAGTATGGAAGAATTATCTTCCAATATAAAATTTCTCTAGCTTCTTGGTTGACACCATAAAAAAAACTCCCCAGTGGATTTCCTAATGAATGGATGACATGATTCACATTTTATTTTTTTCCTTTTTGTTTCTAACTACCCTTAATTAATTATTTATAATAAATAAAATTATTTAAACATTGTTTATATATATATATATCAAATGAATATTTAAATTTGTTTGATACTAGATTCTACCAAGATTCCAATATTATACAATAAAAATGTGCTTTACATACTAAATTGATTCAAAATACATATAATGAGTGTGCTCATTGTTAACAATGTATGTTTCTTTTTAAATGGGTCAAACTTGTGATACAAATTGGGTGGTCTCATACACTTAAATTTGTTCTACAACAAAGAATTTCATACCCCAATTTGATCTAACTTAGCTATGACATACCATTATTATTTTTTAATCATTATTAATTTGAAAATAATTACATATAATTTTATTAAAAAAATTATAAACATAATTATGCATTAAGGCGTTCCTATTTGAAAACAACTCCCCTAGCTGCCAATGTGTCCATGTTTGAGCCATTGGATCAAATGTTAGACGATTGAAACATTTTAGGCCATTAGATCCACAAGTAAATAGTTTTATATATGTTTTTTATAATGTTAGTTTTTTTTTATTTTTAATAAGTATTTAGGTTTTAGTGACTTTTAAGTTTAAATGATGTTATTAAAAAATTGTTAACTTTAAATAAAATTTATATCATAAAATTAAGCTCCACACAAAACAATTAATTTAAATTAAATGGATAAAAAACACTATAAAAAAAGGAAAATAACTATGTATGTATTTAAATATTACATTTTTGTGTCCCCATGCTCTCCAACAAAGTATGATAGAAATGTTGTTATGTCATGTTTAACATTTTGACTATGTCAAATTACACAAAAATAAAAATAAAAGTAAATTAAATAAAAATATTGACATAATGTAATGAGCACTTTAACTAGGTCAAAATACAATAAAAAATAAAAATAATAAAACAAAATAATGATAAACTATAAAAACATCTCATGGTATTGATCCATGGTATTCATGTGAAATGTAGTTTATTTAAAGAGTAAATTAAGATAAGTATTTAGATTTTGGTGACTTTTAAGTTAAAAACAATGTTATTAAATTTGTTAGATTTAAATAAAATTTATATCATAAAATTAAACTCCACACAAACTAATTAGATACTCTATCCTTCCACCAAAGCTATAAAAAGTGAGAATTGTAGATTATATTTTTAATAAATTGACACTATGTGATTAAGAATAAGTTACAAACATAAGTAATAAGAGGAATGTACACGAGGGCCATGGTAATTAATGTTATTCTTTACTAATAGTATAGATCTAAACTAATTATTTAATAAAATTATTTTTAAATGTTTATAACCATTATTCTTTATATCCAAGGTTGCAATGAATCACATACATAGTGATGGACCTCATGGGAATTTTATTGCACGTAAAACACCACCCTAAAAATTCTATACTCTTGATCAATTTAGAATAACCTAAGATTTCTAGATTGGATGTTGAGGTGGGTGGTATAGTAATTGAGGATGCTTCTTAAAGGGTAAGGGAATTTAGATACTCTATCCTTCCACCAAAGCTATAAAAGGTGAGACTTGTAGATTATAGTTTTAATAAATTGACACTATGTGATTAAGAATAAGTTACAAACATAAGTAATAAGAGGAAGGCACACGAGGACCATGGTAATTAATGTTATTATTTGTACTATTTTTATTTAGAATAGTTTTATTTTTTTTTATTTTTTGTAAGTTTAGGAGTGCCTTTCCATTTTTCCATTTATCAAAAAATATAAGCAGGTTTACATATCAAAACACGATAACCTCAACCTGCCCAAAGGAAACTAGGTCTGTTGCCCATCTAAGCGAGTTAAAAGCCATCCAGTAATGAAATTGTTTTTTCCTCCTATAGTCTATAGACTCCATACTAGTATATCTACCAAAGTCTGACAACAACCTGAAAATATAAATGTTATCCACTAAAAACATGAAGCAACAAAAATAAACATCTAAGAGAGAACTACTTTATCAGTCATCCAAGGACTCAACTGGTTCAGGTTCTTTGACACTAGACCCCAGCATGTCCACTTGGTGCATCGTTTGAATTTTCCTCTCAATTCTTCCAAGACTTTCTGTTACATGATGCTGAGAAACCCGAATGTCTTGCAGTTCCTTTTTGATACCCTGGAGAACCGAAATCACCTGAGAGACCACATGTGGATCTCCTCCCACTTCTTGCAGACTCATCAAAACCTTTGCCATAACACATTTAAAGTTCCAGTAGGTCTGAATAGACTGGTGGAAAAGGGATAGTCATCCTTAAGTATTCCCTAGATAAACTATGAAGTCCATGTTATTTTCCTGCATTTCTATGTCTTCTTCTTTATGCCCACTTTATCTCTCCCATCCCTGGATGAGGTTGTAGACTAGGGGAGGGTTCCCTGCGGTGTAGGCTTCGAAAAGGTTTTCAATAACCTCTTTCTTGGACTTCTTGCCTTGCTTTCTTGAGCTTGCATTAGGTTTGACTTTATATTTCTTCCTTGTTCCCCTACCCTGTTTCTTGGTAGTCTGGCCTTTTGCTATTGTTGTTTTTCCTCTTACAATCAAGAATCAATTTTGCCCCAAATTATCTGACGGGGAGCTGGGAAAACCTGTTTTAATTTTTGCAGGGCCTGTGTAAGACAAAAGAAAGTCAATAACAATATTTTTGTTACTCTAGGTGGGGCCCACATTCTTTCTGTTCCTTTGGAAAATATCAGAGAAGGTATTCCCACAACGACGTAAGCCTAATAGCAAAGGCTTACTCAAATATGGACTCAAATGCAGACTCTAATGCAGAATCAAATGCGGCATATTCCAATTGAAACACAACGTAAAATGCATGAACAGGAACCCTAGATGGATGTTTGCACCACCCCCCCAGAAAAACCCACAAGTAGACTCTATCTCGCAGACCCTACAACATTGCATACAATTTAAAGATTGAGAGCAAGACCTATTTCCACCTCCCTTATTGTTGTTGGGATGGTCATTCCTAGCCATGCTAACTATCTCATACAATTACAAAACAAAAGCATTTTGGGTGACATCCCTACCCGAATCCCTTCCCTACTTTGTGAAACGAGAGCCCTTCCCAAATGGTAACAGTAAAACTGAACAAGGAAAGACATTACAGGGGGTTCGAAAGCAGGGTATCACCACAGGGCCAGGGAAAATAAAAAAAACCATGGCATTCTTCAAACAAAAGCTAAAGACTACATGTTGTAAAATCCCAGAACCCTGAACCTTGAAATTAAATAAAATCGACTGTAAACTATCCAAAAATTAGAAATTGGCCACTCCACTATGGAAAATGGTCACATGCATACAATGAAGCATTCTATGTCTAATTTGCAAGTATGGACAAGTCATTGGAATGGTAAAACAACCTCTTTCGAAGGGATTCCTGAGGAGAGATGTCCAGTTTACAGTTACACTCATGGTTTCTAACAAATTTAGGAGACATAGAACATACCAGGAGAGCATCTGCCAATTCCAACCTTCTTCCTTCGATGATGCGGTTTATTTCTACTGCCTTCCGGGATCGATGCTACCTCTTCGGCATGCAACTTTCCTTAAACTTTTGTCTTGATGTTGTTTCAAAGACTTACCTGACATTCCCCTGTGGTTAAGAGCTATTCCTATAATGCACATTATTAACAGGCGTGTGTTCATGTCCCAATACACTGTGTGAGGTGGTGAATCATTCATGCGATCTGTGCATGACGTCATGTGCCACCACCAAACCTCCCCTCTCACCTACCTTGTGGCACCTTGATCGGGGGTCTCGGTCCTGTGAAATTTCCTTATCTTGGTTTATGATGATTTGTAATGGGTGGAGTTCAATGTCCCATGCCCTGTCAGATGCATTGATGTCCAGCTGTCGTCCTTCGTGGTTGCATCCCCAATTAGCGAGGTAGTCTGCTGCCTCATTCCCAACTCTCCGCACATGCAGTGGGATGAGATATCATATATCCTGCATAATTACACTAATCTCATGGATAAGTCTAGTTGTTCTCCAGGTTTGGCTTATATTCTCCCATGGCGTTCCTTGCTATATTTTTTGGATTATACCCGTTGCCATAGCCGAGTCTCCTTCTACAACTAGTCTTTGATAGTTTTCACGCACTACAATAGTGAGCCCTTGTTTGGCCACCATTAATTCTGCTTCATTGTTTATGGTAAATCCTAGCTCTATCGTATAAATTCTACATATTGATCCTTGGGAATTCCTGAATATTCCACCTGCTCCTGCCTGTCCTGGGTTGCCTTTGGAGGCTCCATCATAGTTTAGCTTCAAGAACCCTGGTTGGGGTGTCTGGAATCTGTCTGAAGGGTTTTGCTGAATCTGAGTTGTTTTCCATAGGTTTCGAGCCATCATTTGAGGTTTTAAATTCAACATTGCGAGGATGTGGCCTTCATTTCCATTTGTCGTCCAATCTTCCGCATTCCATTTTTCTGCCAGAATGGTCTCCCGGATGTTTTCTAGGATTACCTGCCAGATCTGATCTCGTTGTCTTGTTTCTTCCCTGAAGATTCTATAGTTTCATTCTTTCCAAATAACCCAAAGGAGAAATCCTATGGAAAATCTCCAGGCTCTGTTAAGGACAATACAGGTGTATCCCCGTTTAATCCAGTTGAGTATGGTTTGTGTGATGCTCATATTATTGCTATCTGTTTATTGAAAAACCATACTGATATTGTGCCATAGTTCTTCTACAAGGCCACAGGTATTGAGAAGATGTTCTAGATTTTCCTCCTATTTTTTACACATTACGCACAAGGAAGGCCCATGCATTCCTATTTTTTGAAGCTGATTCCAGGTAAGTATTTTCCGGTGACTTACGAGCCAGAGGAAGTGTTCTATTTTTGGCCAATGTTTTCTTGCCCATATTTCCTGCTAGAGTGGTATTGTAATGCTATTCATACTATTGGATTTGATGTAATATCCTTCTTGAATGGTGAACATGCCTTTAGTACGATATCCCCATCTCAGAATGTCTTCTCCATGACTATAGGCAAGCTTCCTAGTTTTCATCTCTTTACTGTAATTGTTCCATTGCAGTGTTTGTGGGGCATTTGGCCACTGATCTTTACCTCTCCATTTCCTCCACTGTCCATCATTTTCCCCATTCCAGTAATGGGCCAGCGATCTTGAGTGAGGCATATTGGTGAATAGGAAAATCTCACCTAAATCTAAGCTGAATAGTTTTTCCCATTGTTGCCATGAGTCTTCCTAGAATAAGGTCATTTGACCTCCTCAGACTCCCCATAAGCTGTGTTGTTGAATCAAATCCATGTTTATTGATGCTAAGTTCCAAATGGTGGATCCTTTAGGGGTTTCATCTGCTTTCAATTTTCCCACAGTTGTGCCTGGCATGTCATATTTTCTTTCCCAGATGATTTTCTAGAGGTTTGTACCTCCTTGAAGCCACTGCCACTATATTTTAGCTCCCATTATTTGATTAAGAATGAAGGCATCTCGTAAACCTAGACCACCTACTTTTTTGAGTTTAGTCAGCTTGTCCCACGAGAGCAGAGCCCATTTCCTTTTTTGATCTGTACCTTTCCATAGAAATATTTTAAATAGATTGACCATATTTTTGCAGACAGTTTTAGGAGCAGCTCTTCCAGAAAGCTGATAAATAGGAATTGACTGTAGAATAGAGCGCAAGAGGACCACTCTGTTAGGCGCGTTGAGGGAAAAAAAAGCCCAATTTTGTAACCTTTTATGGATGCGATTAAGAAGGTCTTTCCAATCAGATACCCTACAGGAATTGAGGGTAAAAGGGATTCCTAAGTTCTTCATAGGGAAGGAGCCTCGATTGAAACCCAGATTTTAGGCAAGAAACCTCTGGGAGACCTCATTGGATTTAAAGAAGTAAACATTGGATTCATCATTGTTTATAAGGGTCCCAGAGGTAGCCATGAAGTCTTTAAGTACAGATAAGATGGCTTTGGATTCCCGTAGTGTAGCTTGATAGAACAACAACATGTCGTTACTTACTTTTTGCATGGAAAAAGAATGCACATTTTGCTGAATCTATCAACCATGACATACATATAATCATGTCCTTTTCTGGACATAGGCAGTCCTCCAACAATATCCACGGAAATACTTTCCCATGGTCGCAAAGGAACTGGAAGTGGCATGTATAAACCAATCTTTCGATTGCTTGGCTTGCTTGTTGAACACATTACACATCCTTTAATGTACTTTGATATTGTCTCATACATACGAGGCCAATAACAATACATTTGAATTTGTGCCATAGTTTTACTTACGCCAAAATTCCCTGCTATCCGAGAAGAATGAGCTTCCCGAATGACTTGCGCTCTTTCTGTCTATGGTACACATAACTTACCCAGATGATATAATAACTTTTCATGAATATGATAATTGATTTCTTCTATCTTAGCACCATGAGTTAGTGATTCATATATTTCTTTGAAATCATCATCAGTTCTATATTTTTCTACATAACTTTCATGAACCAATGAACTTTTATGCAGTACTATTGAAGCATTCAAAGACAACATATCAACTACCTTACTTGTTACACCTTCCTTGTCCTTAATCACAATGTGAATTTTCTAAAGAAATCTCATCCAACTGTAGTGATATTGTTGCAACTTAGTATATGACTGAAAGTATTGAAGCAATTGATAATCTATGTGAATCAATGTTTCCATTGCATAACCTTTAACATATTTTTTAACTTCATATGGTTTTTGATGATCTATCAATGCTGTGAAATTTTTCTGCTTAAATGAATCAACTCTAAATTCGACACTTATTCCCCATGTCCTGTTTTGCTTTTGATCCAAAATTATGGGTGAAATGTATGGAGATGAACTGGGTCGCATTAATTATTTTCCAACCTTCCCTGGAATTTGTTGCTTTATTTCTTTAAGCTCTATAACTAACTTGAGATACATTTCAACATTAGAAAGAGGGGCAACAGACATCAATTGCAACTCATGTGATATTCCCATTTTATGAAGTAGATGTTTTGGTTCTTTAACTAGATCCTGAAATTAATCTACCTTATTAACCAAATTACCTTCATACTGAATTTCACAACCTAAAAAAGTATCATTAAGATCCTTATGTTTCTCTTTTATCGACATGAGTATGTATCTCTTGCTTGAACTAATTAAGCGCTTCATCTGATTAGCATTGATTAAATTCAAGTGATTTTGAGTTTTATGTGCCCGAATGATGTACTTAATCCCATATTTTATGAGATGATACATATGTTCCTTCCTATAAAATACTACATCACTGTCATAGAGATAAGGGATGCCTAAGGAAATTACACATATGTCTAACGGTATCACATCTAGATCCACTTCGTCGATATAGTTAGCTGTGATTGCAAATTTTAACCAACAATGTTTGGTACATGAAATTGTGATTGTTCCTTTAACCATCCTAAAGGATATGGTTTTAGATGTTTATGTGTTTTCAAACCCAATTTGTTAACCAATGACTCAGAAATCAAATTTTCCTTTGATCATGTATCGAACAATGTATCTATCTTTGTATGTTTTGAAGTTACCCTTATATGAAATAACTCGATTCTTTTATCTTCATTCAATTGTTTGATGTTTGAAGAAGCAGAATTACTAGCATCAGAAGTTTTACCTGTTGTAACCATAGCAGTGATTTTTCCTTAATCACCTTTGAATCAGATCCCAAGTCGTGTTGAACTGCTGTCGAAGCCCTCTTGTCCCCCTTCTTCTTTTAGAACTTTTTTGGCTTAAGTTCCGGATGAATTTTCCAACACTTAGCTTTAGTATGGCTAATCCTTTGGCAATGTGTACAAGTAGGTCTTTCATCTTCCTTCTGAGCAGTGGAATTTTTTTTTTCCTTTTGGCTTGCCCTTCTTTTTGTTGTTTTTGGTTTCCATCTGCTTGGATGCCTTTGGTGTAAAATTGAATGGTCTACCACCTGATTCGACATGAATAGCTTGAACACAAACTTCATCAAAATCATTAGGATTGAACATTAATAATGTATGCTGCAAATATGAATGCAAACTGCCAATATACTTCAATAAAGTTTCTTTAGTGTCCAATGGAATACCAAGTGCTAATGCTTTATTTCTGAATTCCTGTGTGAACTAATGAAAATTTTGTCCCTTACCTTGTTGCAAGCGCTGCCAATCAATTACAGCTTGATGTGTGTGACCCAATGGATAGAATTGTTTCTTTAGAGCTTTAATCAATTTAGTCCATGAGGTGTTAACTCTTCCTTTATGCTTTAAATCTATCTGTGTCTTACTTTCCCACCAGATCAAAGCAGTACCCCCCATTCTAAGAGTATCTAATTGGATCTTTGTCTTATCATCAGTAATATCTTGAATACGACAATAGAATTCTTACTGTTTTATCCAATTATCTATTTTCTCAGGGTTTATTTCACCATCATACACATGTAATTCAAACTTAATATCAAGTTTCAAAAGTGGAATCTTATGTTTCTTTTCGTTTTCTAATTCAGAACTAGAAGTAGAAGAGGAAGAAGAAGATGATGGAGATGATGGAGGAGAAGGAGATTTATCTGCCTTGCATTTACCCTTTTCCTTCTTTGATGCCTTCGATGATGAGGCTGCATCTCTCATATTCTTGTCTTAATATAATTCTGCCAACATCTGCTACATGCTTAGAAACATCTATTGGATTTTATTCTCATCCATGGGTTTCTTTTCAGTAGCTTCAGGTGTCTCAACGGTCTCAGTCCCTGTCATCGTTGATTGATGAACGAATTTCCGCTTTTCAATCTCTGGATTGAATTCCTCAAGCTTGCCTTTTCCACATTGCAATCCCAACCTGGTTAACATCCACTGACAAACAAACTACAAAGCACAACCAGCTCTAATACCAAATATGATCTGAATGTGATCGAATAAAGTGCTTAAGCATTTTGATTAGTTTGTCCTTTAGATTGAATGTTAATTGAAGAAATATTTTAAGTGAAATACGACATAAAACAGTATCAAATAAATGATTAAATCACATAAATAAGAAGAGAGAAGAAGAAGCAAACAGTTGATTACGAGTTCATCCCTCGTGGACTACATCTCCGGGTCCGCTTTCAAGTGGGTGTCCATTTTTATTACGATTGATATTGAGGAATTTATTTACACATAAATGAATCAGAATGAATGTGCTCACAAGCACGTATGGGCTCTGTAAACAGAAAGTACTCTCTTTTTCCTTTCCGACACCTATCTCGGCGCTCAATTCTAACACCCGACGGCTAAGCAATGCTGCAAACAAAACTGCCTCTATTCCTAGAATTGCACACTGAATTCTCCAAGCCTTAAAAAACCAAAGATGAATTTCATGAAGAATTTCCATGGCTTTATAAGGACTAATTCGAACCATGGATAGCTAATTTTGGCACTTGGTTGAGAAAAATAGGGTCTCGGTCCTATAAAAATGTGATACATATAATCTAGGGATAAAATCCCCAAACCTTAGTGCTGAATTAATTTTAAAAACCTAAATTTGGACCTTATAATAAAACTTAGCCTCAAAATTTTGGCTAACCGGGAAGAGTTTCGATCCTTTAGCATGTGAACAGGCATTATGGACGGTTTGTTTTCGGTGGTTATGATTTCCCGACTGTCACGGTCTAGCTACACCTAGCGGCTTAACTCCGCGGTTTAACACTTGTCACACGTTTTAAAACAAAACCCGACGCAATTTTGAAACATGAATTATACGCAGTTTTACAGCTGTCATCCATCGTAGTCTAGAATATCATATGATTGTTCTGACATGGTTTAGAATTAATGCTGTGGTTTTTTAAAACTTTAATATAAAGTTTTCAACTTATCACCCGAACCTTATCCATGGCCCAAATCTTAGACTAAAGGTTTTTATAATGTTTTTAACCCATGACCCCAAACCTTTAAAAGGTTTATGTTATGGTCTTATATCATCGTTTTTAATATATGGTTTGCACTAAGGATTTTAAGACTTAGGTGTTTGTACCATAGGAACGCCTTTGCGCTAGGAATTTTTACATAGGGTTAGGGTTTAGGAATAGGACTTAGTATTTTGCACCATGCTTAGGTTTTGACACCATAAAATTTTAGGTGTAGGTTTTAGAGATAGTGCTAGGATTAGACCTTAGTAATATGATTAGGTCTTAGCACTAGGTTAATAAATTTAACCATTACAAATACCACACAACCATATCATGAACCCAAACTGAACCACGATCACTGAAGGACCTTTTCATTGGAGAATAGAAGAAACTGGCGGATTGGAGACTGAACTTCAAAAAAACTCCATTGTCCTTTGAATGAATTTGTCATGGTTTAAATAAGTTGCATTCGAACCTCTGAAATCCAAATTTAGAATATGGTTAAGCTTTTGGTGTGATAAGGCTCTTGAATCCCTTCTCCATATATGAACCTAGGGATAACATTTGACCTTAACGCTATTTTAAAACAAAAAAACCCATTTATAAACTATATATTAAAAACTTTAACTGGGAAGCTTGCTAACCAGGCAGAAGAAGTTTTGGATGGCATGTGAACAGCGCGGCGAACAGGAATAGCACCAGCGGTTATGGTTTCCTCTGGCAGTTCGGCTTTATCCATTGCAGTTCCATCGCTACCTATCACATGCGATCTCCCGACCAGCGGTTTTCCAAATGTTAACTGTTAACATTCTCCGCCATGGTCTCATAAACCTATCACATGATTTTAATACTCCGACACAATCTATTAGCCACGCAGTCTGAGGTTAGCGCTGTGTTATGTTCTTACATTTGTTTTTTTAATAATAAATTCCAATTATGGGTTTTGTAATGTTATAAGGTTTTGTACCAAGGAACCTTTGCATTAGTTATAGGTTTTAATGTCTTAGGATTTAGACTTAGGGATTTTTACATAAGATTTAGATCCTTAGTGTTAGGATTAGACCTTAAAATTAATGATTAATTCTTAGCACTTAGGAATATTACATCACCATTTTAACTCAAAATCACCTTCTCATCACACATGATGACCATGAAATTGAAGGACCTTTTACTGATGGAACTAGCGGATTAGAGACTGAACCATACATCGGACTGTTGGAGCTGACTGGACCTTTCTACTGAACTGTAATTGAACAAGATCCTCCTAGATCACTTTGGCTTCCCGTAGAGTAGCTTGATAGAACAACAGAATGTCATCAACAAATTGTTGGTGGGGAAGAGTTAATTATGCCCCCCCATAGATTCAGTCCCTTTAATTGTCCCTCTTGGAGTTTGGATTTTATCAGATGCCCTAAGCCTTCAACTGCTATGATAAACAGAAAAGGGGATAAGGGATCTCCTTGACGAAGACCCCTCGAGACATTAAAGGGGTTGGAAGGAATACATTTCAACAATATTGAGAAGTTGGGAGAGGAAATAAAATACATTAGCCATTGAATCCATCTTCCATCAAATCCGAATGCTAATAGGACAGCTTTTAAGTATGGCCAACGTAAGCGATCATAAGATTTAGACAGATCAAGTTTGACAATCATACCTTTTTCTTTAAGGCTGCAAAGAGAATGTATTTCTTCTTGCGCCGTTACAATTCCATCTAGAATTTGTCTACCTTTCACAAACCCTGTTTGTTCTGGAGAGATTAGATTCAGAAGGATAGGCTTCAATTTGTTGACCATGATCGTAGAGAGAATCTTGTAAACAACATTACAAAGGGAAATAGGGCAGAATCCTTCGGAGGTGTCAGAATTCTCTTATTTGGGGATGAGAGAGATAAAGGTAGAATTTAAGGCTGAATAGACTTGTCTAGACTGCCTGGATTCTTCTACCAATTCCCATGTATAATTTCCCATGAATGGCCATGTGGCTTGATAAAACTCTACTTTGAAGCCATCAAAACTTGGGGCTTTGTTCTTGGGCAGATTCCTGACCACCTCCTCCACCTCTTGAAAAGTGATTTCCCTGAGTAAGGCTAAATTTTTATCTCTGCTTACTGTTGAGGGGACATGTCTTGTGATTCGGGAAATAGATGTAGATCTATCTTGCTCTGCCTATATTAAGAGGTTACTAAATTGTGTTACTAACATATTCTCCATTTCATTATGTTTCAAAACACAATTTCCAGTGTATTCTTTCAATGAAAAAAATCGATTTTGTTGTCTCCTCTAGATCATTGTTTTATGGAAGAAGTTTGTATTTTTTCTCCCCTTCTCTCAGCCATTACACTCTGGATTTTTGTTTCCAAAGTAGTTCTTCTTGCTTCTTACGCTCTTCCAGTTGGCTTAGGATATTTCCTTCTTCTACTGCTAGAGCCTCAGTTCTCCCATGGTTGATCATATGTTGTTTAACTCGCTTCATTTCACCCTGCAATCTTTCTTTATCTTGTTGAATATTGCCAAATTCGGTTTTGTTCCATTTCTTTATTTCCTTATTTATATTTTTCAATATGAGTTCGAACATATGCATTCTATTCATGCCTTGAATATGGTTGGTTTCCCACCATCCTTTCGCTTTATCCAGAAAGGTGGTATCCCTGAGCCAAAAGGATTCAAATCTAAATGGACGGTTTTTTCTGTTTTCTTTCATGTCTGTTTCCATTCTTATCATCCAGTGATCTGACCCCAACATTGGGAGGATGGCTGCTTCATAGAACACATCCACACTGACTAAATCTTCTGAAGCAAGGAACTTGTCCAAACTTGAAGAAAATTGATTCAATATCCCTCTTCTGTTAATCCAGGTGAATTTTCCATTCACTGTAGGTGTGTCTACCAATCTAAGGTCAGTGATTAAGTCTCAAAAGAGTTCCATTTTCGGGTCCTCTCTCCTTATTCCTCCTTTATTTTCTGTTAGGTACTTAATCATGTTGAAATATCCTCCCAATAACCAGTATTTCTCTATATGCATGGTATGGAGAGTCCTTATACTTCTTAAAAATTCTTGTCTTTCTCTTGGAATATGAGGCCCATACACTGCGATAATGAGCAACTTCTCTTTTGTTCCTATTTGCCTAAACAAGCGAGTGAGAAGGTGAGGTAGTCCCATCCATTCTTCTACTAGTACTTCTGCAGGGTTCCAAAGTATGGTTATTCCTTCGGCACTTCCCCTTGAGTCTATCGCCATTGTTCATAATGAGGCTTATGTGATTTAAGAATGTCTTCTAATTTTTGGCCAGAGACTTTCATTTCTTGTAGCAACAACAGTTGAGGCTTTTTCTGAATTTAGCTTTTTTTTAAATATCTCTTCTTACCTTTACTTTTTAGACCTCTAATATTCCAAGATTACTTTCATTGTTTAACTTTAATGATTTATTGGAATACCATTGTTAACGGTATTATCTTTCCTGAATTAACTAACATCTCTCCTACCATTTGAATTGAATCATGCAGGGTTCGTCTTCCTTTCTTTTTCCCTCCTTTGGATTGAGTACTTACTTCTTTGGATGGAGGGATTTCAGGGTTACTTACTTGTTTTTGAGATTGGACTGTCAGATATTGCTCAAAACTTTCCTTGTACAATTTATTTTGGTCGTCTGGAATGAAACGATCATCTAAGTTACGCCATTTGTGTAAGAGCCATTTTATGACCACCTCCTATGAGCTTAAATCCTCTTTTTTCAGTTCTATATCCATTGGCGATTGTTCCACCATATTCTCCTCTTCTGCTTCTGCTGATTCTTGCGGGGCCTTTCTTTTTGCATTCTGATTTTTCTATGGTATCTGTCCTTGCCCTATACTCGGGCTATCCTCCCCTGCCTTTGAATTTTCCCTTTATTCTTGAAAGATTTCATAACGATTTTGTGTGTTCTTCTATTTAGGAGTGTTATTTTGGGTAATTATCTGCTTAGTATGCCTCTTTTTATTTGTCACTCTTGTAAATCCGTCATCTTTTTCAGGTGTCGCTTCAACTCCCTCTAGGGTTTTTCATTGCATTGGAGCAAGACTCTTTAGAGGGCATGTTTTATATAGATGCCTGTATTCATGGAATATGTGGCAACAAAAGGGAATGTGTTCATATTCAAGCAACTGATGCCAAATTTTTCCTTCATATTCAAGTTCAATGGATTCATTCATGTACACACATATACGAGGAAAAGGGGTGTAGTAGCCTTGTCGCGTTGTTTCTGCAATCTTTACAAAACTGCCCAAAGAATTACCTACGCCTTCCAGAATTTTAGGGTCCCAAAAGTCCATTGATAACTCAAAAATTCGAACCAAGACCGATGCCGCCAAGAAATTTTCTTGATGAGGGTTGTAGCATTCCTCCCATTGGCGTAAAAAATTACCCTCACTGTAATAAAAGTAAGGAACTCCCTCAAATATCCTTTTTTTATCAAGAAGATTAGTAAAGATGACTGTAAAAAATCCTCTACGTCCAAACTTCAAATCAATGTGTCCCTTGGGCTCCCATTTTAATTGAATCCATTTCAAAAGATCGTTTTCGGTTGGCCAAATGATGATGAACTTACAAATTAGTGCATGGTCCTTCATGTAACTTCTATAATCATCTAATTTGTTAGTAGGAATAATAAATTTGGGTTTCTTCTGAGCTCGTGGCAGCCATTTCCCTCTTGTCTTGGCTTGCCATTCCACTCCTAATAATGGCCCATTGTTCGAAGGAGGTCTTGATTTTGGTCCTTCTTGTCTGTTGCTTTGTTCTCCATCTATGAAATTTCTGTAGGAGGGGGTTGCGCCCTCCCCCACCCCCCCACCCCTATCCCCCCTCCCTGAGGTTGTAGCCATATTTTCCCCCAGTCACTGCACGAGTTTGGTACCCCTCTTTTAATCTGCCTGACAGGTTTCGGCATGATGAAACCCTATCATCCATTCCCTAGGTCTCTGAGTTCTTTTGTTCCTCTGTTCCTTGAAAAAAAAAATAGAATAGTTTTATTTAAAATAGTAATTTGTATTTATATTTTTTAAATGAATATTATTAAATTTTTAATTGAGTAAAATGTATTAAATTGATATTCCAATTTTTAAGATATTTATTTCAAAAATTCAAAGTATGGTGAGTTTTATGTTATTAAGCTTTACTCTATATGTGCAGAGAATGAATCTATCTCAAGTCCAAAACAAGGTTCTTCTTTCTCTTCTTATTCTAGCTTGCACCTTGACACTCCTCCTCTCATCCTCCTTGCACAAATTTAAACTATGAGGTACAAGGTAGTTGTTTCATATAGGAACATTTAGATATGATAAGAAAAATGTGATACTCTCTTGTAATTTTCTCTAGAGATGTGATGGAAAGTGTGCCCTAAACGTTGACAATTTCATGGTTAATGTAGTATAAGATACATGAAAATTTACATTATTGTATACAATATCAAGAAATCTATGTCGAATATCCAACACCATAGAGCAAGACATGTTCACCAATTCAACAGTTGCTTCCAAATCTCTCTCAGTGCTAGAGTTGTTTTCTAAATAAACTTGTTTGTTCTTCTCTTGATGAAAGCCATCGTTGTTGCATGTAGGAGCATTTAGCTCTGATAAGAAAAGTGTGATAATGAGTTATATTTTCTCTACAAATGTGTCAAGTTTTTTTCTCAATAAACTTGTTTTTACTGCTCTTAAGTGATGAAATCCATAGTTGTTTCATATAGGAGCATTTAGCTCTAATAAGAAAAGTGTGATACTATGTTATAATTTTCTCTACAAATGTGTTGGAGTTTTTTTTGCAATTATAAACTTGCTTTTACTGCTCTTAAGTGATGAAATCCATCGTTGATGCATATAGGAGAATTTAGCTCTGATAAGAAAACTGTGATACTGTGCTATAATTTCCTCTACAAATGTGATGGAAAGCCTGCCATGAATTTTGGAAATTTCATTGCTAATGTAATATAAGCTAAACAAAAATTCATTTCTTCTACACAAGATCAAGAAAGCTATGTTGAGTAGCCAACACTAGAGAACAAGACATGTTCGCCAATTCCATAAATGCTACTGAATCTCTCTCGGTGTTGGAGTTATTTTCTCAATAGCCTTATTATTACTTCTCTTGAAGTGATGAAAGACACCTCTCCATACCTTTTTTACTATCTTCACAAAGAACAAAAGAAGCCAAATTCATATCATCGATACTGAATAGACAAGAACATGGTAGACACCAGGGAGATCACTGGTAAATAACAATGTGATCTTTTGAATATTTTCAAAGATCATGAAGAAACTAATACATAGGTGACTCAATAGGAAGTGATCAAGATTAAATATGGAGGAACTGCACCAAAAATACCTTTGATTTTGAAGGTAGAAAATCACGATCTATTTCTTTATTCATGAGGCATTCATGTTGGCATGATCAGACAAGGTCTTTAACTTAACTTCAACATAGGCCTTTCCTTTTCTTGTATAATTATTTGTTAAATTAATAATTATTTATTTAATGTATTCAAATAAATTAAACTTTTATTTTTAAATTAAATTAAAATACACACACACACACATATATATTCTCTTCAGCTATATCTTATTAGTTTAGTATGTTTTCAATCAAGAAGAGGCTTCAGAGTTTAAGAACTATATCTTAGATCTGAGAACATGATGCTATTAAAATTTATGAAACAAATTCAATTTTTACAACTTGTATGTTTAAATATGTGATTTTGGAAGTGATGATGGCTTCTTTAGACACTTGATCAGTATTGTAAAAGAAATTTGAGTATATCATTAAGGACTATGAATAGTTCGTGTAGCAGTTGCATTACTTATAATAGAATTTAATATCCCTTCTTGTTGATACATAACACCTAATCCATGAAAAATTGTAACCATGTCTGCAATGAGAAATGCATTGAAAACCATATGATAGTATTTACTTCAGTTGTTTTATTTGGACGTGTTGCAAGCTAACATATTCTGCCAAGAAGTTTTCTATATCTTATCATTTTAGTATCTTTTCAATCAAGAAGAGGCTTCAGAGTTTAAGAACTGTATCTTTCTGGTTGATAACTATTATCATCAATATCTTTGAAACCTTCACGACGTTCTTCCATGGAAGCAAAATTTTCCTTTCATTCCTTCACAATGGCTCCTTCTCTACAACATCTTATTTCTTTTAGGCCACTCTCTCCTATTCTATTGCCTTAAGGTGTTTCTTTTGCAACATGTGGTGCAATTGCTAGTATATTTATTAGTATAGATTTTTTATTTATTTATATATTGAGATTTTTAAAATTTATTTATACATTTATGAAAAACATTTTAAGAAATGAAAATTTTCAATTTCATACAAAATTATATTTTCAAAACCTTATTGTGCTATTAAAGTGTAGACTAACAAATAGATCCAACAATTAGAATATATATATTTTAAAACTACTGTTTAATTAATAGATGAATGGACCTTTATTAAGTTATATTTCCCAATAATTTTTAACTAAAATACTGTAAAGATTTTTTAACCATAAATTAACTAGATTTTAAAACCATAATTTAACTAATAAATAAATTGAACTTTACTAAGTTATTTTTTCAAATCAAATTTAACTAAAAACTAGCAGAGATTTTTAAAAACTCGTTAAAATTAGTAGATTTTTTAAAAAACTGCTAGCTTATGTTATACATTTAAGTGTCATGCAAGAAGTGGTATATCACAATTATATATACCCCTTATCAACATTGGAATGCATTCGAAGACCTAACAGGCATAGAACTAAAATTTGAACTGAGTTGTTTTAAACTCCTTATCTGTTATTAAACATGGTTTGGCTTGTCGTATAGGTACTAGAGAAAATGTACGCATTGTCTGTGATGCTGTGAGAATTCCCATCTCTGTCTGCTTGAACTCAGACAATACCTTGAATCGATAGTTATTAAATACCTATCACAAATTGCAGGCACTGAAAATTCTTCATTGTACAATCAAGCTTGGAGAACAGCTATTGATCTCATGATACCCAATCAGTTTCGACATGACTGAGACAATTATATCAATGCACTTGCAGAATCCCATACTAGAATTTTAGATCGGGAGGATGAATTGTTATGGGCCATCTCCTTGCATGGTCGTTACAACCCAAAGGAAGGATATTCTTTTTCGAAGAAAAAAAAAGTTGTATATATTAGAATATAAACAAGACATTGAAAAAATTACATTCTCAAATTAGATATGTATACACCCAGAAAAATCAACATTTACAGCGTCAGACAGTTAAGATGCTCATTCAAAGAATGAATAAGCAAGTCAAAGAGACCCAAGCGTTCAATTACGAAAGGAATTACCCATCCCCACAAAATTTAAAAAAATTTCTCTATAATTGCTAGACATGTAAAGTTGAAAAGGATGATTACAATTAAAATTTAGCCATACCAAAGACATACGAAATATGAAAGGTGAAATCATACATAGCATCAAGAGAAAAAAGGATTAGCTAGGGCCTCAATTGTGATTACATATTTTCTGTATATTATATAAAAATCGGCCCTCTCGAAAAAGTATAGTCCAACTCGAAGATAGATGCGTACATGTAGGCTCTCTTCAGACAGGGATCTAAACAAGCTGCTTATAGTAATATTGAGCAAAGCCCGCTTGTAAAAAGGGCAAGACAAAGAGTGTATAGTCCGAGAATCTAAAATCTGTAGTAGTGATAGCAAAACAGTTTACTTGTAAAAATATAGGCGGTGCCTACTTGTAAATTGCAACTGTGCTCGCTTGACAAAAAGGTATATTTACCGTGTATCTAAAGCCTGAAGTAGTAACTGGAAAATTCGTGTGTATCCACCTTGAGAGCCTTTAAGAAGTTATACCATACCGCTATTCCAATACCACTAGACCTATACCAAAAAGTAGACCGTATCCATCCGTAAAAACATGAATTGACCAAAAAACAAGAGAATTATGATTTCAATTCGACAACATCATGGGATGGGAATGATGACCCCATATCTACATGCCATCTCTGAAATGTATGATTCTATTATCCCAAAGTCGGCCAACAGACCCTTCTTTGACAAACCTAATCCGTACGAGTTTTATTCTCGCGAAATACATGATTAATAGAAGGACAATTCAAACCCTCCTCCAGTCTCTCGTGTTCTTTCCAAACCAACCATGTAGCCGTGGACAACATGAGTAGCTATGTTGGTAATCCATCCAATGACAAGTCAGAATCCCCACATATGTTGACATCCTCAATTTGAAGGTCTGAAATCGCCGAAGAGCCCCCCCAGAGGTACAATCTCGGCTTTGTTTTTAGAGCCGTGGCCACCATTCCAAAAAATGTGGAATCTGCTCACGATTGACAGCTTTGACATACACCACATTCAGTATTACCCTCCACCGAGGCCCCATCGAATATGGTAGATGGCAATCTCAAGGGTATAATGCAATGAGAGCCATCCAACACAACAAACATGATGGGGTCAATCATCCATCCATATTTTAATGGCTCCATAGACACGATGAAGCTAGAAAGGTCTCGTTCTAAAAATCAGCTTGAGCCAAGTTGTACCGTACCTCCCATATAAAGAAGAAAGGACCGGATTATAATTACACTTCAACTTGTCCCAATCATTTGCAAGATATGAAATCCACAGGAGACCATAATGGATTCATAAAAAATGAGCCTCTACTATTAAATTTGCTAATTCGGACATGATATGACAAGAGAAGAATAAAATGTGAAATAGTTTCCGGGTCCTCGATGACCCTCTGCTTCTTGAGGTTTTCCCATGTAAGTATCTTCCCACGCCAAACCAACCACCCGAAGAGAGTGATTTTCATGGAATTTGCTCATGCCAAAATGGACAAAGATTCCGGTTGCTTGTACCGTTGAGATAGGGAAATGATATTACGATAAATATCCCGTACAATGACGATATTATCCTTTAAGAGGTCCATTCCATATGATCTTATCACCACTCGTAGTATAACATAAACCAGCTCCCTAATACGATCATGGAACTATTCCCAATCGAAGCGCATCAACCCCATCCAAGCCCAATTGTAAAGCTTTAAAAATTGGAGCACCAAATGACCATAAATAGTTTGAGAGAGAAACATGAGGTCTCTATGGAGTCAAATTATGGACAAGGCATTGAGATGGGCGGATTGTTGAGGTAGAGAGAGAATGCTTTAGAAACCTATCAAAATGTGTGCACCATCGCGAAACAGCTGTGTTAACGAGGAGCCACGGAGTCAAAAATGAAATCGCCCTCAAAATGAAATTTCGAGGAAAAGAGAATTCATGACAAATTCTAGAAAACAGGAGAATATCACCGTCAATATATTCGGATTCGATAGTATGCTCAAACGCGTATCATTAATGGCCCGCCAAAAATATTTAATCAATAGAGCACAATTGAAAACGTTATATTCGGTATCAATTCTCATTCGTCATGTCCTTCGCTTCGTTAATATTGCAGAACCCAGAAAGATGATATTTCTTGTCCATATTAACCCCACCCCAAAGAAATTAAAATGATATTATTGATTTTTATTTACAATTCTCACCGGTAGATAGAAAATATGACTCCGTAAAACCATCATCCGAGACAAGACCGTCGTATCATGATAAGTCGCCCTCATGGACACCGTTGATGAGTCCATCGAAAAATCTAAGCTCGAATCTTTCAACAATCCAAACTACTATCTGATTTTGTAGCCACATGGTTTAATTATAAAACAAAAATATTTGAAACCAAGAGATGCAAACCGATATCCAACTCCCAAAAACTCGCGATGAAATACATCTCTTGAATGTCACCGAGCTCGTAAATGAGAAAGATTTGCCGTTGTTGATACCTTGACCTCGTTGTTGATTCAAAAACACATAAAAATAATATGAATATAGAACCGTAGTTTCTAACCGTACATTCACAAAGAGTAAAAGGTCATCAACAAATAGGGAGTGAGATGTGGATAAAGAATTTAAAAATGTCAATCCCTTAATGCTCTTTGCTCTCGTTAGTTGTGCATGATCTTTACTAAATCCATCCATTATGAGGATGAAAATGAGTGGTGATAGTGCACATCTCTGACGTAAAACCCCTACCTGTACCCCTTAAAAAATCTAGTCGGGATGCCATTCACGATAACAAAGATATCTAATGTTGAAGGATATACAAGACATTATCCACCCAATAACCGAATGGCTAGACCTATCTTTAGCAAGACAATTTGATGCATGACCAATCCACTAAATCATATGCCTTGTGAAGATCCACCTTCATAACCGCAGCCTCCTTTTTATCCGATATGCATAGTATGAAGAACTCCCCGTGCAATGGCTATTGCATCATGTATCGACCTCTCGGCCCTTTAGAAAACCATATTGTTCCTTTGAGATATGAATAGACAAAACAACTTTTAATTCGATTTGCAATAATCTTTGAGGTAACCTTTATAAATGAGATTACAAAGTGCAATAGGCCGGAAGTCTATGAAATATCAGGATTCGCAACTTTCGAATTAGGGAATGAAAGTTGAGTTCAAATTTCATATGCATATAACCCCCGTATGTAAACAAATCCATCAACCGTAAGTTCTCTATACCAAGTAAATCAAAGAAGAATATGAAAAATTCTCACAGCCACCCATCTAGCTCCTGCATTTATCATGTGGAAAAGATTTCGTGACCATAAGAACTTCATTCCTCGTGATGCGCCGATCAATCAAAGCAATGGCCTCTTCATCAAAGAATTCCCAGACATGTCTCCAAAACCCAAGAAGGATTCTAAAAGCATTCGATTGATCTTTCGTATAGAAATAAGGAGAAATAAGAAAATCTTCCTTTTGAATCTCATATAGAATAAGCAAAACTTTCATCATCCTTTATACGCCAGATAGCATTCCTATTCCTCCTCGTACCCGCTTAATCTATTAAAAGAAATGAGGTTAAGATTACCTTCAACCAAGAAATCTTGCTTTTTAGCCACCAGGTAACCTCCTCAATCTTTAATATCTCCTTTTCCTCGGAAATAAGATGATACAACAAACGTAATGTAGAATCACCGTGTTTGGTGTTTTAGAAAGAAGCATATATACCTTCCATCCTGGTTCTGGAGATTCCCTCGTAACTCATATTTGAGCACCTTTTTTTCTAATTTCACTCATTTGACTCTTCTTAATCTTCCTGGAGCTTACAATGAATGGTTCCAATCCCCGAGATCCGCTACATATTCTTCATTTTTTCCGTGAGTTTCTTAATCAAACTTGTGTATTCCTCATCCTCTAGCCACACTGCTAAATTTGAAAGGCCTTCCCTTTATCTCAAACATTTCGATTCCATGGAGCGCTTAATGGGTATATGGTCCGAGATATCCGAAAACAAACCCCGATCGAGGCACAATTCTACTTATCCACCACATTTTTGTTAACCAAAGCCTCCGATATAATCTTTTACCAATGTAATCATCACCCGCCCGCTTGTTTGTCCATGTAGGTAATAGTGAGCGGTCGTATGTCGACCATATGAAGATCAAAGAACATATCATTCAAAAAGGCTCGAGAGAGGACTGGGCCTCCGGCCGAATTACCTCAAACTTCATTAGATTGTACATGGTAGAATTTAGTCCCCCATCAAAATTAAATTTGGTGTCATAAGAATTCTCAATGCAACCATTCCTTGCTGCAATTTTGTTCATCATTGTATGGGGTACAGATGTTGACAGATGTTGCTGTACTCTTCGTCCCTTGAGTCGACCCATGAGAAAAATGCCCCCGAAAATTTAAAAGTTTTAAATATTTCCCTATCCATATTCTGCATGGCAATCAAACTCCCGAGTGCGCCATAGAGTCCATCGCCGCAAACCACCAAGACATGAAACTCAAAAAAATTTGATGGCTTTCTCCGCTGATACACAGTTTCCTAACCCAAAAAATGACCTAGACTTTCAGAAACCGAAGATCCTTCGTAATGAGCTTTGGAGGCATTTCCCAATCCCTTATATTCATGGAGAGGATGTGAGTCGTTGCTTAAAACCTCCCTCGTGGTTGCCTGCTCTAATTTCCCCTTGAAGTATCCGACATACCTTCACCAATGTATATGGGGATACTGCTGATTCTTCTTCTTCCCTAAAACAAAGAGAAACAGCTTTGAATTTGCCCCTTGCATATTTGTTGACCCGACCTTCGGCTTACGCCTAGTTGTGATATTAGATGACAGAAGAGAGACCTTGTATCCCTCAATGAAGGCGGCCTATAAAAATAGTAAGAGCAGCAAGATCGATATTTAAGCTGGCTATGATGGGTTCTAAATCAATCCCAACAGATTTCCTAGGGGAGCTCGAAAGTATCACAGGATCGACAAAGTCTTTGGGATATATCAAGAGACGGACAAGCCCCACTTGATGTACTGCGAGGGAGGAGCAAGCACCCACCTATGGAAAAGCAGTAGAAGGAAAAAGCAGATCTAAGATGGAGACTTACCAAGGACAAACAAGATGAACTCGACTTATCATGAGGATTACAATAGGTATGTTGACAGTAGCAGAGATCGAGGGTGTACATCATCGTAACAATCAAAAGAAACCTTTTGGTATAAGTCTATATGAGAGACTATCCCCAACTCGATAGGCATGTGTGGAGTGACATTATACGGGCTCATGATTTGATTCTCGGGTTCTAATCCCGAAAATTATCAAATGAAACCCTATTGATATCGTGAACCTAATCGACTACCCCAATCACATGAATACTCCTAACAATCGTACTTCGCAGAGACATAGGCATCTTCATCAGAGGTAGGGAGAGCCAGAATTATCTCATACAATTTCGGCGAAGGTACCGAAAGCCACATTTGTTCGTCTTCCACCGCCCACGCGCCCAGCATCACCCAGGGAGCCACACACATTCTGATAAGGATAGTATTTCCAGATGACCAAGACGTGACAAATGAGGCATCGAAAGGGGATGCCTCAAAAGTCAATGTGCTAGCGATGGCGCTCGTTGCCCTGTAACAAATCCACATCCTCAGCAAAACCCCCCCCGCAAAAATCAAGCTCACCAATATCCATGCGATTATCTTATCGCTCACCTCAAAAGATACTCAGACTAACATACTTAGTGTACCCGATTGAATTTCCAATTTCCTTAAAGCTTTGAGGGTCCTAATTCCGTAGAGGCTCGGGCACCTCACCTCCATATAACCCGACTCTGCGAGAGCCTCCATGATCGGATTGAAGCGAGATACCATGGAACAAGTCACATAAAAATTCTACCACGCACCTGTGTCCGGCTAATGATATTATATATATCTTTGTCGTCCATAAAATAAACACGGAATCAGCTTCGTTGATAAGAACACTTACCTTTGGCGTGTAACCGATAATTGATTCCAACATTTTATGATCCATATGGACGTATCAAAGTCACTATTATCCTAGAACATCCACCTACCAATAACCACCTACTTATGCAGGATCGCGAGCCCTGCTGCATCCTCGAGTCTAACATCACTTCCTTGATTTCCATTTTTTGCTTGAACAAGGATTTCTACTTTATGTCTACCACACCGCTTTTGTCTAATATGACCACCCCCGCACCCTTGTCATGTTAACAGAAGTATTTTTGATTTCCTATCCGATAATTAGCTCATCAACATCATCCAACCCCCTCCAAATGACCGTAGTCATCATTTTTTGAATTTTTGGGCAGCCACCTTATTGCCGAGATTTCAAAAGAGGGGTCGTACGTCCGATCCGCTCATTTGAAGTACGGTATTAAATTTAGAATGAGACCGTCCCCGAAGAGTCGTAGTGTCATCACCGGGCAGACGTAAAACGACTTAAGGACAAAAAGAAAGAGAGAACCTTATGTGACAATAGTTAAAAAAAGAGGCGACCTATTCGTACACACCGAAAGACCCCCGCCACAACGGATAGGACGGAGTTGAATGAATGACCATGTGGAAAGCCAAATATAAAATGTTAATGTAAAGACCACATGGCATCAAATCAGGCTACGTAATTACCATGAAAATGTACAAATACCAAATCGTCGGCCCCGACAACATATAGCTTCATACCCTAGGAAGTACAGAAAATTAAAACCCAAATGTCAATACCCGTCCCGAAACAACAATATAGCTTAGAAAGGTAGAAACTAAATATGTGAAAGATTTGATGACCGAGAACTATATGACAGCCTACATACTTCATAACGCCATGCGTATAAGTGAGAATATTAAAAGAAACTAAGAGACGTAGTTAATAAATCGAAAGAGGCCATATTAAACAAGACAATCTACCGTAAGATCATTCCTCCTCGACAGGAGTGATGTGAGTCCGTGTAAAATAGAAGAGATACGTATAGCCGCCTAATCGGTAAAACCAATGTTCAAAGACAATAAATAGCATAATATAATAAGGACAAGTTGATCCTATGAGATAATGCCCCGACCAAATAGCGACCTTGAGAAGATAAAAACAAAACCATCCAACCGAATCTTATTAAACAACCACCACCGTCAACATAATCAATGATAGAGAACTTATAGTTGACAAATGAAAATACATTCTCCAAGTGGCCCAAAATAATCATTGAAAACCTCGAGAGATTGAGACCCATACTATTGATTTCATGTCCCTAAAAGCATTAAAATTAGTCGTAAAAGGACAATTGGTAGACCTGGATTGAGAGGACAACAGAAACCAGTCCGCATTTAGATGTGGAAACAACAACAACAAAAGCACCTGGTGAAAATCCTACCATCTTTACAAGAGACCGATACCAAAACTCTTGCATGGACGTGATATTATAAAGGAATCCACCCATTTACACCATAAGATATACTACACTCACCCAATTGGACCATTTACATGCACTTGAGTCCGATGATGGAATCATTTATCAAACTTATTTTTAGCTCTATACCCCATAGATTAATCACTGTGCATATGAACGATGAAATAAGCATAAAATAAGGATGGAAATAATGATTATACCAAGATGATACAAAGACTTCAATACTATCCCATATATTATAGGAGAAGCAAGAATATTAATGCCAATCTATAAAAGCTTGTCGCTTAAACCTTTAAAACAAACTTCCATAACAGATAGCTTTAAGATTCCCTTCCCAAAGCATGATGTTCCCTGTTACTTTTACCTATTCTTGCATGATCCTCAAGCACGATTTGAGCAGCCACATTACAAGCTCAATCATCTTGGCGAGAGTCACATTCCAAGCTCATTCTGAGAGACTGTACAGCTGAACGAGACACTCTATTTTACTAACATACAGCAGCCTCTGTAGATTGTAAAAATGGGTTGCGTTGTAGCAGGGAATTTCCAACCTATATCTTCCATCAGATACCTGATTTGACATATGAGACCTCATACAAATAGCGAGAAACTACTGTGCAGACATTCGACGTCAAAATTTAGTAGGATGGCACCATGAAACATAACCGGGAAGCCATGGCACCACACATCCATGTGAACCTTTCATGGCTCCCACACCCGCTAACCAGCAAGAAAGAGCTATTCTTAACATAGTAAGCAGCATGTACGTCCTCATATGCGGTTACTACACATCCATGTTAACCTTTCATGGCACCCACACCCGCTAACCAGCACTCTTTGGAAGCTAAAATCTCTCCCAGAAGCCAAACTTCTCATGTCGTGTTTTATTAACAACAAGGCTCTCATTGAAGACAATCTTACGAGCAGAGCCTTTCATGGGCCCTCGAGCTGCTGCTTGTGTAAGAACATGACTGAATTTATCAACCACCTCTTTTTATTCTGGCCCATTTCACAACATATCCGGCATTGACAATGCTCCACCAAGTTCCCTGGAGGTGGTAGCTAGGGGGCGAGGGAGCGGCTTATGCAAAATCTCCCTACCGATTTTTCCCTACCAATTTTCAAGAAACATGGGGATGTCGGGATCATAAAAAATATATATAATATTATAATATTATCTTTGATATATCAATGCAACTGTATTTTTCATTTTTTCAAGGAATGTATATATAGTCATCATATACTTACATCATGAAAGATAAATCATAAATGATAAAATTTTAAAATTATAAGTCGATGAATGATGAATCATCTAATTGAAAAACAAATTTAAAAGTTAAAACTTAAAACATACATC